>CAJQUN010000057.1:3050473-3650473 GCA_907163345.1 Haberlea rhodopensis | reverse complement strand
AATAGTATCCTTTTGTTTCCTTAGGATACCCCACAAATAAACACTTATCAAATTTGGGTCCAAGTTTGTTCGTGGCGTGACGTCTAACGAAAGCCTCACAACCCCAAATCTTCATAAAAGACATACTAGGACGCTTCCCAGTCAATATCTCATATGGTGTCTTTTCCACTGATTTAGATGGAACACGGTTCAGTATGAATATTGCTGTTTCTAAAGCATTTCCCCAAAAGGAAATCGGAAGATCTGCATGATCGAACCATGTCCAACAAAGTTCGATTTCTCCTCTCGGATACACCATTCCATTGTGGAGCATACGGAGGAGTGAGTTGTGGGACTATCCCACACTCCTTCAGATAGTCGTGAAATTCTTGACTTAAGTATTCACCTCCTTGATCTGATCGAAGGATTTTAATACTCTTGCCAAGTTGGTTTTGTACTTCATTCTTGAAATCTTTGAACTTTTCAAAGGTTTCATGTTTATGGTTCATTAGGTACACATACCCATATCTACTGAAGTCATCAGTAAATGTAACGAAGTACTGAAAACCACCTCTAGCTTGTGTACTTATTGGTCCACATACATCACTATGTATTAGTCCCAATAAAACATTTGCCCTTTCAACATGTCCCTTGAAAGGGCTTTAGTCATCTTGCCCATTAAACAAGACTCACATGTTTCATATGATTCAAAATCAAATGAATCTAATACTCCATCCTTATGAAGTTTCGATATGCGGTTCTCGTTTATATGGCCCAAGCGACAATGCCAGAGATAAGTTGGATTACAATCATTATTTTTAATCCTTTTAGTATTTATGTTATAGACATGCATATCAAGATTTAATACATAAAGACCATTAATCATTTGTGCACTAGCATAAAACATATCATTTAAATAAATGGAACAACAATTGTTCTTTATAATAAATGAATATCCAAACTTGTCCAAACAAGAAATAGAGATAATGTTTTTGGTAATAGACGGCACAAAATAACAGTCTTTCAAAATCAATGATAAACCAGAAGGCAAAGATAAATGGTGATCTCCTATAGCTAATGCAGCAACTCTTGCTCCATTTCCAACTCGGAGATCTACTTCGCCTTTTGCCAACGTCCTACTCCTTTTGAGATCCTGCACATTTACACAAATGTGAGATCCACATCCAGTATCTAATACCCATGATGAAGAAGTAGATAAATTGACTTCTATAACAAAAATACCTGAAGTGGAAGTCACACTTCCCTTCGTCTTCTTAAGATCCTCCAGATAAACTTTGCAATTTCTTTTCCAATGACCGGTCTCACCGCAATGGAAACAGTTCTCTTCTTTTGCTACTCCTCCCTTTGGCTTAAGTGCAGTAGCTTTAGGCTTAGATTTAACAGAGACCTTCTTGTTTTTCTTATAGCCTTTAGCTTTAGCCTTTCCTTTGCCCTTATTCACAATAAGAACATTAGTGGACTTAGGCTTCTTGATGTTTGCTTCATATGTTCTCAACATACTAAGCAACTGTGGTAGAATCTTTTCCATATCAGTCATATTGTAATTTACGACAAATTGACTGAAGCTCTCAGGCAACGATTGCAAGATCACATCAGTGGCCAACTCTTGGTCCAATGGAAAGCCCAGCTTCTCCAGATTCTCGATGTACCCAATCATCTTGAGCACATGAGTTCCAACAAGGCTTTCTTCTACCATCCTGCACTGGAACAACGCCTTAGAGATGTCATACCTCTCTTGTCTAGCTTGTTGTTGGTATAACTGCTTCAAATGTTCGATCATATCGAATGCCTCCATTTCCTCATGTTGCTTCTGAAGCTCAGAGTTCATGGTGGCAAGCATGAGACAGCCAACGTCAAGTGCGTCATTTTGATGCTTCTTGTAAGCATCCTTATCGGCTTTCGCTGCCGTAACGGGAGGTTCCTCAAAAGGTACGGGTTCCTCTAGGACATATTGCTTCTTTTCTTGTTTGAGGACTATCCTCAAATTCCTATACCAGTCTAGGAAATTTGTCTCATTTAGTTTGTCCTTCTCAAGGACCGATCACAGTGATAATGTGTTTGATACGTTGTTAGTTGCCATGGATATCTACAATATAAATATGCAAAATAAGTTTATGATTTTAATCATTTAATACGGTCTTATATTAAAAGACACTCCCGCTATTTTGTTTAAAATTATCAACCCTCGAAACCTTTAGTGGGCCAAAATCCATATTTCACCTAATCTTGAGTTAGCTTTGGCTAATCACCCAAGACTCGGTTATTTAGGTAGACAACACTTTGTCAATTACATCACATGTAAATTTTGGATAGTTGGACGAACAACACTTTGTTCAAATTCATCAAATGAATTATTATCCAACCCATGCCTCTAGGTTCCCAATCCTATTGAGATAACCTAGTTAAGTCATACCCAATTTAAAGTAAAGCGGATATCACTATTATCCTTTCGCGCCTTACCAAGATTGCCACGGTGCTTTGCTTTGGCAAACCCACACATGTTCAATCGAAGTCTTGACGAGTACTTTTAATTTTGGAAGGCATCTAAAACTTAATATTTTAGAGGGATTTATTGATCTCATGATTTTATTATTGATAATTTAAAATATGTCCACTACATATACGCATATACATATCTACATATATGTATAATAAAATTATCAAACTAAAACATAAGATAAATCATGCATCACATACATAAATTAAACGTGACATGGTTATAGCCCGTACTAGCGATTTTCTCAAGCCAATGAGAAAATCCTAAGAGTCAACCTAAGGTAACTTCACAAGCACCTTCCTTTGGCTCCAAATTGTGAATGGCCTCCTCATCCCGGCACCAAGCTCCATCTTCATTGATCACCATCAATAAATAAACTATACTATATAACAATTACAAGATATAGAGAATTCCTCGATTCACATTCGAGGGGAACGTAGGGGATGGATAACAAATTGAGAAAAATAGAGAAGGCACGACACGCATGTCGTATTATAAATTACAAACATTCACAAATCCTATCTAATAGGTTATAGGGCTATAACCATGCACCATGCTCAAACAACACATAAAACATGCTATATCATTTAATTAATTAAATTCTAAACATTTTAAAATTTAATTCTAATTAAAACTATAAAATAAAATTTTGAAAAATTATCGTACGCTCGGGACATCACATGCCACGAACTAAAGCGACTAAACCATGAACCATCATGGACCACGGCTGGACCAATCATGGGCCTAGGGTTCGAAACCCTAGCCCACGACTTGGTCCGAGCCACTTGAGCGAGCGGCGGCCGCTCAAGACCTAGCCCATGCGCCATCTAGTGTTTCCATCGAGCCAATGCGTCCAAAACGTTGGAATTTGATTAGCCACGAGTCACGGTCAGGTCATGCACGGTGGTGGCTCAACCATCTCGAGCCAAGGGTTCGAAACACCCTAGCTCTCACGTGGTGAAGCCGTTATACCATGCATGCATGAACCATTATCGAGCCAAAGAGTTAAAAACTCTAGCCACGTCTCGACACCTCCATGCACGAACATGAGCCACAACGACTAGATCATCTCGAGCCAAGGGTCCGAAGCACCCTAGCTCTCACGTGGTGTAGCCGTGGGTCAAGTGCATAAGTGGTGGTGGCCGAAAATAATTGAATGGATTCGATTATTCGCTTCGTGTATCGTATACATTAAACATCAATTATATCAAATATAATTTCATAAACTTAATTTAATTATATCATATATGATTATATACAGTTTTTATAGCATGCAATATAATCCTAATATGATAAAAATAATTTAACCACATAAATCCGATATGAGCCTTGTACACGGCTCTGATACCACTGTAAGTAATCCAACAAGCATAGCAACGCAGCGGAATAAAAAAAAATTTGGATTACTAATACACCAGATCTATACAAAGGTTATCATATCGGATTAGGGATTAAAGTTCTCACCCTTGTAGCGTGTTTGAGCAGATTCCACGAAGCAGCACCACGTCCAACGCCTCCTTCGAGTCACTAGCAAAACTTATCAAGTTTTGCCTCAACGGTATCCACACGATCAAATCAGGTGAAGGGATAGTCTAAGAACAAGTTGCTAGACTCGTTCTTAAACCGGAACAAGAAGCACACTCGATTCACAATTGAATGAACGCCGGAATTCACCAAGAACCACACGGCTATGAAGAAGCCGAGAGCTCAAGTGGTGATAGCGGCCGTGAGCTTCAAGAATGTAGGTTGGAATGATTTCAAAATTGTCTAACAATCAATTATATCAAAGTTATTAAAAGGGCTTAATTAAGTTCAAGACTTTCTCAAAGTCTTATGGGCCCAAACCCATGATTTAATTAAGTTCTTTTAATCATTCAATTAAGACTCCTCTTAATTAATTAATTAATTCATCCAATGAATTTAATTTTCCTTCTCGATTTAATCTTTTGTGCGACCCGATAGGATCTTGTAATGTTGGCAGTGACATAAAATTTCATTTTATGTCACAAGCAATGAGCGGTATCTAGCAACACATCAATGCTACCAAAATTACAAGAATGTCAATGACTCGACATAACCTAGGAACCGTGATAATATTAATCATGTAACTTAATCCCTTTGTCCTTTGTGTTTAGATTGAACACGAGTCATGGAGTAGTCATACTCGTATATTCAATCTCTATTTCTTGATCCCCAAGTAGAACTAGAATAAACGAATAAGCTCGATATCTCATATCGACTCATTCGAGCATGGCCATGCATTTTAGTCTTACTTGATCAAGGGCCCAAACACTTCTCCTATTACATAGGAGGGACAAATCATATCTCGATCAATCAACATCCCTCTACATAGTTCGTAGTGTATCCAATAGTTGCCTTTATAGTATACCATGTTACAGGTAACGTTTGACAATATCAAGATACATAACTCCTCATGTTGGGATCTCTGATAATCACAAGTCGTAAGGATTACATACATTATTATCACTATGAGAATTGCTTATGACGCTCATATAACTATCCATGTAGCATTCTCATTGTGGGTCTGTCCAGTACATCGTTCTCTAACATGTACCCATGTGTTGATTTGTTATCTCATATCAATGACCAATTCATCAATCAACACATACTAGTCTCTATGTATTATCATTATCCCGATTCATGATAATACTTGACTAGGGACAATGTTTAAGAATAATACAATATTATTCTAAGGACATTAACATATATATTAATTCACATTGCACAGTTAAACGAATAATATATAATAATGAATTGCCATTCATAAAATCATAAACATTGTATGTCAAAACAATCATCCAATGACATGTCTTAGGGCATATCCCAACAAATCTCCCACTTGCACTAAGACCACTCAGACATATACCTGATGCGTAGAGATCTAGTATGACGATCATGCTTCTGCTGTGACAGTGGCTTCGTCAATGGGTCAGATAAGTTATCATCTGTTGGTACTTTGCATATTTTAACATCTGGTATTGTTGCAGTGCTATAGTGTGTTCTCTGATTGAGAATCCTTGCACATGAAATGCAATGGGGGACGCGATCGAAATTGTGGAATATAGTTAGTGGGGTGACACTACTATATTGTTAGTATCTCTTGGAGAGATTTGGAACATACTGTCATGGAGACAACTGGTATGGTCGAGGGTTGATTGTGAATTAGCGAGTAATGACTTTATATTTTTTGGTGAGACGTACGAGGAGACGTCTCTGGGGAGATGCTCAAGATTGTGAAGTACTATGGTATTAGTACAGAGCATTACTAGAATGAGTATACGTTGTGTATACGGATTTCGGATTGGTAATAGTTGCAAGGATGCACTATTCTGAACCAGTTGTGCATTTATTGGTTCCGGGATATATTTTGGTATAAATATATCCAGGTTTTCCAAACGGTGGTTCGAGGTTGGAGGGTCATTGGTTCGTGACACTTTCCTTGTGAGGAAGGAGGTATTCATATACCCATTGGGAATCTTTGAAAGATTAGATGAGCCGGTTTGTGTGGTGTTGATGTTGGGATCACACCATTAGTTGTTGGTTCGTCAATTATCATTCTCCCTGGGTGAGAATAATTGAGAATTGACAGTTGTTTATGGGGCTTGTGGGTATGATGGAGATACCCGAGCCGCGTGCAGTGAGTATGCACGTGGTGTTGGTGCTTAGGCATTTATACCAGTGTGTATACGAATGCCAGCATTTTGGTACTCGTTGAGCATTGGATTAGTATGCTTGGATGGATGAATCTCGGAAGATTTGGGCACCTTGAGATTGGTGATATCAACGACACGATACATTCTGAGGAATGACCGTGAGGTCTGGTTGACTCCCTTGAGGTGGGATTGTCGTGTATTGAGGCCATGATAATTTATTTCTGGGTAATTTGATAGCATCATGTGTTAGGATTGTTAAATCCTAGGGTAAACAAGGGATGCCTGTGGTCCATCTGTTGGGTGTCGTTGTTGACACATGCGGTGAGAATGCAATCGATTTTCTTGCATGTTCTCTATGGAATTTGAGACATTGTGGAGTCTCGTAATGTATTTGGACCAAGATAAGATGTCTTGGGACACACAGGTGTTGATATCTGTGGAGATGTGTTTTGTGTTGATCGATGGCCGTGAGTTGCCCGATCCGAGTTGCAAAGTGGTGCAACTACTCCGTTGATGGAGATGGATTTGGAGAGCGAAAACAAGGTTTAGTTTAAGTACACTGTGGTGTACTGGTGGTTTCTTTGGTAACGATGTATGTTTAACATCATACACTAAGTCGTAGAGGTATCGTGGGGCAATATCTATGTTGGAATCACGAATGATTCGTTTGGTTAGTGATTAGAGTTGACTGACTGCTTTTGGGTGGTTAGCATCGAGGCATGCTAACGTCCTCTCTAGATTGTGATGGTTTAGGAGGTTTACTCCATTCCAGAGATTTGGTGCGAGGTCGGTGTCCTCGCAGTTGGTGTGTCGTTCATGATGTGTTCATGATTCGACGATGTGGATCCTATTGGATTATGATGTCTTGGCAGTACGTGTACGCCTGTGCAAATTTAGAGGATGGGATTTTATTAGTGGGGGATAATTGTGATGCCCGGGAATTAAGGGTGTAAATCCCGGTGTGGTAATGATCCTTAATGGATTTTTAATTGTGGCAATTGTGAAAATAATTACAATGTTGGGACACCCGAGGATGTTAAATCGGGTATTTGGGATCGTTGGATCCAAAGGTTGAGATTGTATTCTCATTGTGGTGAAAAACCTTGGAATTGGGTTTTTGGTGGTATCTGGGGTCCGAGGTACTTTGTATTGGGGTGGTATTGGAAATCGAGATTAGAGAGATAATTATTGAAAACAGATGTGTTAGTTCCGGATTTTAAAGATGACAAAACAAATTAGATCGGATCGATGGAAATCAGACTGACCAGATTGATCGCTCAAAACAGATCAAGCTGATATGGTATATCGCAAATCAGATCGGATCGATGGAAATCAGCCTGACCAGATCGAAGCTTCAGATCGATCTCCACCATATCAGATCAGAGCAGTCAAGGCTAAATAAGAATTGCACTTCAGTCCGAATCATTAACGGCTATTTATTGAAGCATTTAATGTTGCAATTAATGCTGAAAAAGACCAAGGACTGAAGATTACCATAAAAGGTAAGAAGACAAAGAAGAGCTTACCTGACAGTCGCCGAAAGCATGAACCAGAACGGCAACTACCCTAAAGAAGAAGACTGCAGCTTACTCAGAGTTTAAGCAGAGTCAAGAGTTGCACATTAAGGGAAATAATGTCGTTGGTACATGCAACTATATAAGGATGTAACAGAAGAGCTCAAACGGAGTCTGATCAATTGAAAAACGCAAAAGAAAGTAAAACAGCACAAGCTTACAAGCTCAGACTTTCTCGAGCTGAAAATCTTCATAAGCACAAGCATATTGTGATATTTGATCATATTAGGATCATTGCGTGCATAGACTAAAGTCTCTATTTTGTATTCCGTACTAAGATAGAGAAGTGAGAATCAATTGTAACTGTCAGACAGAGTGTGTCTGAACAGATCGAGAGACTAGGAGTTTCAGTCTGGTAGTGAGGTAAATCCAGCTGAATCGGGTTTGTACAACAGGATTGTATAAATCAAAGTCTTCTAGTGGAATCCTTCCATAATTGGAAGAAGGGGAGACGTAGAAGGATTACACCACCTTCGAACTTCCATAAACATATTCCGTGTTTTATCATTCTGCTCCGAATATTCTTCCAGCGAAAGTGAAGAAGATATTCAATGTCTAATGGCAGACGAAGAAATGAGTCAAACAGACGAGGTATTCGATCTTGACTCAAATGAATTTACACGTGAAGAGCTTATGTCCGCACTGCAAGACATGGCTAATGATTATAGAATCCTAGCTGAATCATTTGAGAAAAATAAAGCTAAAGCCAATGATCAATTGGATGAGCACAACAAACCAAGCTGCTCTGAGCAAGGTGAGTGCAATAATCTACAGATCGAGCTGAACAAGCTGAAAATCTCCTATGATCAGCTCCATGAAGAAAACAAGAGAATTAGCACACAAAATGCTAAGCTTTCTCATTTTTTCAAAACATGGACAAAATCAAGAGCATCATTGGAAGAATTGCAAGAAGTACAAAGAAATGTCGGTGATGTCACCGGCATAGGCTTTGATATCAAAGAATGCACCCAAGCTGAACTGTTGCTGGTAAAGAACAAAATCAAACAAATGACATTTGTTAAATCCAGCACAGTATATGAGACTGAAGCACCTACAATTCAAACGGGAGTCTCCTTCGTGAATCAAGGATTGAAAAGAGGAATTGGGTACGTTAACCAAGCCAAAGAAAAGGCACCAGCAAGCTTTGTGTCCTTCAGACCAAATCTTAAAGTGCAAGATCTAAGGCAAGGAAGACCATCCAATTACTACAACTCAAAACCAGTTCAACAAAGATATAGACTACCTCATAAGAATCAAAGGTTTCCATATCGCACACATTATCACACACAACATCGAAACAGATCAGTTCACAGCACACCAGACACACACAAGCCATGAAAGCTGATACAGGTGTGGGTTCCCAAAGGGCTAATCCGTTCTGGACCCAAGTAGGATTGGATACCAACAATAATTATGTTTGATGACAGGTACCGAAGAATCCTTTATCAGACTGGTACTTAGACAGTGGATGTTCTCGTCACATGACTGGAAACATCGAGCTGCTGTCTGAAGTCACAGAATGTACTGGACCCAATATCATAACTCAAAGGGTAAGACCGTGGGCAAGGGTAATATTGTCCATGGTAATATTATTATCAATGATGTGCTGTTAGTTGAAAATCTATGCTATAATCTGATTAGTATAAGTCAACTATGTGACAATGGTTATGCTGTAGAATTTCACAAACACACTTGCACTGTTAAATCGTCAGAAGGTATGACCATGCTTGTAGGAATCAGAAATGGAAATACGTATAAGATTAACTGGAATTCTGCTCAACCTGATAATCCTACTTGCTTCATCGCGAATAATGATAATAAACACTGGCTATGGCATAAACGCTTGAATCATCTCAATTTTAAGACTATTTCTAGCCTGTGTAAACATGATTTAGTCGTCGGTCTGCCCAAGATCGACTTTACTAAGGATAAGATCTGTGCCAAATGGGCAAACAGATCAGATCATCTTTCAAAAACAAGAATGCCAAATCCTCCTCACGTTGCTTAGCACTATTACATATGGACTTGTTTGGTCCTATACCAATAACAAGTTTAGGGAGAATGCGGTATACTCTTGTTGTTATTGATGATTACTCACGTTTCACTTGGACTATTTTTTGAGCAGCAAAGATCGGACCGGTCCAAAATTGATCAAGTTGCTGAAACGCACTCAGAATGAGAAATCATCAAGCATAGACATGATTCGAAGTGACAAAGGCACTGAATTTTCAAATCAGAATCTTGAATCATTTCTAGAAGATCAAGGTATTAAGCATGAATTTTCAGCCGCTCGAACTCCTCAACAAAATGGAGTTGCGGAACGAAGGAACAGAACGCTTAAAGAGGCAGCAAGAACAATGCTTGCTGATTCTGGAATTTCGCAAAAGTTCTGGGCAGAAGCTGTAAATACTGCTTGCTACACTCAAAATCGGTCTATGATTAACAAGAAGTTGAATCTCACTCCATATGAGGTATGGACTGGTAACAGACCGTCTATCTCTCATCTTAATGTATTTGGCTGCAAATGCTTCGTTCACAATAATGGTAAGAATCATCTTACAGCATTTGAAGCTAAATTAGATAATGGGATATTTTTAGGATATTCATCAAATAGCAAAGCTTTTCAAGTTTTCAATAATCGCACGTTAACTATAGAAGAATCAGTTCATGTAGTTTTTTATGAATCTTTATGTATTGAGGGTAACAAGGAATCAATTCAAAATCAGATGGAAAATATCCATCTCGAAGCTAACAGTGATGATGAGATTGTAGCTAACAGGTCAAGAGACATTCCACCGGAACCTGAAGTACCAGACAGACAGGATCAAGGCAATGAAGCTCCTTCAGATCGAGCAGATCCGGATGGTCCAACTCTAATGTTAAAGAAGATGCTGATAGTACTACCGCTACTCACCCTTCTGGACCAGATAATCCGGAATCCAGCTATCAATGGACAAAGAGGCATCCACCTGATCTAGTGATTGGAAGTCCTTCTGTACCTATTAGAACCAGAGGACAGATGATGGACGAATTCACTCATGCCGCTTTCATATCAAATCTGGAAACTAAAAAGATTGATGAAGCCTTGACTGATTACAACTGGATTAAAGCCATGCAAGAAGAGTTTAATCAATTTGAACAAAATCAAGTTTGGAGTCTAACCCCCCAGACCAAGCGATCTGCCTGTTATTGGAACCAGATGGGTTTTCAGAAACAAGCTGGACGCAGATGGAGTTGTGGTTAGAAACAAAACCAGACTGGTGGCGCAAGGATTCCGACAAGAAGAAGGAATTGACTTCGATGAATCTTTTACACCAGTCGCCAGACTTGAGGCGAATATTTCTTGCTTATGCTGCTTTTAAAGACTTCAAGGTATATCAAATGGACGTTAAGAGTGCCTTTCTAAATGGTAAGCTTCAGGAGGAAGTCTACATTGAGCAACCTCCTGGATTTCAGAACAACTCATTTCCAGATCATGTATATCTACTGAATAAAGCAGTATATGGACTGAAACAAGCTCCAAGATCCTGGTATGACACTCTGTCTCAATTTCTGCTGAACCATGATTTTCAGATCGGCTCAGTGGATAAAACTCTATTTAAATTTATTAAGGGGGAACATACTTTGTTAGTTCAGATTTATGTTGACGATATCATTTTTGGGTCAACTAACCCCAAATTATGCGAGAAATTCTCTAAGTTAATGCAGGGATAGTTTGAGATGAGTATGATGGAAGAACTTTCATTCTTTCTGGGTCTCCAAGTCAAACAGCTCAGCAATGGCATCTTCATAAATCAAACCAAATATACCAAAGAGCTTCTCAAGAGATTCGGAATGGAAACTTGTTCAACTGCATCAACTCCAATGAGTCCTTCAATCAAGTTAGATAAAGACGAAGGGGGAACAGCAGTTGAAGTATCTATGTATCGAGGACTGATCGGATCGCTCTTATATCTAACAGCGAGCCGGCCTGATATAATGTTCTCAGTCGGTATGTGCCCTAGATTTCAGTCAGATCCAAAGCAATCACACTTTATTGCTGCTAAGCGCATCCTGAAATACTTGAAAGGATCTCAGAACGTTGGTCTTTGGTATTCCAAAGATTCAAACTTCAGCTTAATCGGATATTCAGACGCTGACTATGCTGGATGTAAGATTGATCGCAAAAGAACCAGTGGAACATGTCAATTCTTAGGTGAAAGATTAATCTCTTGGTTTAGCAAGAAGCAAACCTCTATTGCCACATCTACAGCTGAAGCAGAATATCTTGCCGCTGGAAGCTGTTGCGCTCAGATGCTCTAGATTCAACACCAGCTCAAAGACTATGGCATTCAAGCTGTTGAATCTCCGATATTTTGTGACAACACCAGTGCAATTGCTATAACGTATAATCCAGTCTTGCACTCTCGAACCAAGCATATTGATATCAGACATCATTTTATTCGAGATCATGTTGGCAAAAAGGAAATTCCGATCGAGCATATTTCAACAGAACAGCAAGCAGCAGATATCTTCACCAAACCACTTCCCGAGGCTAAGTTTAATTATTTTCGTCAAATTCTTGGTTTAATAGACTTATCGTGATGTTTTAGAAGTATCTTTCTTTTCGCCTTTAAGGATTGTATGCTGGCACAGATCGATAATACAATGATCAGAAAGACACAGACCGGTCCGAACTTTTAGACCGATCTATGTCAAATCTGATGTTATCCCATGATCTGTCTGGTCAACAAATCTTTAAACAAAATAATTATTTAAAACAGCCCGGACTGATTGCAATTTTAACCGCCTTATCTCTCTTTCATCCTGTCCGTTTATTTTGAATTCTTTAATTATCAGTCATCGAGATAAAGACATGTGTCTTCCCTCTCCTATTTAGCGGGCTGAACATTTCACTTTCATTCACTTTTTTACAAATTACTGCTGTCTGCTCTCTACCTCTCAAATATTTTCAAACTCTACGTATTCTTCACTTCACTCAAATGGCTACTATCACTCACAATTCTTTATCTGTAGAATTCAATGAAATATACAGGGCTGAAGATCCGGAAATGGTATCTATGTTCAAATCCTTAGAGTCTTCCGGATTAAGGAACTTTCTGGAATGCGGGACGGTGGTTTACGAATCGGAGATTCGAGAACTGTTTGCAAATGGTGTATCTCAGAAGACGTTCATCTCCACCACCGTCAAGGGCAAATCGTTTGACATCTCTCCGTCGACGCTGGCAAAGACCTTTGGTCTTCCCAACACCGGACTGATTGACTTTGGCCATATTCCTCAGGCCACTATCATTGATCTTCAGGGGAAGGTATCCATTTTTGGCCACCGCCTGCAGCCGTCATTCAAGAAGAAGGAAATGCTCTTTCATTTCCAAGTGTTATATGAGATTGTTGGCAAGCCATTATTGGGCAAAGCCGGAAGCTATGATGCTGTTACTGCCGAGAAATTCCGGGCCATGGCTGCTATTCACTCAGGGCAGAAGATGAATTGGTGTGCAATTTTATTTGGAGTTTTGGTTGAGACAGTCATCGCCTCCAAATAGGCTGTCTGCTTTGCTGTTCCTCTAACAAGCTTCTGGAGATACTAGACATCGAGCTGGGGAAGCCGTCTGCTCTGAGTCCATTCAAAATTCTCAACCCTAAGGGATTGGCTCTCCTAAAGTCCAAAAGTGCTCCACCCACTCCTTCAGATCTGGTGGCTGTCAAGATCGAACAGGGAGATGAACAGGCTGCTGTTCGAAGACCTCGAGTCAAGCGCAAATTGACCATTCAGGCTGACTCCGAGGAAACTCAGTCTGCTCCTTAGTCTCCAGCCAAGCCCCCTCCTAAAAAGCCACGAACCCAGATCACCAAGCCAATCAAAACCTTACCTCTCAAAACCTTACCCATATTGCCTTCCACAAAAGCCACCCATGCACCCCAAACTACAACCCAACCTTCAACAGCTTCAATCACTGTACCCAAAGTAACCATTAGAGTCCTCTCTGCCGTTCCTGTGGTCAAAGGGATTGTTATAACTGAATTGGAAGACTAAACCCAATCAGGGATCAAGTCCCCGTCTTCCACCGGCAAGGGCAAGGCCATTCTCACTGAACCCCTCTCCTCAAAACCCAAATCTGCCGCTCAAACAGCCATAGACATCGCTATGGAGGATGTTGAAGAGAAAGTGAAGGAGCTCACTGTGGTGTTTGATGAGTATGTCGAATACAAAACGATCAACCACATTGATATGTTCTTCGGCAAGCTGAGAAGACTACAGAAGATGGAGCAAGAAGTCCTCACGGGGACAGAGACTGACGACGTTAGAATTGCTGTTTAGCACAAAGATCTGTTTCAGGCCAACCAAAGATTCAGATTGGCAAATTTGCTCATGGCTGCTAAGAAAGCAAATTTTGATCCGCACTGTAAGGCCTCTCTACCTTAACAGTGAAATCAAGATATAAACAGGGCTAAATATGTATTAGAGACATCTTAGAGTTCTGGTTGTTATGTGAGCTCAATTTAATTACAGGCCAAAAATAAAACTTCGATAGTTAGTTAGTTACATTCCCAAAATGAATGTTAAGACTAACAAAAATCATGTATTCTATCTTCTTTCACGTCTCCTTCAACTCACAGTTCAACCCAACCCTTAGCCCCTTTGGTCCAAAAGCGTACCTACAGGAACAACTCACCATGAGCATATATATATCACCACTTAACACAATTCAACTTAATAAAATAATTAAGCATGCTCCTTGATCACCACATTAGCACATTTCATTGTTGTTCCTGTTTCACAACTTATGCACAAAATCATTAGTTCACAATATAATGATCGATAACGCGTTTCCAATTTTATCCACAATACTCCACATTAATCACTAGAATTGTGACTGTTCCGGTCCCAATACAACAGCGGAATTTTAGGACCCCTCGCTTCGACATATAGCGGCATCATATGATATCCCTCGCTTCGACAATGACAGCGGCATGTTACCTTGCTTAGACATGACAGCGGCAAATATCATACTACCATCGCTTCATATGACAGCGGCAAGTACCTCCCTCGCTCGGAGATAAAGGCTACCGGAACATTCATCAATTCTACCACAATAATCAAACACAATTGATTCCAATATCATGATATAACACTATCATTTCACATATCTCTTCACATATAAGGACACAATATTCAAAATATACATCATCAAAGTTGTAACACGTTTTACCGTCCGATGCTCGTATGTCTCACTACGTACCTTAGTCTCAAAAGTGGAGAAGTTGAATAACTTTATCTCCTTGACGTTGTCGGTACCTGGGATGGTTCTACACAACCATACAAATCAATATTAGAAGCTAAACAATAGCCAAATACCAAAAATTCATCGAAATTCATCATTTTCAAACTTTTAAACAGTGGCGATCGATCGCTACACGAGGCGATCAATCGCCTCACTTTTTGCATTGCGGCGATCGATCGCTCCAATTGAGGCGATCGATCGCCTGCTGCGTTCAAAAGCTACTGGCCCTCGGCGATCGATCGCGCCATTTAAGGCGATCGATCGCCTAAACTTGATTTGCCCACTGCCCCTCGGCGATCGATCGCTGCATTTGTAGCGATCGATCGCCACTACCAGAAGTCGCGATTTTCACCATTTTTGTACCAAAATTTCTTCCCAACTTCCACAACACTTATACCAACAAACTCAAAACACAAAAACACTAAAAACCTTCATCAAACATCATTAAAACACCAACAATCTAACATCCCACTAAAAATCACACTAACCTAAACAATCCCATTTCAAAATCCTTTAAAATCATTCCAAACTCAACACAAACACTTCAAAACAACAAAGGATGGTATATATATACTTCCTAGGTCTCAAATCTTACCAAGAATCACAAGGGTGGAGCTTTTGCAAGGATTCCTCTCCTTCCTTGGAGCCAAAAACGAGTTGGGGGAAAAATGAGGGTTTGGGAAGAGATTGGGGATTTAGAGTGAAGAGATAAAGTTGGATAAAAAGGGGGTGAGGTAAAGGGTTAAACCTTTATTTAATTTGTACCCTAACAATTAACATGATGTAAATTATACCCCAACATGGTGTTTTAAACACATTTCACCACAATGCACCAAATTCCAATTAAATGCATGTTTCACAAAATAAATGACTACAAACACATGTAAGCCATTGAAACACCCAATTACCCAACATGCATAACATGCACCCTGAAATGCTCTACCAGCCCACATGACCAAGCATTTCCACATGGCAATTAATTCCAACACATAAGGCAATTACCACCATAATTAATCATATTTAATCATATGAACACAATTAATGTCTTAAACACAATTAATCATTTCGGGGACATCACAATACTCCCCTACTTAGAAGATTTCGCCCTCGAAATCGCATGCACTTACCCCAAAAGAAACTAAACATAAACACATACCAGAGAATAGTTCCGGGTAGTGCTGCACCATATGCCGTTCCGTCTCCCACGTGGCCTCTTCGACACCCCGACGATCCCACTGAACCTTGACCAACGGTATAACCTTGCTTCGAAGTCTGCGATCCTCTCGATCCAGAATTCTGACTGGCCGTTCAACATAGGATACATCTGAACTCAACTGAACCTCTGAAGGCTGCAACACATGAGATGGGTCTGGCTCATACTTCCTCAACATAGATACATGGAAGACATCATGTATACCAGACAAGGATGGCGGTAGGGCCAAACGATAAGCCAAAGTGCCGATGCGCTGTAATACCTCGTATGGCCCAACATATCTCGGAGACAACTTCCCGCGCATACCAAAATGAACTACACCTCTGAAAGGTGAGATTTTCAGAAAGACTCTGTCTCCCACTTGGAATTCCAATGGTTGTCGTCGTTTATTAGCATAGGCCGCTTGCCTATCTTGAGCCGCTTTCATTTTCTGACGGATCACTTTGATTTTCTCTTCCATTTCTCGAATCAATTCCGGTCCTCCGACCGTCTTACTAGTCAAATCTTCCCAGTACAACGGTGACCTAGATCGTCGACCGTAAAGGGCCTTGAATGGAGCCATTTGAATGCTCGCCTGATAACTGTTGTTGTAAGAGAACTCCACAAGTGGCACTGAATCTTGCCACGGAGTATCGAACTCCAAAACACATGCCCTCAATATGTCCTCAAGCGTCTGTATGGTACGCTCTGTTTGACCATCTGTCTGAGGGTGATAAGCCGTACTCAGCCTCACTTCTGTACCAAAAGCCGATTGAAGACCCTCCCAAAAGTGCGATGTGAACCGCGGGTCTCTATCAGACACAATCGAGACTGGGATGCCATGCAATCTCACCACGTCCCGTACATACAATTGGGCCATTTTTAAGTATGTGAAAGACATACAATATGGGATGAAGTGAGCCACCTTCGTCAGTCGATCCACAATTACCCAGATCGCATCGAATCCAGAGGCAGTCCTTGGCAAGTGGGTCACGAAATCCATAGAGATGTGCTCCCACTTCCACTCTGGTATCTCTAAACTCTTCAACTCGCCTCCGGGCCTCTGCCTTTCTGCTTTCACTTGTTGTCAAATCAGACACTTCTTAACGAATGATATAACGTCTCTCTTCATTCGTCTCCACCAAAATTGATCACAGAAGTCCTTGTACATCTTTCTCCCACCTGGATGGATGCTAAATCTGCTACTATGAGCACGATGCAAGATTCCTTGACGCAACTCTGGTGCCCTCGGCACTACCCAACGGTTACCAAGCCTCAAGGAACCATCTTCCGCCACTCTGAACTTCGATAACTGACCCAGTCGCAAATATGATAACCATCTCTGTACCTCAACGTCTGTCACCTGAGCTTTCCTGATAAGTTCAAAGATGTCCGGTTCTGCCAATAGGGTCGATACCAGCACCGGCGATGCATCTAAATCAAAGTCATATCCCAAATGACAACAAGAGGTCATCAAGGCCGACAACTGAATAACATCATCTGCCGTATACTTCACCTTCCTACTTAAGGCGTCAGCTGTCAGGTTCGCCTTCCCTGGATGGTACTCTATCTCGCAATCATAGTCCTTGAGCAAGTCCATCCACCTCCTTTGCCTCATATTCAGTTTCGCTTGGGTAAATAGGAACTTCAAACTCTTATGGTCCGTGTAAATGGTAAAATAAGTACCATAAAGATAATACCGCCAAATTTTCAAAGCGAAAATAATGGCCGCCAGTTCCAAATCATGAACCGGGTACCTGGTCTCATGAGGCTTCAACTGCCTCGATGCATAAGCCACCACATGCTTATCCTGCATCAGTACACAGCCCAATCCCTGCAGTGATGCATCCGTGTACAAAGCAAATCTCTCATTCTCCGAGGGAATCACCAGAACAGGTGCGGAAGTCAACCGGTGCTTCAACTCTTGGAAGCTTTGCTCACATGCCTCAGACCATGAAAACGGAATACCCTTCTGAGTCAACTGCGTCAACGGCTTAGCGATCTTAGAGAATCCCTCGACGAAACGTCGGTAATAACCCGCTAAACCGAGGAAGCTACGGATCTCAGGAACAGATGTAGGCGCAGACCAATCCATCACTGCCTCCACTTTCCTGGGATCCACAGATATCCCATCACTAGAGATCACATGCCCCAAAAATACCACGCTGCTCAACCAAAATTCACACTTGCTCAGCTTTGCATACAACTGCTTGTCCCTCAGAATCTGGAGCACTGTCCTCAAATGATTCCTGTGCTCTTCCTCGCTCCGAGAATAGATAAGTATATCGTCAATAAATACGATGACGAATTGATCCAAATAGGGTTGGAACACTCGGTTCATCAAGCTCATAAACACAGCCGGGGCGTTTGTCACTCCAAACGGCATGACCAAAAACTCATAGTGACCATAACGGGTCCGGAAGGCTGTCTTCTGCACATCATCCTCTCTAACTCGGATCTGGTGGTACCCCGACCTCAAATCAATCTTACTGTACAACCTCGTGTCCTGCAACTGATCAAACAAGTCATCGATCCGCGGAAGAGGGTATATATTCTTCACTGTGGCCTTTATTCAATTGCCTGTAGTCGATGCACAATCTCATCGACCCATCTTTCTTTTTCACAAATAATACAGGCGCACCCCAAGGTGATACGCTGCGGCGTATGTAACCCTTATCAAGGAGTTCCTGTAGCTGCTCTTTCAGCTCTCTTAACTCCGCTGGTGCCATCCTGTAAGGGGCACGAGAAATAGCGGATGTCCCCGGTAATAATTCGATCCCGAACTCGACTTCCCTAACCGGCGGGAATCCGGGAATCTCCTCCGGAAATACATCGGTAAACTCGGCAACCACGGGTATATCTTCGACTCTTAACTCTTCTTTCTTTCCAGCAATGTCAATGGCATAAATAAGATAACCATCATGCCCACATTCCAATAACTGAGTCATTTTTAAGGCCGATATCAACGGAATTCTTGAGCGGGAACCATCCCCATAAAAAGTCCACCGAACCCCTAAATCAGATCTGAACCGTACTGTCCTCTGACTGCAGTCCACTACTGCCTGATATCTGTTCAGCACATCAATACCCACAATGCAGTCGAAGTCCGACATTCCCAGAACAATCAAATCTGACTTCAACTCGTTGCCCTCAAAATAAATGAGGCCGCCATCAACAAACCGATCTGCAATCACACTCTTTCCAGCGGGTGTTGAAACCACAAGAGGCGTGGGTGACGGAGTCGTGCATATACGGTGCCTCTCCACAAAACTCGTCGACACAAAGGAGTGTGACGCGCCTGTATCTATCAAAATATAAGCAGGGTGCGTAAATAAATGACACGTACCCGCTATCACTTCCTCTGGAGCTGCTGTAGCCTGCTCCCTGGTTAGGGCGTACACTTGCCCTTGAGGTGGCCCCAACGGCTGTCCTCCCAATGGCCTCGGTGCAAATGGTGGTCTCTGTTGTGCTGGCCTGTCTGAAGGTCTCCCCATAGTGTTTTGTGGCCCTCCCCGGTTAGGACAATTTCGGGCCAAGTGACCATGTTTCCCACATTCATAACAAGCAGAGCATCCTTTCACTGAATGGGGTCCTCCGCACAGAAAACACTTAACCTTTTCGAAGCTGCTAGCTTGCGACTGTCCCCTAGGCGGAGCATTACTTCCACGACCACCCCTTCCACGAGCATCCGACCATCTACCACTGAATCTGGAAGATGATGAGTTTCCCTTTGACTTAAAATGATCGCCCCTTGGTTTCAAGTTTTCAGGGGTCGGCCTCTGTGATGGTGCTGGAGGTGGTGCCACAGTCGGATATGCACCCACTCCTAATTCTGTCAGCTCAGCTCGTGCCAGGGCGTCATCAAAACAAGTAGGGCCATAAGTGATCACCCTATCATACAACTCCGGCCTCAAGCCTTTCATAAAGTTCCTCATCTTTGCTTGGGTGCTAGTGGCGATATGAGGCACATATCTAAGTAAGGAACAGTACTGGAGAGCATAGTCAGACACCGGCATAGTACCTTGCCTCAAGCTAGTGAATTCATCCTCTTTAGCCTGCCGTGCCGCTGCTGAGAAGTATCGGGTCAGAAATCGAGTCCTAAACAGCTTCCAGTTAATTTCCTGACCCTGAGCCTCCTGTTCAATCACTGTGGTCTTCCACCACATCAGCGCCTTTTGGCCAATTGAAACTCTGCTAGCCGTATCCAAGCTGTCTTTGCGCACGGGGCAGCTACAAATATCTGCTCCAACCTCTCTAGCCATTCCTCGGCCTTCTCCCCTGTTTTGGTCCCTTCAAAAGTCGGGGGTCGATAAGCTAGAAATTGAGTCAAACTCAGCTCTCCCGGTAATAACTGCTGTTCGGACGGCTCTTCGCCCAAGGCTGGCGGCGGTAGGGGATTTGTGTGCCTAGCACTAGCATTTACACTTATTGCATCACCAACATCGACATTTGCTGCCATACTGCAACACAAGGGTTAACAACAATATACAAAAACAATTCACATAATACATCGTTAGAAAGCCATAACACGTTAGCATAACAGTCACATACTTTATATGCGCACAACATGTTCAAAAGTAGACGCCTAGCCAACTTATTGCTAAGGCTACCCTTCACTCGTTCCCGGGTTCTCTAACCACTGCTCTGATACCACTAATGTAAGGCCTCTCTACCTTAACAGTGAAATCAAGATATAATCAGGGCTAAATATGTATTAGAGACATCTTAGAGTTCTGGTTGTTATGTGAGCTCAATTTAATTACAGGCCAAAAATAAAACTTCGATAGTTAGTTAGTTACATTCCCAAAATGAATGTTAAGACTAACAAAAATCCTGTATTCTATCTTCTTTCACGTCTCCTTCAGCTCACAGTTCAACCCAACTCTTAGCCCCTTTGATCCAAAAGCGTACCTACAGGAACAACTCACCATGAGCATATATATATCACCACTTAACACAATTCAACTTAATAATATAATTAAGCGCATGAGACAAATAATAGATATGCTCCTTGATCACCACATTAGCACATTTCATTGTTGTTCCTGTTTCACAACTTATGCACAAAATCATTAGTTCACAATATAATGATCGATAACGCGTTTCCAATTTTATCCACAATACTCCACATTAATCACTAGAATTGTGACTGTTCCGGTCCCAATACAACAGCGGAATTTTAGGACCCCTCGCTTCGACATATAGCGGCATCATATGATATCCCTCGCTTCGACAATGACAGCGGCATGTTACCTCGCTTAGACATGACAGCGGCAAATATCATACTACCATCGCTTCATATGACAGCGGCAAGTACCTCCCTCGCTCGGAGATAAATGCTACCGGAACATTCATCAATTCTACCACAATAATCAAACACAATTGATTCCAATATCATGATATAACACTATCATTTCACATATCTCTTCACATATAAGGACACAATATTCACAATATACATCATCAAAGTTGTAACACGTTTTACCGTCCGATGCTCGTACGTCTCACTACGTACCTTAGTCTCAAAAGTGGAGAAGTTGAATAACTTTATCTCCTTGACGTTGTCGGTACCTGGGATGGTTCTACACAACCATACAAATCAATATTAGAAGCTAAACAATAGCCAAATACCAAAAATTCATCGAAATTCATCATTTTCCAACTTTTAAACAGTGGCGATCGATCGCTACACGAGGCGATCGATCGCCTCACTTTGCATTGCGGCAATCGATCGCTCCAATTGAGGCGATCGATCGCCTGCTGCGTTCAAAAGCTACTGGCCCTCGGCGATCGATCGCGCCATTTAAGGCGATCGATCGCCTAAACTTGATTTGCCCACTGCCCCTCGGCGATCGATCGCTGCATTTGTAGCGATCGATCGCCACTACCAGAAGTCGCGATTTTCACCATTTTTGTACCAAAATTTCTTCCCAACTTCCACAACACTTATACCAACAAACTCAAAACACAAAAACACTAAAAACCTTCATCAAACATCATTAAAACACCAACAATCTAACATCCCACTAAAAATCACACTAACCTAAACAATCCCATTTCAAAATCCTTTAAAATCATTCCAAACTCAACATAAACACTTCAAAACAACAAAGGATGGTATATATATACTTCCTAGGTCTCAAATCTTACCAAGAATCACAAGGGTGGAGCTTTTGCAAGGATTCCTCTCCTTCCTTGGAGCCAAAAACGAGTTGGGGGAAAAATGAGGGTTTGGGAAGAGATTGGGGATTTAGAGTGAAGAGATAAAGTTGGATAAAAAGGGGGTGAGGTAAAGGGTTAAACCTTTATTTAATTTGTACCCCAACAATTAACATGATGTAAATTATACCCCAACATGGTGTTTTAAACACATTTCACCACAATGCACCAAATTCCAATTAAATGCATGTTTCACAAAATAAATGACTACAAACACATGTAAGCCATTGAAACACCCAATTACCCAACATGCATAACATGCACCCTGAAATGCTCTACCAGCCCACATGACCAAGCATTTCCACATGGCAATTAATTCCAACACATAAGGCAATTACCACCATAATTAATCATATTTAATCATATGAACACAATTAATGCCTTAAACACAATTAATCATTTCGGGGACATTACACGCACTCTCCAACTGCCAAAGATGATGGTGCTGTTATTGCCCAGCTGGAAATGGATATTCATGCTCTTCACTTGGCTGTCCGATTTCAACGACAGAAGCTTAGCATATCCACTCCTGTTCCCAGCCCGGATCACCCGTCTGTGAGCAAGACTTTGGCTGAACCTTTCATAGCGCCAATTCTCTCTGGAACAGCGGTTCAGACAGCGGATCAGTCAGCAGAACAGACAGCGGAGCAGCCACTGACCAATGCTCCATCTGCCGCAGAATCTGAAGCTGACCCTGCAGCAATGGATGTCTTGTTGGATTCTCCAACAACCTCCATCCCCATTGCATCATCAGTCTCCAAAATTCCGCGCCGTCCAACCAAAGCACTTACAACAGTCATCTCACCAGCTTTCGTCGATCCGGATCTGGTGGTGTCCACCGTTGTTGCAGCTTTACAGGTTGAGGAGCCTTCGAGACCTAGCACTCATCCAGACCAATCTGCTGAAGATATGGCATTCTTAGAAGAATTTTCTTCGGACTTGGTCACCTTGATCCGGTCCGAAACACGCAAATCTGCTATGTCTTCACTGATACCCATTGTCGCAGAAGCTGATCACACCTTCTCATCTTCTGATCACTCTTCAGACCATTTATCTGATGCAGCTCCATCCTTGGCAAGGTCCCTTCAGCACCTCTCTGATAACTGTCTATCTCTCTCTCAACGAGTCATAGAAGTTCATCAGAGTCAGAGGACTACATTTTTGGATTTTGAATCTTTCAAGGAGAAGATGACATCAAGTATTAGCAGTCTTCAGCGAGGACTAAATGATCTGTTCTCTCAGCAAGCTACTTATAAGAACAGTCTGAGAAAAGAGCAGATCGAGCTGGCCACTGAAGTTCGAGCATCCGTTGCCAATCCCTTCGTGCTCAAGATACTCATCTTGATGCTATCAGCGCTCAGCTAGCACAAATTGTCGATTTTCTTCAAAATATTGCTGCTGACAAAAAGGGGAAAAAGAGTAAAGACTTCAAGCCACATCAGTCTTCAGCAAGAAAGTAGCAGTCCTTATAAGTCAGACTTGTCCGTAATTGTAATAAGATTTTTGTTCAATAAAAATCTAACTTCTTAAGTCCTTGTTCATTTATTTTGAACTAAAATGACTTAATCAATCCAAACTTCAACTCAAATTCGTTCATTTATTTTGAACAAGAAGAAGTAATTGATCCGTAAGCATACGCTTCAGAGTTGTTAAAAGACTGTATAAAAAGATATAGAAGCTAGGTTTTGTCATCATCAAAAAGGGGAATTTGTTAGTTCCGGATTTTAAAGATGACAAAACAAATTAGATCGAATCGATGGAAATCAGACTGACCAGATTGATCGCTCAAAACAGATCAAGCTGATATGGTATATCACAAATCAGATCGGATCGATGGAAATCAGCCTGACCAGATCGAAGCTTCAGATCGATCTCAACCATATCAGATCAGAGCAGTCAAGGCCGAATAAGAATTTCTCTTCAGTCCGAATCATTAACGGCTATTTATTGAAGCATTTAATGTTGCAATTAATGCTGAAAAATACCAAGGACTGAAGATTACCATAAAAGGTAAGAACACAAAGAAGAGCTTACCTGACAGTCGCCGAAAGCATGAACCAGAACGGCAACTACCCTAAAGAAGAAGACTGCAGCTTACTCAGAGTTTAAGCAGAGTCAAGAGTTGCACATTAAGGGAAATAATGTCGTTGGTATATGCAACTATATAAGGATGCAACAGAAGAGCTCAAACGAAGTCTGATCAATCGAAAAACGCAAAAGAAAGCAAAACAGCACAAGCTTACAAGCTCAGACTTTCTCGAGCTGAAAATCTTCATAAGCACAAGCATATTGTGATATTTGATCATATTAGGATCATTGTGTGCATAGACTAAAGTCTCTATTTTGTATTCCGTACTAAGATAGAGAAGTGAGAATCAATTGTAACTGTCAGACAGAGTGTGTCTGAACAGATCGAGAGACTAGGAGTTTCAGTCTGGTAGTGAGGTAAATCCAGCTGAATCGGGTTTGTACAATAGGATTGTATAAATCAAAGTCTTCTAGTGGAATCCTTCCTTAATTGGAAGAAGGGGAGACGTAGAAGGATTACACCACCTTCGAACTTCCAGAAACATATTCCGTGTTTTATCATTCTGCATTCGTTTTACTATTCAAGCCATCGAGCCGTTCTTACTAATCTAAGAACAGACCGTTCCGCACTAAAACTTTCATTGGTCTGTTCTGCAGAAAGATTGATTAAGAAACAGATTTCTTTCACTAATCCGAGAGAAATCACAAGGAATTATTTTTAATAGGAGTGTTCATTCACCCCCCCCCCCCCCCACCCCCTCTAAACACTCCGGACCGATCCTAACAAGATGATTTTTAATGAATCATGAAGTATTTGTGGAGGAATTGGTATTTTGGAGCCTTGGTACTATATATACCAAGTGGACTCGGTATTCCGTCATTGCACTGAATCTCTCCTCTCTCTCTCTCATCGCGCCCAAAACCCCATTTCCCTCCCCTTTTCTTCCCTTGGAGAAACAATGGCTGGAAGCTCGGCTCAGGAGCTGGATTTCTCGAAGAAAAGTTGGTAATCTCCTTCCCCCTCGTCTTTACCTTCGATTTGATAGTAGTATTGTAGATTTTGGTTGAGTTTTGGGTTGGATTTGAAATTTGAGAACTTTTGGTAAAAATTCAAAGTTGGGTTTTTGGTGTTTTTATTGGTTTTAAATGGAGTAATGGAGGTGTTGAAGGAGTTAGGGGTGTTGGTTTTGAGTTTGGTTAAGAAAGACCCCATTAAAGCTCGAATTTTTCGTAAACCCGCAGGTCGCGATCGATCGCGGCTTGGCGCCGATCGATCGCGACATACTACTGATTTTGGGAAGATGATGAGCAGTAGGGGCGATCGATTGCGAAGAATGGGCGATCGGTCGCGGGGGACTCGGCAATCGATCGGGAGATTTGGCGATCGATCGCAGCGTACATTATCTCGGGCAGTAGACTTGCGTGATCGCGTCCCTGCTTCCTTTGTTGTTGTTTTTTTCATAAATTTGGAAAATGTCGGGATTTTGGAATCGATGTTTAATTAGACTATTTTCGGGGCAATGTCTATATTCCGATGGGAATGCTATGCTATGAAATTGAAATTGTTGGAGCCAAAGTTTAATAAAATAAGTGGAGTACTCGATTTAGTAATTGGTTAACCTTTGTACATATAAAAAGGAATATTTTGGGTATCATGCATGCTTAGCCCGGAGTATTTTATAATGGTTAATCGTCATAGATTGGAGGTTGTGAACGTGCTTGGGCACGTGGTTGCATGCTTGTGATTAATTGTGAATTATTTATGTGTTAGCACATAATTCATCAGGTCGCGGGACTCAGTCAAGGTTTGATTCGGACTACAGAATATTAAGGTACGTGTAACGTACGAGCATTCATAGATATTTTTTTTTTTTGTGCATGAATAATATATGGTTGTTGCAATCACTTGATATGCATTGGGGATTTTATGGTGCCGCTTTTGAGCAAACAATTATTGGAATGATGTCGTTATTGAGCGAACATCGGTTATGACGCCGCCGCTGTTGAGCGTGCGTGAGATTAAAATGCTGCTATTGTGGAGAGAGCGATGAAATAGAACTATGGAACCATTAGTGAGATATATGGAATATCTGTTTAATGATTTTATTGATTATGATATCGCTACATGTGGAACGGATTAGTTAATCAATGTAATGATTAACTGGGAATTTGATGGTTTCGGTAATAACATGAACAACACAGGGGATCCCGATGAGGATGATACCATCCAGGGAGTATCCTTTAAAATTCATGGCATTTACATTCTTTAAATTATGAATTGTAATATTATGATTATTGGATTGGTGGTATTGGTATGCTCACTCTCTGTTGGGATAGGTGAATAGTACATCGATGGCTTGGAGTTGAGCTCGAGCTATTGATTGGAGGTACTTCCAGGATCGAGGTACCAGAGCTGGTATTGAGTATGGTATTTATGCATTAGATACACATATACTTATTCGATGCTCGCATGTGAGCACTATTATTTGTATATGGTTTGTATAAAAAGGCAAGGGCATTTCTCTTTTCATTTATGTGTTGCATGCAATTAAATAGGAATTGCAAAATGAATTGAGAACGTGTTAGTGTATTACAAGGGTGCATGATATGTTAAATGGACTTGGTTGGCAAAAGTTGGATATTTAATGAAATGATGCAAGGAATTTTATAGATGGTATTTTATGCCATGGTTGCATGTAGTTTTTCCCCCTAATAATATGATTGTATGCACTAATTGTATGGGTTAAGGGCATGGGGGTCCTTACAGATTATATGTGATAACAATTGCACTTGTGTTGTCGAAGAAGATTGGTGACTCAGCAGCTTGAATGCCATAGCCTCTGAGCTGATGTTGAACCCAGAGCAATTGAGCGCAACAGCTTCCAGCGGCGAGATATTCTGCCTCAGCTGTGGATGTGGCAATCGATGTTCCTTCTTGCTAAACCATGAGATCAATCTTTCACCTAGGAATTGACAAGTTCCACTGGTGCTTTTGCGATCGATCTTACACCCTGCATAATCAACGTCTGAATGTCCAGTCAAATTGAAGTTAGAATCTTTGGGATACCAGAGACCAACATTCTGAGACCCTTTTAGATATTTTAAAATACGTTTAACAGCAAAGAAATGAGATTGTTTAGGGTCAGATTGAAATCTAGCACACATACAAACAGAAAATATAATATCAGGCCGGCTTGCTGTAAGATATAATAGTGATCCGATTAGACCTCGATACATTGTTACCTCAACTGACGTTCCCCTTTCGTCTTTATCTAGCTTGATTGATGGACTCATTGGAGTTAAAGAAGTTGAGCAAGTCTCCATACCAAACCGTTTAAGTAGCTCCTTGGTGTACTTGGTTTGATTAATGAAGATTCCATTATCGAGCTGTTTAACTTGAAGACCCAGGAAGAATGACAATTCTCCCATCATGTTCATCTCAAATTGACTCTGCATTAACTTAGAAAACTTCTCGCATAGCTTGTGGTTAGTTGACCCAAAAATGATATCATCAACATATATTTGAATTAACAGAGTACATTCCCCCTAATAAATTTAATTAAAGTTTTATCTACTGAGCCGATCTGGAAATTACGATCCAGAAGAAATTGAGATAGAGTGTCATACCAGGCTCTGGGGGCTTGCTTAAGTCCATACACTGCTTTATGTAGTAAGTAAACGTGATCTAGAAACAAGTGATAATGAAATCCAGGAGGTTGCTCGATGTAGACTTCCTTCTGAAGTTTGCCATTAAGAAATGCACTCTTCACGTCCATTTGATATACATTGAAATCTTTAAAAGCATCATATGCAAGAAAGATTCGAATGGCTTCTAAATTGGCAACTGGTGCAAAGGATTCATCAAAATCGATTCCTTCTTCTTGTCTGAAACCTTGTGCAACCAGTCTGGCCTTGTTTCTAACTACTACGCCATTTGCATCTAGCTTGTTTCTGAAAACCCATCTGATTCCAATAACAGGCAGATCACTTGGTCTGGGAGTTAAACTCCACACCTGATTCTGTTCAAATTGGTTGAGCTCTTCTTTCATAGCCTCTATCCAGTTATAGTCATCTAGAGCTTCGTCAGTCTGTTTTGGTTCCAGGTTGGATATGAATGCGGCGTTGGTGAATTCATCCATCATCTGTCCTCTAGTTCTATGGGTGCAGATGGACTTCCAATCACCAGATCAGGTGGATGCCTCTTAGTCCAGCGGTAGTTTGGTTCGAGAACATCTGATCCTGATGGAGGCAGAATGGTGATATCTCCAGTATTGATCTTTACGTTGGTATCTGTTGCTATCGGATCAGCTACATCAGCTCGATCTGGTAGAACTTCAGTGGCTTCTACCGGTCTGTCTGGTACTACAGGTTCTGGTGGATTGTCTCTTAACCTGTTAACTGCATTCTCATCATCACTGTTAGCTTCGATATGGATATTTTCCATCTGATTTTGAATTATTTCCTTGTGATTCTCAATATCAAGAAATTCATCAAAAACTATATGAATTGACTCTTCCATAGTTAGAGTTTGATTATTGAAGACACGAAATGCTTTGCTAACAGATGAATATCCTAAGAATATTCCATCATCTGACTTAGATTCGAAAGCGGTTAAATGATTGTTACTGTTGTTGTGGACATAACATTTGCAGCCGAAGATATGAAAGTATGAAATAGTCGGTCTGTTATTTGTCCAAACTTCATACGCTGTAGCATTTAATTTCTTGTTACTCATGGACCGATTATGTGTATAACATGCAGTATTGACAGCCTCTGCCCAGAACTTTTGAGAGATGCCAAAATCTGCAAGCATTGTTCTTGCTGCTTCCTTGAGCGTTCTGTTGCGTCGTTCTGCAACTCCATTTTGTTGAGGAGTGCGAGCTGCTGAGTATTCATTTTTGATCCCTTAGTCATCTAGAAAGGATTCAAGAGTTTGATTTGAGAATTTAGTGCCTTTGTCGCTTCGAATCTTGTCTATCCCAGAGGATTTCTCGTTCTGAATGCGCTTAAACAACTTGATCAATTTCGAGCCGGTCTGGTCTTTACTGCTAAAAATATTGTCCATGTAAAACGTGAGTAATCATCAATAACTACAAGAGTATACCACATTCCCCCTAAACTTGTTATTGGTATTGGACCAAACAAGTCCATGTGCAATAATTCTAAGCAGCGTGATGAGGATTTGGCATTCTTGTTCTTAAAGGATGACCTGACTTGCTTACCCATTTGACAAGCTTGACAGATCTTATCCTTAGCAAAGTTGATCTTAGGCAGACCGATAACTAAATCATTTTTACATACTCTAGAAATGGTCTTGAAATTAAGATGATTCAAGTGTTTATGCAATAGCCAATGTTTATTATCATTATTAGCGATGAAACAAATAGGATTATCAGGTTGATCATGATTCCAGTTAATCTTATAAGTATTTTCATTCCTGATTCCTACAAGCATGGTTTTACCATTAGATGATTTTACAGTGCGAGTGTGTTTGTGAAATTCTACGGTATAACCATTGTCACATAGTTGACTTATACTAATCAGATTATAGCATAAATACTCGACTAAGAACACATCATTTATAATAATATTGCCATGGACAATCTTACCCTTGCCCACGGTCTTACCCTTTGAATTATCACCGAAGGTGATCTTAGGACCCATGTATTGAGTAATATCAGACAGCAGATCGATGTTTCCCGTCATGTGTCGAGAACATCCACTGTCTAAATACCAAAGATTATTCTTGGGTTCCTGTCAAAACAAAAATTTACAGTTGGTACCCAATCCTACTTGGGTCCGGAACGGATTAGTCCTTTGGGGACCCACACCTGCATCAGTTTTATTGGTTTGTGTGTGTATGGTGTGGTGTGTGCTTTTAGTGGTGTTGGTGTTCTTGGGTGATGTATGTGATAGTGAGTATATGCATGTTGTTTTGGTTTTTGGTTTCTGTTGGGAAGCATATACCTCTTCTGGACAGGCATACAATTATAGTACTAGTTGGGTTTTACCTCTCGAGTTGCCTGATCAGTGAGCTTATGTGCATTTCTGAAATTTTGACCCGGTCTGACTTTCTCTATTGGCTCATAACCGATACCTTTGTGTGGTGCCCGTTCCTTGATGAGTATTGGCTTAACAGGTTCCTTAACCAACTCACTTGGTTCATATACTGTGCTGGATCTGACAAAGTTCATTGTTTGAACCTTGTTCTTCTCTAGACACAGTTGAGATTTGATATCAGATGAGCTACTTTCATTGTCAGAGTAGCCTATACCGGCAAGATCACCAGCCAGCCTTACTCAAGCATCTCATATTTTTTGGCAGTTGATGCGTTCCATGTGCGAACCAGTTTAATGAGTTTCTGGTGTGCACATCTGGCTTCGTCACTTTCTTTCTCGAGTAGACTTACTTTTTCCCTTATGCAATCCAACTCCTTTGATTGTTCACAATCAAGTTTGTTGTTTTGCTGTTCCATTGGGATTGAATGTTCAGTCTTATAATTCTCGAGGGACTCATACAACATCTTATACTCATTTATCATGTCCTGTAATGCGTTAGTGAGTTCATTATGTGAAAATTCAGAGAGATTAGAGTCAGTTACCTCACTGTCATCATTGGCCATTAGACAGTGAACTTCTTCATCTTCGCTCTCACAGGATGAGCTGGTAGATTCTCCTGATTCAGATTCTGAATCATCCCATTTGCTCTTTTTTCATCAGCCACCAGTACTTTCTGGTCTCTGTCCCTTCTGGATGATCTTCTCTTTCCTTGGACTTCTTATGGTCCTTGGATCATCTCTTCTGATCATCCTTATTTGGCTTAGTACAGTCAGCGATAAAATGTCCTGGTTTAAGACAGTTGAAGCATACGCGATCATCCTCATCTGATCTACTTTTGAAGTTCTGTTTCCTTAGATAAGATTGATAGTTCTTCTGATTATTTTTCATAAATTTTCCAAACTTCTTGACAAACAATGCCATTGCATCATTGCATATTTGTTCGGGAGTCATCTCTGTTGTGATAGACAGGGATTCTGATGCAGCAAGGGCTTTGTTTAGTTGACTGGTACTGGGTTCATCTTCAATCCGAATGCCTAGTTCAAACTCGTATGCCTTTAAGTCAGCAAATAGATCATGTAGATCTATCTTGTTTAAATCTTTGGATTCCCTCATGACAATTGTGTGGGGCCCTCGACTCTCATCGGTAATTATCATGCAATAATTAATTAAATTACTGTTTTTTAACTTTGCAGCGGAAAATGTGACTTGAATTTTGTTATGAAGCGAGCCCAAAAAATTTCAGTTGAAAAAAAAATAATCGATATTATTTTATATATAATATCAAAATAGAGTGACTTATAATTTATAATAGTCGAGGCACCATAACATATTACTCAATAAACAGTTACCTATATCAAGAATTATATCAAAGAATTAAAAATCTTTCGAAGGAAATGAATATTTAACAACAGTTGAAATTTCTAAGTTTTTCCATAATTTGTTCTGAAAGATAGTTTTCATAATTGATGTATACATATAGAAAGTAGACTGGGACGACTTCATACTTCAAAATGATGATGACACGTGCGTACACAACCATAACTCCGAATCCAGTGCAGCCTTCCATAGATGTCGGCACTTCCTAACCTGATTACCAACCCACACACATAAGAAGGTAACCGCCCCCGAGGGGGTGAGCAATAGCACAGAATGATAAGACCAAAATAAATACAACATGTACTGTAATGAATGATATGTGGATGCAATGCGTGGTCAGGGTAAAATCCACATGCATGGGTAATCGGAATAACGGTAACTGCACAATCAGTAAATGCAGCGCAACAGCTCGAGCAACAGGTAAGGCTCGGCTACACTGCCGTAGCGACTACTCCTCCGCCAGTCTACTACCGTGTGCCGGTCACCTCACCAGGGACTATGGACATACTGCGCCTTGTCGGCCTGCAACAACTCTCGGGCTAGTCGCAGCTCCATATCATCCCAACAAACACCTCAATCAACACATAATATCAAAATGGTCACCAAATAGGATCAAGGCTCAATATGCAATGTAATGTTGTGCCAAGCATCGATGCTACATATATACAGAAAAATACATGTGTGTAAAATAAGTTTTATTTTTCTTTGCATCGATGTTTATGTAATGCCACAAATAAACCACGTACAAATAAATGCCACATAAAGCACGTTCAACAAATATCAAACACTACGGGTACCTGTTGTATATTACCCGGTCGTAACATACCTTTTGACTTGTTTTCGTAGCGATAATGGATATGGATCAAGTTCCTGAAATCACGATCACTCTACAACAGAGACACATTTCATCCATTGGTTTCATATCATAAATCTTAATTCAGACTCATACCACTCGATTTTTAACATGGTTCGAACCATATCAATCATGCTTATGTCCATATAGTTTGATTATATATTCTTAAGATTTGATCTTTCTTTGACTTAAATTCAAGATATTCAAACATACAAAATTTGAAACACTCACATCCAACCAAAATATGTTTTATTGGTTTAGATCAATATAATATCACTTTAAGGTGTACATAAATCAAGATTTATGAAATATTTTCTTTTCCCAATTCTTAAAAATAAAAGGAAAAATCCGTGACAAGCTTGAAACACACTTTTATGCCTTGAATCGAAAGTATTATATTTCTTTTATTGATTTGAGATGTGGGCTTAATACAATTTTAAGTGTTCACATTTAAGATTCATTACTTTAGTCATGGTTTTAAAATAATCTCATACCTATTGAAACAAGAGCTTAGAGGTCGAAATACATGCCACCAAAACATGATTTTTAACCCAACAATATCCAATACAACTCCTCACAAAATTAGATATAACTTTGGTTTATCTATTTTATTCAAGGGTTAAACTTATAAACATATTTTTCTTCATCACAAGTACATAAAATTTGTAAAACTACCAAGAACCATATTCTTCAAAAATCAAGGCTTAAACTCGAAAGTAGCATGGATTTAATTTTATAAACATGATTCATACCTCCAAGATGTCTTAAAAACTCAAGGAAAAAAAATGACTTAAAATTTTGAGCATGCGCACATATATAACCTATAAGCTCACCAATGTCTATCGAGAACCTATATCACCATCAAAAGACTTTGTCAAGTTGCTTACATCCTCAAATTCGAATCTCAACCCATTTTAAACTCTAAATTTTAGAGCAAGAGGAGATATTAAGGAAGAGGAAAAGTTAGAAGAAGTTTAATCCTTTCAAAATGCATAAAGAATTCATATATTTAAAAAAACACCATGATCTTCCATTTTTTTTCAAGTAAAAATTTCGAAAAATCACAAGACAAAATCTTTTATATATATATATATATATATATATATATATATATATATTGGACGATATCTCTGACAACAGAAGAGCAAGCCAAACAATCATGTATGTAAACTAAAGATTCAACATACCTTGATTTGAAACAAGGCTTGAGGATTTAGTTTCAAGATTTCATTTTCTTACCTTTTTATAACATGGCCGATGCATCATATGGTATAGGAGATAAGAATTGTGAGGCTTGGGGATATGGACAAGTAGGAGACAAGATGATGACCTAGGAACTATAGGGGAACAATAAAATATTTTCATGTCTCTCTTGACATAATTTGAGATAATATTATTTATTTAGTATTATTATTATTTTATTTTACTTATTATTATTATATAATGTTTGTATATCTATACATACGTACATATTATTGCAATAAATATACATATATATTATCTATCTATATTCAACAAATTGGACTAACAAATTTATTCATTATATATCTCTTTTTCATTGGCATCATTTACGATTATTTAGGGTCTTACACTCCTCCCTCCTTAAAGAGATTTCGTCCTCGAAATCAAAGCAAAGAAAGAAGTTCTATAATATCACAACGATCCTCAAATCTACTACGTGATAGAATCACTATACTTCAACCTACACGGTATAAGGATGGAGATTGACAAAGTTGAACACTATCCAAAAAAAAACAAATTTGTTCTTAACGAGGTTGTTAATTATCTTAACAACAATTCACACTCTACAACTTAGAATTTTAGTTCCTCGTATCTTTCCCAAGGGTTATTACGAGAAAATTTACGACTCCATCTTATCTACATATTGGACATTAACTTACTATGTCCCAAATATTCAACAATCACTTAAATTTTAATTAATGTTATAATCAGACACTACATCCTCAAGATCAACTATCACATCACATTGGGTACGAGCCAGCTTCAATATCTGAATTCAGAGTATCATATCAATGGATACCCAAAACAAAACCATCATTGTCTGACATGAAAGAAAACCAATATCAAGACAATGGCTTTTGAAATACAATGACTCAGGTGTTAAAATTCGGTGAATAAAAATAATTTAACTCACATTATATTCCAAAGGTGAGTAAAAATAATTTAACTCACATTATATTCCAAAGGTGAGCGAATAATGTCAAGGCTTCAAGAATACTGAAATGAGCCAAAAAGATCGTACGAATTTGGTGATCACCCATAAAGGCATATGACACCATGTCAACATACACAACCTATCCAAATGATCAAGGGTAGTTAGCGTGGCCTCATTCTTGAGGAATCTGCACGTAAAATAACAAGGGAATCATCATCCCGCAATACCACATATGTCAACGATCACATCTTGCGTAGATAACCATTTGAACAAAATAATGAAACTCACCCAAGTAAATACATGGTTTACAATTTCGAAGCGTGAGTATCAACGAAACATGGTACATGTACAAGGTAATATTCCAATGACTACACCAATGCCAAATTGCAAAATACAACAACTATTATTGTTGAATAAATCCACCACTGTTCAAGGAAAACACATTAGAATCTCTAATATTCAGAATGATATTTTAAAATAGTTATGAAAATAGTGTTCTCATCTGAATGAAGGCTCAGTACAATACCCAATTTATCACAATCCAATTCTCGTATCATCCATTTTTATTTATTCGCAAGGACCGAAACTTATATAATTCTCATTCTAGTGGAATTCAAAATCAAATGTCAACATAATGCAATGATCCCAATTGTTACCTTAAACATGTCAAATAACTTTCATTGAGACAATTCTCAAGGCATCTTACCTAGTCATTATAGGCTTGGCAAACCTATATCATTCATACTTCCTTTCGAATCACGAGGAGTGAAACCCGTACTTCCTTTTCAACTTAGTGAAATAAGAATCCATAAAATTATATCATCAACTCAACACTCATTGCCCCAAATGTTCAAATTTGTTATATCAAGATAATCTCTAGGTACACTACCTATTCATTGAACTTATAACCAAAGATAACATTCGTATGGACCTCTATAAGAAGATACCAACTTCCTCGATTCATTAGAGAAGAATTTCTCTAAATTAATCAACAACAAATACTTATGATTTTAACTAGGTTCAATAGTTGGTCCTTGAAGGAACTAAACCTCTACAAAATACGAATTCTCATTCCAAATTTTGGATTTCGAAATCACTGTGTTCCTTTTGTAACTTTACCAGTATGCCTATTGAGGCTCCCAAAGTTTGTACTCGTCACTCTAACCTTAGAGTGATACTAAACTTATATTATTTAGCTCATAAAATGTAACTTGAATCTCTATTCCCAAAGAACAATTAGGGATAAGTTTATTACTTACAAAACCACATAAGTTTCCTAAACACGAGAAAACTTAGCAATTAATTTTATTTCGAGACCTAGAACATCATGTCTTAACTGAAAATCATAAGTAACAACTTATTATCCCAAATAGAGTTTCACCTAACTTGTTGTCCAAAGTTATGAATCTATCAAATCACTTAGAGAACAATAATCCCAAGAAATCATCGCTAGGATACTCCAAAGTCACATGCTAAATCAAACTGGTTTGTTGCCTACAATACTTAGGCTGTGATTCCCAATCGATCAATCTTTTGCACCAGGAAATGACATACAATCATATATACATATATACGTATCCCAAGGTAAAATTTCTATTAAGTATCACCAAAAAAAGAACCTAGTACCATTCAAAACTCAACTTAATTTACCCAAAATCCTTGTTAGATAACTAGGATAGTTTATGCTTCAAATACCTAAACCTTCATAAGTTCTATCAAGAACTTAAAACAATTTCTTATCACAGGACAAATCAAAATACCTTAGTACTTAAGGACCTTTTACCATTTACAAGGTTACTCCAGTAGTTCATCAATCCCAAGAATTCAAAATATTCGAGACATATCTTAATTTACTATGAAGTCCAATTTACAAGTCAATAACCATAAATTGACCCAAAACATGATGTCTTATGATCAAATTCTTATAACATGTCAATAGTAGAATTCAAGGCATCCCAAAGTCTGAAACAACTATGAGTCATGACATCATTTTACATTACATTTCCAAGATTTGAAAATTCTCCAGGTTAACAAATACGACAACACCTGATAGGAAAAAGTTACGTAGAGAGCTTCAGACTCTTTAGCTACTAGGGCAGAGGATGAATATTTTCTTTTTAATCATAGCTTTCCCCCCATCTCGGGCTTAAGAATGCAAACTAAGAATGTGATAACAAAGCCCAAATATTCACGAGGTTCTACAACCATAAACACCCAACTTAAAAAGGGGTAACAATTAAGCTCTTATAACAAGATATCTGATGTTTCCAAAATATTTATCATAACTAAATGTGATAATACCACTTGAACTCCAAATTCATAAACCTTTTAATATCACTTAGATGCACAATAGTATATCCCAAAGATTTTCTATCGAGTCTCAATGTCATACCGATAATTTAACGATCCCAAAGGTGAATAAGAATCAAATATATATTCATAATTCTTAAGGACCTTAATTATATATTCCAATTCATAAGAAAACCCATAGCACAAATAGAATACTTATTAACTTCCTTGGCAATACATGGTCTCTAAACAATACGCCTTCAAAATTCAACATAACTAGGACTCAAAATAATATAGTAAGTCCAAATTCTACAACAATTTATATAGACTAAGGACTAGAATTAAATTAATTACTTACCATTCTAGCCTCATCCAAACTTTGAGTGTCAATGCTGACGACTATTGTCCCAATTTTGTAACTCGTAGCTTCAATTCACTATCTGACTTATCCTTGTGCTCAAAATCAGCGGGTAGACAAACATCTAATGCCATAAAAGAAACAGGTGCATATCAGGCTCACAATTATTCGTGCAAACATTAGAAACTTATAACTTGTACAATTCATAAACTTCCATATACTCAAAATCGGAGTAAGTAGGCAAGTCAGGTCATATTACTCGAATGACTCCACATAATCCCAACATCATAAGAATACGTGCAAACATTAGAAACTTATAACTCTATCATTTTCGACCATTGAGGTTCACCACTAGTAATAGCAGCTGTTGTGTTGATTTTCATGATCTTCATTGGTCCATCAGTGATGACGAACCACATGTCATCGTCTTGAGCACTAATATGTGTTTGCATACGAATTCTCCAGTCATCGTATTCGTCTTTCTTGAACATGAGAATCTTGTTGAATGAGGCCATCAGTTTTTAGTATTTCTCAAATTTGAGAAGTACTTGCTCTGATACCACTTGTTAGGATCAGAGTAGTGTTTAGAAGGGGGGGTTGAATAAACACTAGACTCAAATTCGATTTTTCTTTGTTACTATAGACTGTTAAGTACTGCAGTAGCTTCTCAAGTTGCAAATCAACAGACACTGATAATAGTGCGGAATAAGTCTGATGAACTTGTGAGTAATAAAATTGTTTCTGGAAGTTCGAAGCACAACGCTTCAATGTCTCCCCTTCTTCCTTTACAAGAAGGATTCATTAGAAGACTTTGAGTATTACAATCCTGTTGTACAACCCCGATTCAGCTGTATTTACCCCCCTACTAGACTGAAACTCCTAGTCTCTCAATCTATTTAGACACAATCCGCCTGACAGTTACAAAGAGCTCACTCTTCTATCTTAGAACACAATACAATTGATAGAGTGATTTAATCTACGCACAAATGATACCTTAAGTGATCAAATAAATCAATAAGCTGTGCTTCTAATTTTGAGCAGATCGATAAGATGAAATCTTTCGATGATAGCATTCAGCTCAACTGGATGCTCGATTAAATTGATTGATCTTGACTGCGTTTTGAATCTCTTGTGTCCGATTCTTGTATCTCGAGCATTTTAAGTTGCACATATATAAGCATCTCTGTCAACGATAATATTTTCTTTTGTGTGCAACTCTATACTTTGGTCAATATCTGAACAAGCTGTAGTCTGCTATTTTAGACACTTTCCCTTCTGGTCTGTTCTTTCGGCGCTTGTCAGATAGACTCTCCTTTGTTTATTTACCATTTAAGGTAATCTTCAGTCCTTGGTCTTTTTCAGCATTAAGTGCAGCATTAAATGCTTCAATAAATAGCCGTTGATTATTCAGAGTGAAGAACGAAGCTTACTAGCTTAGTCTGTTCTGATCTGCTTCTGATCTGCTCTGCATCGATCTGGATCGATCTGATCTGGTCTGATCTGGTTGACATTGATCTGCGCCGATCTGGTCTGTTCTAGTCTGTATCAGTCTGGTTGACATCGATCTGGTCTGCTCTGGTCTGTATCAGTCTGGTTGACATCGATCTGGTCTGCTTTGACATTGACTATATCGGTCTGGTCTGCTTTGACATTGACTATATCGGTCTGGTCTGTTTTGTCATCTTTAAAATCCGGAACTAACAGATACCATTGTTGGGTTTCCATCCTCAGACGTCAGATCTAAACGCCTGAAAGTAAATATAAACAGATCTAGACTCAGACGAACGATCGCGTCTGATTCAAATATAAACATGTGCAAATATCAAATATAAAAGCACGAAAAAAGATTGCCGTTAATGACGTAAATCCGATAGCGGTGATCCATCGAGTCCAAACAACCTGGCCATATCTACGACCCCAACACTAGTGCTAGTTTGGTTTTAGTCTTTCTACGACGTTAATTATGTGACTAAGAATTGTATGTTCTTTTGTGTAGGGGCATAGACTTATATTTATAGGTGCTAATGAGCCACTAATGGGCTTCGGTGCATAAAGCCCAACATGCCAACATTTGCTTTGTAGCGCACATATGCTAAAAAAAATCATATGAAAATAACAAAATGAACGTAATAATTGATCCTAAACTTATCTAAAAGAGAAGTTTCTTCTCCTATGTTGGGAAACAATAATTGCATCTGCCGGAAGAGTGATCGAAACGAGGTGATTAGACTGCTATATAATTTAAAATATTAGAGTTGGACGATTATAACTAGCTATTGCTTTTGGTAACGCGTTAAATGCTTGTTCCTTCAATCCGTATCAAAGACATGTCCGGTGTTTCATTTTCATGAGTTGTAAAGTATAGGGATGGCAACGGGACGGGTCCAAACCCGGACCCGCATTGAACCCGCCACGTCGTGGCGGGTCTGGACCCGCTTCAACCGGGTTTGGAAGCGGGGCGGGGCGGGTCCTGGGATTGGTCAAACCCGCCCCGCAATACATTTTTAATTTTTTTAAAAAAAAAATATGATATTGATTATACATTTTACTTCTTTAATTGAACAATAAAATTTCATTATTTTAATTTTATATCAAAATTCATGTGTTAATGTTAAAGAAGTTGGACATTTTGAAGGAAATAAAAGCAAATTAATAAATATTTAGTAGTTTAAAGATAGTTTTGCAATGCTTATTATAAATATTTACTAGAGAAAACATAAAATTTAATCATAAAACTCAACTTTTGTGTTTCAAAATTGATTTCTAGCTAAATTTTTTAAAAAAAAATAAAAAACAAAAAAAAAACTGGAACCGGGGCGGGGAGGGTAAACCCGCCGGGTTCGCGGGTCTAAGCGGGGCGGGCCGGGTCCGGGTTTTATGTGTAGCAGGGCGGGTCCTGGGATTGGCCAAACCCGTCCCATACCCGACCCGTTGCCATTCAAAGTAGTGCAATTATTTGAATGAGAATTGTGGAAAATAATAATTGTCTTTGCTAGAAGCGCATTTAAAAAATTATAGTTGCAGATCTACCACCAACTACGACTTTTAATAAAGCGGCAAGCGCTTGATCCTATATGATATATTTGATCCATTTGTTATTGAGAGATATAATTAAATTAAACCTAATCACATAAATATCTACTAACAGTTCATGTATTTTTGAAATAAAACGTTTGTCGACTAATTCATTTTATCCATAAGATCACAATTAAATTGGAAGTTTTATAGGATTTATGGTTGTTGATTATGGTTTTTGTAGCAACTATTACAACGATTCGAACATGAAACATTCGGATCGTAATTACGATCGATGCCAGATGAGCTACAAGTCATCGACCGTAGATTATGTTGAATGCATATCTTACATAAATAATGAGAAATAATTGAAATAATGATTGTTGAAATTGGATGTATGTATAAGTACTAATTTTTTTTATATAAAATATAACTCTTGCAAATTTTGGTTATTTAGTTTCATATTTGAATTTTATTTTTTATATTTATTGCTATAAAAATAAGAGTGGTGTTATTTAAAGATTCAAAATTTGGTATATTCCAAGGGGAAACTCAAAAAAAATCATCATTGTCAAACTTAATTTTGAAATCAGTCCTCATGTCAGAAAAAAATAATTCAACTCCCTACTGCAACTTAAAATTTTGTTCTAACTCCCTATGACTATAATACCCCTCTAACCCCTCTACTAAAAGACAAACATTTAATTTTGAGAAATCATTACAGTCGGTACAAAACCTATACAATTTTGGTACACGTTACACATAAAATCGATATGAAATCTATACAATTGTGGTACAAGTTATACATGAAATTGGTATGAAACATATACTATTTTCGGTATTTATTACACATGAAGTTAGTATGAAACATATACAATTTTGGTACTAGTTACACATGAAGTTGGTATGAAACCAATACAATTTTGGTACTAGTTACACATGAAATTGATATAAAAACATATACTATATTCGGTACTTATTACACGTGAAGTTGGTATGAAACCTATACAATTTCGGTACTAAATATAAATAAAATTGGTATGAAACCTATACAATTTTGGTACTAATTACGAATAAAATTGGTACGAAACTTATAATATTTTTGGTACTTGTTACATATGACATTTGTATGAAATCTTTACAATTTTGGTACTAGTTACACATGAAATTGGTAGGAAACCTATACAATTTTGGTACAAGTTACAGATGAAATTGGTACGAACCTATACTTTTTTAGTACTTAATACACTTGAAGTTGGTATGAAACATATACAATTTTGGTACTTATTACACTTGAATTTGGTATGAAACATATATAGTATTTTGGTACTAGTTACACGTGAAGTTGGTATGAAAGATATACTATTCGAAACTTATTACACGTAAAGTTTGTATGAAATGTATACAATTTCGGTACCAACTATGCATAAAATTGGTATGAAACCCATATAATTTGGTACTAATTACGAATAAAATTGGTACGAAACATATTCTATTTTCGGTACTTATTACAAATGAAATTGATATGAAATCTTTACAATTTTGGTACTAATTACACATGAAATTGATATGAAACATATACAATTTTGGTACAGTTATACATGAAATTGGTATGTGACCTATACTTTTTCGGTATTTATTACACATGAAGTTGGTATGAAACATATACAATTTTGGTACTTATTACACTTGAAGTTGGTATGAAACATATACAATTTTGGTACTAGTTACACGTGAAGTTGGTATGAAACCTATACTATATTCGAAACTTATTACACGTAAAATTGGTATGAAACCTATACAATTTTGGTACTTAGTATACATAAAATTGGTACGAAACCTATGTAATTTTGGTACTAATTATGAATGAAATTGGTACGAAACTTATACTATTTTCGGTACTTAATACATATTAAATTAGTATGAAATTTTTACTAGTCTGGTACTAATTACACATGAAATTGGTATGAAAACTATATAATTTTGGTACAAGTTGTAAGTAATCCAACAAGCATGGAACGCAGCGGAATAATAAAATTTTGGATTACTAAACCGCGGATCTATACATAGGGGTTCATATCGGATGAAGGTTTACAAAAGTCTCACCCTTGTAGCGTGTTTGAGCAGATTCCACGGAGCAGCACCACGTCCAACGTCTCCTTCGAGTCACTAGCAAAACTTGTCAAGTTTTTGCCTCAACGGTATCCACACGATCAAATCGAATGAAGGGATAGTTTAAGAACAAGTTGCTAGACAAGTTCTTAAACCGGAACAAGAAACACACTCGATTCTAAATCGAGGAATGGCACGAAAATCACCACAACTCACTTCGGCTATGATGAAGCCGAGAGAGCTTGGAGAGGAGGCGGCCGTGTGTTGCTTTTGTGTAGGTTGGAATGATATGAATTGTCTCTTAAACAATTAATCATAATCTTGTATTTATATTATAAGATTTAATTAAGGTTTAAGGCTTTCTTAAAGCCTCATGGACCCAAACCCATGATTTAATTAAATCCTTATAATCTTTTAATTAAGATTCTTCTTAATTAATTAATTCATCCAATGAATTTAATTTCCCTTATCGATTTAATCTTTTGTGCGACCCGATAGGATCTTGTAATGTTGGTAGTGACATAAAATCTCATTTTATGTCGCAAGCATTGAGCGGTATCTAGCAACACATCAATGCTACCCAAATTACAAGAATGTCAATGACTCGACATAACCTTTAGAACTTGTGATAATATTAACCATGTAACTTAATCCCTTTGTCCTTTGTGTTTAGATTGAACACGAGTCATGGAATAGTCATACTCGTATATTCAATCTTTATTTCTTGATCCCCAAGTAGAACTAGAATAAACGAATAAGCTCGATATCTCATATCGACTCATTCGAGCATGGCCATGCTTTTTAGTTCTCACTTGATCAAGGGCCAAACACATCTCCTGTTATATATGAGGGACAAATCCTATCTCGATCAGTCAACATCCCTCTACATAATTCGTAGTGTATCCAATAGTCGCCTTTATAGTTTACCCTGTTACGGGTAACGTTTGACAATATCAAGATACATAACTCCTTATGTTGGGATCTCTGATGATCACAAGTCGTAAGGATTACATACAATATTATCACTATGAGAATTGCATATGACGATCATATAACTATCCATGTTGCATTCTCATGGTGGGTCTGTCCAGTACATCGTTCTCTAACATGTACCCATGTGTTGATTTGATATCTCATATCAATGAACAATTCATCAATCAATACATACTAGTCTCTACGTATTATCATTATCTCTATTCATGATAATACTTGACTAGGGACAATGTTTAAGAATAATACAATATTATTCTAAGGACATTAACATATATATTAATTCACATTGCACAGTTAAACGAATAATATATAATAATGAATTGCCATTCATAAAACCATAAACATTGTATGTCAAAACAATCATCTAATGACTTGTCTTAGGGCATATCCCAACAAATCTCCCACTTGCACTAAGACCACTCAGACATTTACGTAATGCCTAGAGATCTAGTATGACGATCATGCTTCTGCTGTGACAGTGGCTTCGTCAATGGGTTAGATACGTTATCATCTGTTGGTACTTTGCATATTTTAACATCTCCCCTTTCAACGATTTCTCGAATGAAATGAAAGCGCCGAAGTATGTGCTTGGATCTTTGGTGAGATCTAGGTTCCTTAGCCAATGCGATCGCTCCATTGTTGTCACAATAGAGTTCTATCGGATCTTTAATGCTAGGCACCACTCCAAGTTCAGAAATGAACTTCCTAATCCAAACAGCTTCCTTTGCTGCATCCGAGGCAACAATATACTTAGCTTCCGTTGTAGAATCGGCTACTGTTTCTTGCTTTGAACTCTTCCAGCTCACAGCACCTCCATTTAGGCAATACACATATCCAGATTGCGATCGAAAATCATCTTTGTTAGTTTGGAAGCTTGCATCAGTGTAACCCATTACATTGAGCTCTTCCTCACCTCCATAAATCAAGAATGTATCCTTAGTTCTTCTCAAGTACTTCAGGATATTCTTGACAGCAATCCAGTGACCTTCACCTGGATCAACTTGATATCTGCTCGTCATGCTCAAAGCATACGATACATCGGGACGAGTACATATCATGGCATACATGATAGATCCAATAGCTGACGCATATGGAATCTTACTCATGCGTTGTCTCTCATCTGGTGTTGAAGGACACTGTTCCTTCGAGAGATATATACCATGTGTCATAGGCACGAATCCTTTCTTTGATTCTTGCATGCTAAACATTTTAAGCACTTTGTCTATGTATGTACTTTGACTTAGGCCGAGAAGCCTTCTTGATCTATCTCTATAGATCTTGATTCCTAATACATAGGTGGCTTCTCCCAAGTCTTTCATCGAAAAGCAGTTCCCTAGCCAAATCTTTACAGATTGTAAGGCAGGGATATCATTCCCAATGAGAAGTATGTCATCTACATACAACACTAGGAAGATAATTATGCTCCCACTGACCTTCTTGTAGACACAAGGTTCATCTACATTTTTGATAAAACCAAACTCTTTGATTGCATCATCAAAACGAAGATTCCAACTCCGAGAAGCTTGCTTCAATCCATAAATGGATCGTTGTAGCTTGCATATCTTTCCAGCATCCTTTGGATCGACAAAACCCTCGGGCTGTGTCATGTACACATCCTCGAGCAGATTTCCATTAAGGAAAGCTGTTTTGACATCCATCTGCCAGATTTCATAATCATGAAATGCAGCTATTGCAAGTAAGATCCTTATGGATTTAACCTATGGCCACTGGTGAAAAGGTTTCATCATAGTCAATACCATGAATTTGTTTGAATCCTTTTGCAACCAGTCGACCTTTATAGGTTTGTACATTACCATCCATATCGGTCTTTTTCTTGAGAATCCATTTGCACCCTATGGGTCGTACCCCTTTAGGTGGATCAACCAAAGTCCATACTTGGTTTGCATACATGGATTCCATCTCAGATTTCATGGCCTCTTGCCATTTCTCAGAATCAGTGCCCATTATCGCTTGTTGATAAGATGACGGCTCATCCTCATCAATAAGTAGTAAGTCACCTTGTTGAGTCACAAGAAATCCATATCTCTGTGGCTCCCGGTGTTCTCTTACAGACCTACGCTGGGCTTGTGCTCTTGAGCAGGTACTTCTTCCACAACAGCTTGCGGAGCCTGCTCTGTTTCCATCTCAATCTCAGGTTCAGTGTTTTCTTGTGGTTGAACTTCACTAAGTTCTATTTTTCTCCCACTGGTTTTTCTAGAAATAAATTCTCTTTCAAGAAATACACCAGTCCGAGCAACAACTACTTTGTTCTCGGTGGGATAATAGAAATAGTATCATTTCGTTTCCTTAGGATACCCCACAAATAAACACTTATCAGATTTGGGTCCAAGTTTGTTAGTGGCGTGACGTCTAACGAAAGCCTAACAACCCCAAATCTTCATAAAAGACATACTAGGACGCTTCCCAGTCCATATCTCATATGGTGTCTTTTCCACTGATTTAAATGGAACACGGTTCAGTAAGAAAATCGTTGTTTCTAGAGCGTGTCACCAAAACGATATCCGAAGATCTGCGTGACTCATCATTGATCTAACCATGTCCAACAAGGTTCGATTTCTCCTCTCGGATACACCATTCCATTGTGGAGTATACGGAGGAGTGAGTTGTGGGACTATCCCACACTCCTTTAGATAGTCATGAAACTCTTGGCTTAAGTATTCACCTCCTTGATCTGATCGTAGGATTTTGATACTTTTGCCAAGTTGGTTTTGTACTTCATTCTTGAAATCTTTGAACTTTTCAAGGTTTCATGCTTATGTTTCATTAGGTACACATACCCATATCTACTGAGGTCATCAGTAAATGTAACGAAGTATTGAAAACCACCTCTAGCTTGTGTACTTATTGGTCCACATACATCACTATGTATTAGTCCCAATAAAACATTTGCCCTTTCAACATGTCCCTTGAAAGGGGCTTTAGTCATCTTGCCCATTAAACAAGATTCGCATGTTTCATATGATTCAAAATCAAATGAATCTAATACTCCATCCTTATGAAGTTTAGATATGCGGTTCTCGTTTATGTGGCCCAAGCGACAATGCCAGAGATAAGTCGGATTACAATCATTATTTTTAATACTTTTAGTATTTATGTTATAGATAGGCATATCAAGATTTAATAAATAAAGACCATTCACCATTTGTGCACTAGCATAAAACATATCATTTAAATAAATAGAACAACAGTTGTCCTTTATTATAAATGAAAACCCACACTTGTCCAAACAAGAAATAGAAATTATGTTTTTGGTAATGGATGGCACAAAATAACAGTCTTTTAAAATCAACGATAAACCAGAAGGCAAAGATAAATAATAATCTCCTATAGCTAATGCAGCAACTCTTGCTCCATTTCCAACTCGGAGATCAACTTCGCCTTCCGCCAACAATCTACTCTTTTTGAGGTCCTGCACATTTACCAAAATGTGAGATCCACATCCAGTATCTAATACCCATGATGAAGAAGTAGATAAATTGACTTCTATAACAAAAATACCTGAAGTGGAAGTCACACTTCCTTTCTTTAGATCCTCCAGATATACTTTGCAGTTTCTTTTCCAATGACCGGTTTCACCGCAATGGAAACAGTTCCCTTCCTTCGCTATCCCTCCCTTTGGTTTCAGTGTAGAAGACTTTGGCTTAGATTTAACAAAGACCTTCTTGTTCTTCTTGAAGCTCTTAGCTTTAGTCTTTCATTTGCTCTTATTCACAATAAGAACATTTGTAGGTTTAGACTTCTTGCTATTTGCTTCAAAAGTTCTAAGCATGCCAAGTAACTGTGGTAGTGTCTTTTCTATTTCAATCATATTGTAATTTAAGACAAATTGACTGAAGCTTTCAGGCAACGATTGCAAGATTACATCGGTGGCCAACTCTTGGTCCAATGGAAAACCCAGCTTCTCCATATTCTCAATGTACCCAATCATCTTGAGCACATGAGTTCCAACTAGGCTTCCCTCTACCATCCTGCACTGGAACAACGCTTTAGAGACGTCATACCTCTCTTGTCTAGCTTGCTGTTGGTACAATTGCTTTAAGTGTTCGATCATATCGAACGCCTCCATTTCCTCATGTTGCTTCTGAAGCTCAGAGTTCATGGTGGCAAGCATAAGGCAGCCAACATCAAGTGCGTCATTCTGATGCTTCTTGTAAGCATCTTTATCGGCTCTAGTAGCCGTCAGGGGAGGTTCCTCAACAGGTAAGGGTTCCTCTAGGACATATTGTTTCTTTTCTTGCTTGAGGACTATCCTCAGATTTCTATACCAGTCTAGGAAGTTTGTCCCATTTAATTTGTCCTTCTCAAGGATCGATCGCAGTGATAATGTGCTTGTTGTATTGTTAGTTGCCATGGATATCTACAATATAAATATGCAAAATAAGTTTATGATTTAATCATTTAACATGGTCTTATATTAAATGATGCTCCCACTATTTTGTTTAAAAATATCAACCCTCAAAACCTTTAGTGGGCCAAGATCCATATTTCGCCTAATCTTGAGTTAGCTTTGGCTAATCGCCTAAGACTCGGTTATTTAGGTAGACAACACTTTGTCAATTACATCACATGTAATTCTTGGATAGTTGGAGGAACACGCTTTGTTCAATTCATCAAATGAATTATTATCCAACCCATGCCTCTAGGTTCCCAATCCTATTGAGATAACCTAGTTAAGTCGTACCCAATTTAAAGTATAACGGATATCACTTTTATCCTTTCGTGCCTTACTAAGATTGCCACGGTGCTTTGCTTTGGCAAACCCACACATGTACAATTGAAGTTTTTGACGAGTACTTTTAATTTTGGAAGGCATCTAAAACTTAATATTTTAGAGGGATTTATTGATCTCATGATTAGTTTGATAATTTAAAATATGTCCACTACATATAGGTGTATACATATCTACATATATGTGTAATACAATTATCAATCTAAAACATAAGATAAATCATGCATCAACATACATAATTAAAACGTGACATGGTTATAGCCCCTACTAGCGATTTTCTCAAGCCAATGAGAAAATCCTAAGAGTCAACCTAAGGTAACTTCACAAGCACCTTCCTTTGGCTCCAACTTGTGAATGGCCTCCTCATCCCGGCACGATGCTCCATCTTCATTGATCACCATCAACAATAAAACTATACTATTTACAAGATATAGAATTCCTCGATTCACATTCGAGGGGAACATAGGGGAGGGATAACATTTAGAATAAAATAGAGAAGGCACGACACGCAGGTCGTATTATAAATTACAAACATTCACAAATCCGATCTAATAGGTCAAAGGGCTATAACCATGCACCATGCTCAAACAACACATAAAACATGCTTTAACATTTAATTAATTAAATTCTAAACATTTTAAAATTTAATTCTAATTAAAACTGTAAAATAATTTTGAAAAATTATCGTACGCTCGGGACATCACATGCCACGAACTTAATGCGACTTAGATACGAACCACCATGGTTCGAACCAACCATACACCACGGCTGGACCAATTATGGGCCTAGGGTTCGAAACCCTAGCAAATGACATGGTCCGAGCCGATGGCTTGGGTGCGGCGCCGCTAGGGTTCCAAACCCTAGCCGCCTTGCACCATGTTGGTTTCTTTCGAGCCAACTTGTTCAAAACGCCGGAATTCATGAGCCACGAGCCACGGTCCAACCATGCACGGTTCATGACGGTGGTGGCTTAACCATCTCGAGCCAAGGGTTCGAAAAACCCTAGCCCTCATGTGGTGTAGCCGTCGACCCTCATAATTTCGTGGACCATGATCGAACCAACTTGCACCTTCTCAATACTTTATCGAGCCAATAGAGTTCAAAACCCTAAATAGTGTGACGGCTCGACCCATGCTCGAGCCAAGTGTTCGAAACCTAGCTCCTAAGCGGCGGCCGAGAGTTGTGGTGACTAGGGTTCGAAACCCTAGCCCTTTGGCGGCGGCGCGTCCCCATGAATGAGCCAAGGGTCCGAACCCTAGCTCACTTGCGGTGGCCGAGGGTCAAGTCATGAAGTGGTCGAACCACCTTGAGCCAACACCTCGATTTTACGCTTTCGTGTATCGTATACAATTATTCGCCAATTATATCAAATACAATTTTACGATGATTTTCACAAACTCGATATTAGCATATCATATATGTTCATACAGTTTTAAATAGCATGCAATATTAGTTCTAATATGATCAACACAATTTAATCACGTAAATCCGATATGAGCCTTAAACCTGGCTCTGATACCACTGTAAGTAATCCAACAAGCATGGAACGCAGCGGAATAATAAAATTTCGGATTACTAAACCGCGGATCTATACATAGGGGTTCATATCGGATGAAGGTTTACAAAAGTCTCACCCTTGTAGCGTGTTTGAGCAGATTCCACGGAGCAGCACCACCTCCAACGTCTCCTTCGAGTCACTAGCAAAACTTGTCAAGTTTTTGCCTCAACGGTATCCACACGATCAAATCGAATGAAGGGATAGTTTAAGAACAAGTTGCTAGATAAGTTGTTAAACCGGAACAAGAAACACACTCGATTCTAAATCGAGGAATGGCACGAAAATCACCACAACTCACTTCGGCTATGATGAAGTCGAGAGAGCTTGGAGAGGAGGCGGCCGTGTGTTACTTTTGTGTAGGTTGGAATGATATGAATTGTCTCTTAAACAATTAATCATAATCTTGTATTTATATTATAAGATTTAATTAAGGTTTAAGGCTTTCTTAAAGCCTCATGGGCCCAAACCCATGATTTAATTAAATCCTTATAATCTTTTAATTAAGACTCTTCTTAATTAATTAATTCATCCAATGAATTTAATTTCCCTTATCGATTTAATATTTTGTGCGACCCGATAGGATCTTGTAATGTTGGTAGTGACATAAAATCCCATTTTATGTCGCAAGCATTGAGCGGTATCTAGCAACACATCAATGCTACCCAAATTACAAGAATGTCAATGACTCGACATAACCTTTAGAACTTGTGATAATATTAACCATGTAACTTAATCCTTTGTCCTTTGTGTTTAGATTGAACACGAGTCATGGAATAGTCATACTCGTATATTCAATCTTTATTTCTTGATCCCCAAGTAGAACTAGAATAAACGAATAAGCTCGATATCTCATATCGACTCATTCGAGCATGGCCATGCTTTTTAGTTCTCACTTGATCAAGGGCCAAACACATCTCCTGTTATATAGGAGGGACAAATCCTATCTCGATCAGTCAACATCCCTCTACATAATTCGTAATAGTCGCCTTTATAGTTTACCCTGTTATGGGTAACGTTTGACAATATCAAGATACATAACTCCTTATGTTGGGATCTCTGATGATCACAAGTCGTAAGGATCACATACAATATTATCACTATGAGAATTGCATATGACGATCATATAACTATCCATGTTGCATTCTCATGATGGGTCTGTCCAGTACATCGTTCTCTAACATGTACCCATGTGTTGATTTGATATCTCATATCAATGAACAATTCATCAATCAATACATACTAGTCTCTACGTATTATCATTATCCTTATTCATGATAATACTTGACTAGGGACAATGTTTAAGAATAATACAATATTATTCTAAGGACATTAACATATATATTAATTCACATTGCACAGTTAAACGAATAATATATAATAATGAATTGCCATTCATAAAATCATAAACATTGTATGTCAAAACAATCATCTAATGACTTGTCTTAGGGCATATCCCAACACAAGTTACACGTGAAATTGGTATGAAACTGATAATAGTTTCGGTCCTTATTACACATGAAGTTGGTATGAAACATATACAATTTCGTAGTTATTACACTTGAATTTGGTATGAAACATATACAATTTTGGTACTTACACATGAAGTGTGATGCCCCGAAATTAATTAATGGCAATCTGGACATTAATTATGTTTATATGATGAATTATTGCGATGATCAAGTTATGTGTGGAAAATGAAGTGTTAACATGATTTAATTGTGTTGATTTTAATTATGAGGAAAGTATGGATTTAATGAAGTTGGTTGCCTTTATTTGTAAATGCTTTTAAAATACCATGTTAGGGTATTTTATACATCATGTTAAGTATTGGGGTGCAAATTTAATTAAACCCTTATAATCCCCACTACCCCACCTTTTAACTCACTTTCCCCTTTATATTCTAAATCCCCAAATCAACAACCCAAAACCCTTACCCCCTCCATTTTCGTCCATGGCTTAAAAGAGGAAGAGGAATCCTTCCAAAAATCTTGATTTGTGGATTTTGTTGGGAGATTTGGAGTCCCCAAGAGGTATGGATACCTCCTTGATGTTTTTGTAAAGTTTTATTTTGAGTTTGTTATGGTTTTGGAGGGTTTTGAAATGGGTTTGTTTGGGTGTATGTTATTTATGGTTGGGGTATGATTTTTGAAGTGCTTTATGTGGGTTTTAACGAGTTATGATGATGTTAGGGTGGTTGGAAAGTTTGGGTTTGAATGGTATGGGATTGAGCTTAGAAAATGCTCAAAAATGACGAAAAATCGCGCACCAGCAGGTGGCGATCGATCGCCTGAAATGAGGCGATCGATCGCCGATGGCCAGTAGCCATTTCACGTAGCAGGCGATCGATCGCCTAAAATTAAGCGATCGATCGCCGCAAGGCAAAAGAGCGAGGCGATCGATCGCCTCAGGTAGCGATCGATCGCCACTGTGTAAAACATGGAAAATGATGATTTTTGATGAATTTTTGGTATTTGGCTATTGTTTAGCTTCTAATATTGATTTGTATGGTTATGTAGAACCATCCCAAGTACCCACAACCTCAAGGAGATAAAGCTCTCCGATTTCTCCACTTTTAAGAATTAAGGTACGTAAGAAACGTACGGGCATCGGACGGTAAACCATACTCCTACATATGATGTTTATAATGATGATGTTTATGATGATGATGATTATGATGATGTTTACGATGATGATTTTGATAAGTAAGTTATGATGATGATGATTATGATGATGATGTTTACGATGATGATTTTTGATAAGTAAGTTTATGATGATGATGTTATGATGATGATGTTTATGATAAGTAAGTTTATGATGATGTGATACGATGTTTATTATGTGGTAAGATGCCACGGGGTAAGATGCCCATATGGTAAGAAGCCATACGATTTTATTATGTGGTAAGATGCCACGGGGTAAGATGTCCATATGGTAAGAAGCCATACGATTTTATTATGTGGTAAGATGCCAAGGGGTAAGATGCCCATATGGTAAGAAGCCATACGATTTTATCATGTGGTAAGATGCCACGGGGTAAGATGTCCATATGGTAAGAGGCCATACGATATTATGATGTGGTAAGATGCCACAGGGTAAGATACCCATATGCATGAATGTGAATCAGGGACAACAAAAAGAAATTAATGAATAACCAGCATATTTACTTAACCAATATTTCATGCATTTACTACGATGTTTTAAGATGTTAAGTAAGATTGTATATGCTCATGATGTGTTGTCCCTGTAGGTACACTTTTGGACCGAATGGCCTAGGGTCGGGTTGAGGCGGTGAGCTAAAAGGAGCAAGATGAATATAGGATGCAGGATTTTGATAGTCTCTACTCTAGGAGTAGTGTAAACCTATAGCTTTAACATTCATTATTGAGAATGTAATTAATTAGCTTTTGGAAATTTTATTTTGGCATGTAATCTTCTTAGCTCAAGCTACAACCGGAATCCCTAAGAGGTTATGAATGCATGTTCAGTCCATTATATGTGTATTATATGATGTTAAGGTAGGAAGACCCTACATTAGTGGTATCAGAGCAGTGGTTAGATAACCCGGGAATGAGTGAAGGGTAGCCTTAGCAATAAGTTGGCTAGGTGCTTACTTTTAAACATGTTTTGTGCATATGTTGCATATGAAGTATATGATGTTACACTAACATGTTTTGTTTCTCTAACGATGTATTATATGAACTGCTTTTGGGTATTGTTGTTAACCCTTGTGTTGCAGTATGGCAGCAAATGTGGAAGTGGGTGACGCAGTGAGTGTCAATGCAAGTGCAGGATGTACGAATCCCCTACCACCGCCGGCTTTTGGCGAAGAACCGTCTGAGCAACAGTTACTACCTGGGGAACTGAGCTTGACTCAATTTCTTGCATACCGACCTCCGACATTTGAAGGAACTCAGACAGGGGAACAGGCAGAAGAGTGGTTGGAAAGAATAGAGCAAATCTTCGTGGCAGCTCCTTGTGCTAAGACGGCCTGGATCAGACTAGCGGAGTTCCAGTTGGCCAAGAAGGCGCTGATGTGGTGGAAGACCACAGTAGTTGAGCAAGAGGCTCAGGGTCATGAAGTTAATTGGAAGCTGTTCAGAACTCGGTTTCTGACCCGCTATTTCTCAGCTGCTGCACGTCAGGCCAAGGAAGATGAATTCACTAACCTCAAGCAAGGTAACATGCCGGTGTCAGATTATGCTCTTCAATATTGTTCTTTGCTCAGATATGTGCCTCATATCGCCACAAGTACTCAAGCAAAGATGAGGAACTTCATGAAGGGCTTGAGGCCGGAACTGTATGATAGGGTGATCACTAATGGCCCTACTTGCTTTGATGATGCACTTTCAAGGGCTGAACTAGCCGAACTGGGAGTTGGTGCATACCCTGATACTGTACCACCTCCAGCACCTCCTCAGAAATCCACTCCTGAAAACTTGAAGCCGAGGGGTGATCAGTTCAAGCCAAGAGGAAACACATCGGCGTCAAGGTTTAGCGGTAAGAGGCCCGACAATCGTTGGAAAGGAAGTCGTAGGAACGATGCCCCATCCGGAAGAGGGCAGTCTCAGGGAGACAGATTTGGAAGGGTCCAGTGCAATGTTTGCGGGCAACCACATTTGACAAAAGATTGTGTGGGATGTTATGTTTGTGGCAATAAGGGCCACTTTGCTCGGCAGTGTCCCAACCGAGAGGGACAACAGAACTCTACTGGGAGGCCTGCAGACAGAGCAGCACAACACAGACCACCTTTTGCACCAAGGCAGTATGGAGGTCAGCCTATGGGGCCACCTCAGGGACAAGTTTATGCTTTGACGAGGGAGCAGGCTACAGCAGCTTCGGAGGAGGTTATAGCGGGTACGTGTCTTTTATTTACACACCCTGCTTTTATATTGATCGACACAGGTGCGTCACACTCTTTCGTGTCGACAAGTTTTGTGGAAAGGCACCACATATGCACTTCTCCGTCGCCCACGCCTCTTATAGTCTCGACCCCCGCAGGAAGAAGTATGATTACTGATCAGATTGTCTATGATGGCCTCATTTATTTTGAGGATAACGAGCTAAGGTCAGATTTGATTGTTCTGAGGATGTCAGACTTTGACTGCATTGTAGGCATTGATGTTCTGAACAGGTATCAGGCAGTTGTGAACTGCAGGCAGAGGACTGTCCGATTCAGATCTGATATGGGAGCCCAGTGGACATTCTTTGGGGATGGTTCTCGTTCTAAGATCCCGTTGATATCTGCTGTCAAGATGGCGCAGTTGTTGGAACGAGGCCATACAGGATATATCATATATACCGTTGATGTTACGGAAAAGAAAGAAGAAGTAAAAGTTGAGGATGTACCCGTAGTGGCGGAGTTCCCTGATGTCTTTCCGGAGGAAATTCCCGGATTCCCACCGACGAGAGAGGTCGAGTTTGTGATTGAGTTATTACCAGGGACGTATGCCATTTCTCGTGCCCCATATAGGATGGCACCAGCGGAGCTAAGGGAGTTAAAGATTCAGTTGCAAGAGCTCCTTGATAAGGGCTATATACGCCCTAGCGTATCGCTCTGGGGTGCACCAGTTTATTTGTGAAGAAGAAAGATGGTTCGATGCGTTTGTGCATCGATTACAGACAACTGAACAAAGCTACAGTGAAGAATAAGTATCCGCTTCCGAGGATCGATGATTTGTTTGACCAGTTGCAGGGTACGAGGCTCTACAGTAAGATCGGTCTGAGGTCGGGATACCATCAGATTCGAGTAAGGGAAGATGATGTTCAGAAGACAGCTTTCTGGACTAGATATGGGCACTATGAATTCCTAGTCATGCCTTTTGGGGTGACGAATGCCCCAGCTGTTTTCATGAGTTTGATGAACAGGGTGTTCCAGCCATATTTGGATCAATTCGTCATAGTTTTCATTGACGACATACTCATCTACTCCCGGACTGAAGAGGAACACGTGAAGCACTTGAGGACAGTACTCCAGATCCTTAGGGATCATCAGTTATATGCAAAGCTCAGCAAGTGCGAGTTCTGGTTGAACAGTGTGGTATTCTTGGGCCATGTTATATCTAGCAGTGGGATATCTGTGGATCCCAGGAAGATTGAAGCCGTTATGGAGTGGGCTGCACCCACTTCTGTGCCCGAGATACGGAGCTTCCTTGGTTTAGCGGGTTATTACCGACGTTTCGTCGAGGGATTCTCTAAGATCGCTAAGCCATTGACACAGCTGACTCAGAAAGGAGTCTCGTTCTATTGGTCCGAAGCTTGTGAGGAAAGTTTCCAAGAGTTGAAGCGTCGTTTGACGACAGCGCCAGTGTTGGTGATTCCTTCTGAGAATAAGAGATTTGCTTTGTACACGGATGCAACACTACAAGGTTTGGGTTGTGTGTTGATGCAAGATAAGCATGTGGTGGCTTATGCTTCGAGGCAGTTGAAACCTCATGAGACCAGGTACCCAGTTCATGATCTAGAACTGGCGGCCATCATTTTCGCCTTGAAGATTTGGCGTCATTACCTTTATGGTACGATGTTCACCATCTATACGGACCATAAGAGCCTGAAGTTCCTATTCACTCAGGCTGAATTGAATATGAGGCAAAGAAGGTGGATGGATCTACTCAAGGATTATGATTGTGAAATTGAGTATCATCCTGGTAAAGCAAATTTGATAGCAGACGCCTTAAGTCGGAAGGTGAAGAGTACTGCTGAGGACGCTATGTGTTTATCCGCTATGATGACTTCTTGTTGCCATCTGGGCTATGATTTCAATGTGGACAGGTCGCCGGTGCGAGTGTCGACCTTGTTGGCTGAGCCAGACATATTTGAGGCTATCAGGAAAGCCCAGAGGTTAGATGATGAGGTTCAAATATGGTCATCGATAGTACTCCGAGGACAACCATCAAAGTTCAGAATGGCAGAAGATGATTCCTTGAGGCTGGGCAACCGATGGGTAGTCCCAGATACACCAGAGTTGCGTAGAGGAATATTGGAGCGAACCCACAGTAGTCGGTTCAGTATCCACCCAGGAGGAAGGAAGATGTACAAGGACCTATGCGGTCAATTCTGGTGGAGACGCATGAAGCGTGATGTTATGACTTTCGTCAAAAGATGTTTGATCTGCCAACAAGTAAAGGCAGAAAGACAGAGGCCTGGTGGTGAGCTGAAGAGCTTGGAAGTACCTAAGTGGAAGTGGGAGCACATATCTATGGACTTCGTGACCCACCTACCAAGAACGGCCTCAGGATTTGATGCGATCTGGGTGATCGTGGATAGGCTGACGAAGGTAGCTCATTTCATCCCCTATTGTATGACTTTCACATACCTAAAGATGGCCCAATTGTATGTACGGGATGTGGTGAGGTTACATGGGATTCCAGTCTCGATTGTGTCTGACAGAGACCCAAGGTTTACTTCGCATTTGAGGGAGGGTCTCCAGACAGCTTTGGGCACCGAAGTGAGACTAAGTACAGCTTATCACCCTCAGACAGATGGCCAGACAGAGCGTACCATACAGACGCTCGAAGATATGTTGAGGGCTTGTGTGTTAGAGCTTGATACTCCATGGCAGGATGCGGTGCCATTGGTGGAGTTCTCCTATAATAACAGTTACCAGGCGAGCATTCAAATGGCCCCTTTTGAAGCTCTTTATGGTCGACGCTGTAGGTCACCGCTGTATTGGGAGGACTTGATGAGTAAAGCGGTCGGAGGACCGGATATGATTAAGGACATGGAAGAAAAGATTAAGATGATACGTTTAAAGATGAAAGCGGCCCAAGATAGGCAAGCAGCCTATGCTAATAAGCGGCGACGGCCGCTAGAATTCCAAGTAGGAGACAAGGTTTTCTTGAAAATCTCACCCTTCAGGGGTGTGGTCCGTTTTGGTATGCGGGGAAAGTTATCTCCGAGACATGTCGGACCGTATGAGGTGTTGCAGCGTATTGGTACATTGGCTTACCGTTTGGCTCTACCGCGGTCTTTATCCGGGATTCATGATGTTTTCCACGTTTCTATGCTACGGAAGTATGAGCCAGACCCGTCTCATGTTTTACAGCCTACTGAAGTGCAGTTGGATTCAGATGTATCCTGCGTTGAACGACCGGTCAGAATTCTGGATCGTGAGGATCGCAGATTACGAAGTAAAGTTATACCGATGGTCAAAGTTCAGTGGGATCGTCGGGGTGTCGAGGAGGCTACATTGGAGACGGAACGACATATGATGCAGCACTACCCGGAACTATTTTCTGGTATGATTTATGTTTAGTTTCTTTTGGGTAAGTGCATGCGATTTCGAGGACGAAATCTTATAAGTAGGGGAGTATTGTGATGCCCCGAAATTAATTAATGGCAATCTGGACATTAATTATGTTTATATGATGAATTATTGCGATGATCAAGTTATGTGTGGAAAATGAAGTGTTAACATGATTTAATTGTGTTGATTTTAATTATGAGGAAAGTATGGATTTAATGAAGTTGGTTGCCTTTATTTGTAAATGCTTTTAAAATACCATGTTAGGGTATTTTATACATCATGTTAAGTATTGGGGTGCAAATTTAATTAAACCCTTATAATCCCCACTACCCCACCTTTTAACTCACTTTCCCCTTTATATTCTAAATCTCCAAATCAACAACCCAAAACCCTTACCCCCTCCATTTTCGTCCATGGCTTAAAAGAGGAAGAGGAATCCTTCCAAAAATCTTGATTTGTGGATTTTGTTGGGAGATTTGGAGTCCCCAAGAGGTATGGATACCTCCTTGATGTTTTTGTAAAGTTTTATTTTGAGTTTGTTATGGTTTTGGAGGGTTTTGAAATGGGTTTGTTTGGGTGTATGTTATTTATGGTTGGGGTATGATTTTTGAAGTGTTTTATGTGGATTTTAACGAGTTATGATGATGTTAGGGTGGTTGGAAAGTTTGGGTTTGAATTGTATGGGATTGAGCTTAGAAAATGCTCAAAAATGGCGAAAAATCGCGCACCAGCAAGTGGCGATCGATCGCCTGAAATGAGGCGATCGATCGCCGATGGCCAGTAGCCATTTCACGTAGCAGGCGATCGATCGCCTAAAATTAAGCGATCGATCGCCGCAAGGCAAAAGAGCGAGGCGATCGATCGCCTCAGGTAGCGATCGATCGTCACTGTGTAAAACATGGAAAATGATGAATTTTGATGAATTTTTGGTATTTGGCTATTGTTTAGCTTCTAATATTGATTTGTATGGTTATGTAGAACCATCCCAAGTACCCACAACCTCAAGGAGATAAAGCTCTCCGATTTCTCCACTTTTGGGAATTAAGGTACGTAAGAAACGTACGGGCATCAGACGGTAAACCATACTCCTACATATGATGTTTATAATGATGATGTTTATGATGATGATGATTATGATGATGATGTTTACGATGATGATTTTGATAAGTAAGTTATGATGATGATGATTATGATGATGATGTTTACGATGATGATTTTTGATAAGTAAGTTTATGATGATGATGTTATGATGATGATGTTTATGATAAGTAAGTTTATGATGATGTGATATGATGTTTATTATGTGGTAAGATGCCACGGGGTAAGATGCCCATATGGTAAGAAGCCATACGATTTTATTATGTGGTAAGATGCCACGGGGTAAGATGCCCATATGGTAAGAAGCCATACGATTTTATTATGTGGTAAGATGCCAAGGGGTAAGATGCCCATATGGTAAGAAGCCATACGATTTTATCATGTGGTAAGATGCCACGGGGTAAGATGTCCATATGGTAAGAGGCCATACGATATTATGATGTGGTAAGATGCCACAGGGTAAGATACCCATATGCATGAATGTGAATCAGGGACAACAAAAAGAAGTTAATGAATAACCAGCATATTTACTTAACCAATATTTCATGCATTTACTACGATGTTTTAAGATGTTAAGTAAGATTGTATATGCTCATGATGTGTTGTCCCTGTAGGTACACTTTTGGACCTAAGGGCCTAGGGTCGGGTTGAGGCGGTGAGCTAAAAGGAGCAAGATGAATATAGGATGCAGGATTTTGATAGTCTCTACTCTAGGAGTAGTGTAAACATATAGCTTTAACATTCATTATTGAGAATGTAATTAATTAGCTTTTGGAAATTTTATTTTGGCATGTAATCTTCTTAGCTCAAGCTACAACCGGAATCCCTAAGAGGTTATGAATGCATGTTCAGTCCATTATATGTGTATTATATGATGTTAAGGTAGCAAGACCCTACATGAAGTTTGTACGAAACCTATAATATATTCGATCCTTATTACACGTGAAGTTGGTGTGAAACCTATACAATTTTCGTACTATGTATACATAAAATTGGTATGAATTATGGAACCTATATAATATCCGTACTATTAAACCTATACAATTGAAATTTGTATTAAACTTATGTAATTTGGTCCTAGTTACACATGATACGAAATAATACAAATTCTATGCTCGTCTGTGAGCATAGAGATATGTTATATATAAGTTGTATAAATGTCCTTGGCATTTCGCATTTCAATTGGGCATTGCATGCAATGGGTTTAAAGTAAACGTGCTTGATGAATCGAATTAAGTGGAGAATTAATTAAATAATTAAAATAAACTAACAAGATGATGAATATTTAAGTGGAGAAAATCAATGAAAACAGATTCTAGAGATTCGACTTCACTCAACTATCAACTATGTTGTGTTCTTCAGTTTATTAGCCAAAAAATCCTATGTTATTCTATTGTCTCTTCCGAGTGTTAAGTAGAAATAAAGCACGATTTGACATAATCCTTTATAATGCACTAATCATATTCTCGATTCATCATGCACGTTTACTCTTAAACCCATTGCATGCAATGCCCAATTGAAAAGAGTAATGTCAATGACATTTATACAACTCATATACACATATCTCATGTGTAACTAGTATATGTTTCAGACCAACTTCGCGTGTAATAAGTATTGAAAATAGTATATGTTTCATAAAAATTTCATGTGTAACTAGTACCATAACAAACAAATATTGTTTGTAAAGTTTGAAATTGATGTTATTTGAAATTGATATTTTTGTTTGTTCGATATAGAATATTAACATTAATAGAAGATTCTATATGTTTTTTGAATTTGATATTGTTTGTTTATTCGATATATACATTGAACATCAATATTGATGTGTAATTAGTACCGAAATTGTATACGTTGAATACCAATTTAATGTAAAACTAGTACCAAAATTGTAAATTTAATATTAATTTCATGAGTAACTAGTACCAAAATTGTATAGATTTAATACCAATTTTATGTGTAACTATACCAATAGATGATATATGTTTAATACCAATTTATAATGTAACTAATACCAAAATTGTATAGTTTTAATACCAATTTCATATGTAATTGGTACCGAAATTGTATAGATTTCATACCAACTTCACGCGTGATAAATACCAAATATAGTATATGTTTTATACCAATTTCATGTGTAACTAGTACGAAAATTGTATAAATTTTATACCAACTTCATGTGTAACTAGTACCAAAATTGTATAGCTTTCATACTAACTTCACGTGTAATAAGTACCAAAACTAATATAGGTTTCATACCAATTTCACGTGTAACTTGTACCAAAATTGTATAGATTTCGTACCAATTTCTTGTGTAATTAATAATAAAATTGTAAAAGTTTCATACTAGTTTAATGTATTAAGTACCGAAAATAGTACACGTTTCGTACCAATTTTTTGTATACTAAGTATCGAAATTGTATATGTTTCATAATAGCTTTACGTGTAATAAGTTTCGAATATAATATAGGTTTCATACCAACTTCACGTGTAACTAGTACCAAATTTATATAGATTTCATACCAATTTTATGTATACCTAGTACCGAAATTGTATAGGTTTCATACTAACTTTACGTGTAATAAGTTTCGAATATAGTATAGGTTTCATACCAACTTCATGTGTCTAGTACGAAAATTGTATATGTTTCATACCAACTTCAAGTGTGATAAGTACCAAAATTGTATATGTTTCATACCAACTTCAAGTGTAATAAGTACCTAAAAAGTATAGGTTTCATACGAATTCATGTATACCTGTACCATAATTGTATATGATTAATATCAATTTCATGTGTAATTAGTACCAAAATTGTAAAGATTTATACCAATTTAATTTGTAATAAGTATCGAAAATAGAATAGGTTTCGTACCAATTTTATTCGTAATTAGTACCAAAATTATATGGGTTTCATACCATTTTATGCATAGTTGGTACCGAAATTATATAGGTTTCATACCAACTTTACGTGTAATAAGTTTCGAATATAGTATATGTTTCATACCAACTTCACGTATAACTAGTACCAAAATTGTATATGTTTCATACCAACTTAATGTGTAATAAGTACCGAAAAAGTATATGTTTCGTACCAATTTCATATGTAACTTGTACCAAAATTGTATAGGTTTCATACAAATTTCATGTGTAACTAATACCAAAATTATAAAGATTTCATACCAATTTCATATGTAACAAGTACTGAAAATAGTCTAAGTTTCGTACCAATTTTATTCGTAATTAGTATCAAATTTGTATAGGTTTCATACCAATTTTATGTATATTTAGTACCGAAATTGTATAGATTTCATACCAACTTCACATGTAATAAGTACCGAATATAGTATAAGTTTTATACATATTTCATGTGTAACTAGTACCAAGATTGTATTGGTTTCATACCAACTTCATGTGTAACTAGTACCAAAATTGTATATGTTTCATACCAACTTCAGGTTCAATAAGTACCTAAAATAATATATGTTTCATACCAATTTCATGTTTAACTTGTACCAAAATTGTATAAATTTCATACCGATTTTATGTGTAACGTGTACCAAAATTGTATAGGTTTCGTACTAACTGTAATGATTTCTCAAATTAAAAGTTTTAACTTTTAGTAGAGGGGTATTATAGTCATTTTACTAAAATAGGGAGTTAGAACAAAGTTTTAAGTTGCAGTAGGGAGTTTGAATTAATTTTTTCTGACATAGGGAGTTAGGGACTGATTCCATAATTAAGTATGATAATTGAGATTTTTTTTGAGTTTTTCCATATTCCAAATACCGTAATTTATAAAATTTCTTACTTAATTATATAAATAACTATTTTTTTTTATTTGCGTTGACAAAAACATTAAAATGTTTTGTAATTTGCGCGGCGTGAGAAATTCGACTCGAACAAAACCACAACGCATTACAAAGGCGGACACTCTCTCCAAACCCAACAAATCGGCAAAATTGGCTTCTACTGCCAATTTCCCAGTGATCATGGTTTAAATCTCGCCCCAAAATCCCTCCTGCCTTTTCAATCGATGTTGTTTCCCTCCCCACAGAAAGCCTTTTATCCGCTCTACCAAATCAAACTACTTTATGATTTATATTATATGATTTGTTGCTTGTCAGCTGAACAAGTCAGTCGCTGCTGATGAGAATTGATGGGATTTTCTCTGCCCTGTGTACTTTTTGCTCTTCGATCGTGTTCATTTGTTTCTTGTCCTCTTGTTGAAAATGCAGCAGGTATTTAGGTGTATTACTGAGAGCGCTTTGTTCTAACTTCTATTTTCTAATCCATGTTTTCGTGTTGTTCATATTCTTGCTGTATTGTCGTTGTTCATGAACTTTTTGGGAAACCCACTTGATCAGTGCTTCAATGATGACTTCAGAATTCGATTATTCTGATGTTTTTTTATGTTTCCTTTTTGCACGTTGCATAGGGAAAACCTGTGTGAGTTAGATTACTTTCCATTGTGCTTCTTTCAGATGTTTTATGTAGTATGTATATTGATCGATGATCTGTGTTTTATGAGACTTATTCCTGACTTTTTTTATAAAAAAAAAGAAGTGACTTTTTTTTAAAGTATTTCGCTATCATCTATTACTGGTTTTTGGTGATTTATATGGTAATATGTAGCTGCTCAAATTCCTAACTTCTATTGATGATGGTCATTTTTGCTGGAATCCAATATATTGATGATGTTTCATAACGAAGATGAGATGCCATGAGCAAGATTTTTAGGTTATCCGCGATAAAATGTCATTGAACTTATTTTTTTGGGTACAACACTGCAAAGTAAATGTTTGTTTCAGTTTTGAATTGATCAAACATTATTGTGACATAACAATTTAACATACAAAGTCAAGTTCTTGAGAATTTTTTTATTGTTGCAATAGAAATATTTGCACTGTCTTCAGTACTGGCAAAATTGAGTTCTTATCCTCTTTAAACTGTAAGGTATTTAATTGAGTTATGTTTTTTATGTCCAATTACAGTGACCATGGTACTTTTTCCTGCAAAATGCTCCTGATTTGTGATATGGATGAAGGGCCATAAAATGGTTCATAAAACCAATTTGGCATCTCTGTTGGCTTGACAGTGGGCATCCTCATAGCATCACTTGTGTTTTTTGGCATTTATTGGTACAAGAGACGTGCTCATCTTCGGCGCTGCTCAAATGAACGATCTGTTGCTACATTACCTATACGAACTAATGGCTTAGGTACAAGCATTGATTCAAGTGCTTCTATTTCAAATTCTGTAACTATCCAGGGGTCAAAGTTCCTTACCCAAAAACCTCAACATTCCTGGTGGAATAGCCATACCAAAGATCGATTTGTTTCAGCATCTGGTATTCCAAGATACTATTACAATTATGCTGTCCAGTTGAATTAGTTTTCATACTCATTCACATTTCATTTAAATGCAAACATTTTCGGAGGTTCTTTGTTATGTCTTTAGATTTTTGATAGAGATTATACAAAGAGATTTAGACAGTCCAGGAACTGTAGTAAGGAAATATACTGGAATTACATGAAATATACTTGAATCACATCAACTAAAACAACAGAATAATTCAGATTATAGCTACTTCACCACACGGTGATAACCCTACCCCAGAGCTAGTACAATTCAGTTTCCAAAATAAAATTAACCGCCCCTGTAACTGCTTTCATCCCACTACTTATATTTCCTCCACTTGACGTTCCTTTTCCCTTGTTTCTCCTTGTTTCTCCTTGTATAGACAATATCATCCTTGGGCTTTCCTTATGATCATGTCTTGGGCCTAATTTATTTGTGTTCATAACATTTCCACCCCCTTCAAAATTCGGCTTGTCCTCAAGATGAAACTCTAGAAATTGTAATGCTAATTCTTCGGCATCCTCCCAAGTCACTTCTTCTACTGTACGCCCTTTCCAACCCAGTAAAACTTCCTCGACTTCGCTTCCCCTTTTCATTTTCTTTCTGCTAGCTAACACTTGCTCAGGTTGAAATGGCAGACACAAATCCTCATCCAGGTTCCTTGGTAGTTTGATACTTTCTCCAACCTGTCCCACAGCTCTTTTCAGACACGAAACATGAAATACGGGATGCACTCTCGATCCTGCCGGCAATTCTAGCTTATAAGCTACCTTCCCCACTTTCTTCAATATCTTAAATGGGTCATAGTGACGTGCTGTAAGTTTCTGAAATACTCTGGTACAAACGGAGTTTTGCCGATGTGGTTTCAACTTTAACCACACCAAATCCCCTTCTTCAAAATTCATGTTCCTCCTTTTCTTATTGGCAAATTTTATCATCTGCTTTTGTGCACGTTCCAGGTTGTATCTCAATTGTTTCAATAATTCATCACGGTCCATCATAGCTTGTGATACAGCTGCAACAGAAATTTCTCCTGGAATAAATCGAATTATAGATGGTGGCTTCCTGCCATAAACAATTTCGAAAGGGGTCATTCTAGCTGCTATCTGATATGAAGTGTTGTACCAAAACTCAGCCCACGGAATCCAATTTGCCCATCCTTTCGGTTGCTTAGATGAGAAACAATGCAAATATGTTTCCAAACATTTATGAGTGCCTCGCTTTGACCGTCCGTTTGATGGTGGTAAGCTGTACTCATATTGAGTACTGTCCCTTGAGATTTAAAAAGTTCTTTCCAAAACAAACTCATAAAGATTGCATCCCTATCACTACTATTGTCTTGGGGATGCCATGTAAAACTTCACCACTTCTTTAATGAAAACCTTGGCCACTGAACTTGCAGAATATGGGTGTTTTAACAACACGAAATGCCCATACTTCGATAATCGGTCAACCACCACTAATATCACTTCATACCCCTTCGATTTTGGGAGCCCAACAATGAAATCCATAAGACAAATCATCCCAAATAACTTCTGGAATTACTAGAGGCTGCAGTAGACCCGAAGGAGAAGAAGCTTCATATTTTTGCTGCTGACAAGTCACACATTCCGCTACAAATTTGCAAACATCTTTTCTCATGCCTCGCCAAAAGAACTCACTTGCTAGCCTTTTGTAGGTTCGTAAGGCCCCTGAGTGTCCGCCTAAAGGTGTGGAGTGACACTCCTTTGATAACACCTGAACCCACTGGGGGAATGTTTAGGAATGACTATCCTGTCCTTATACAATAAAATGCCATTCAGCAATGTGAACCCCTCAACATGGTCGACGCCAGCCTTCAATTTTTTTGTAATTTTCAGTAGCTTTGGGTCTTGTAGTACTTCTATATTCAACTCCTCTGCCCCTATCCATTCCACTGTGGAAATAGCATTCAAATTGGTCATTTCCTCCTTTCTTGACAATGCATCAGCAGCCCCGTTCTCAATCCCTGCTTTGTGTTTAATTTCGAATTCATAGTCCATTAGCTTGACCACCCAATGCTGTTGATCCGGGGTCGAAATCCTTTGATGCAACAAATTTTTTAATGGCTTATGATCTGTCACCACGGTAAACTTTCGTCCTATCAAATAGTGCCTCCAATGTTGTACCGCTAATTAGGAATGGCAACGGGACGGGTTTGGACAATCACAGGACCCGCCCCGCTACACATAAAACCTGGACCAGCCCCCCCTCGCTTAGACCCACGAACCCGGCGGGTTTACCCGCCCAGCCCCGGTTCCATTTTTTTTTTATAAAAAATTTTAGCTAGAAATCAATTTTGAACACAAAAGTTGAGTTTTGTGATTCAATTTCATGTTTTCTAAGCATTGTAAAACTATCTTTAAGCTACTAAATATTTATTAATTTGCTCTCATTTCCTTCAAATGTCCAACTTCTTTAACATGAACACATGAATTTTGATATAAAATTAAATAATGACACTTTATTGGTCAATCAAAGAAGTAAAATGTATAATCAATCTCAAATTTTTTTTTAAAAAAAATTAAACATGTATAGCGGGGCGGGTTCGGCCAATCCCAGGACCCGCCCCGCCCCACTTCCAAACCCGGTTGAAGCGGGTCCAGATCCGCCCCGTCATCCTTACCGCTAATACTAAAGCCATCAATTCCCTGTCATAGACAGATTTAGACAGAGCCCTTTCTGCTAGAGCCTTGCTGAAATAAGCTACGGGTTTCCCCTCTTGCACCAAGATAGCCCCTAATCCCTCACCTGACGCATCACACTCCACTATGAAATCTTTAGTAAAGTCGGGCATCTCCAAAACAGGTGCATGACTCAAAACCACCTTCAAAACTTCAAATGCTCCTTCGGCCTTATCATTCCAACCAAAGTTGTTCTTCTTCAGTTGTTTAGTCAAGGGTCGGCCTATCTTACCTTAATCTTTGATGAATTTCCGGTAATATCCTGTCAATCCCAAGAATCCTTTCAAGCCTTTAATATTACCGTGCCTCGGTACACTTTCCACCTTCTTTGGATCCACTTTAACACCTTGGAATTCGATAATGTGACCCAGATATTCTACTTGACATAAAGCAAATGACACTTATTTTCATTTAGAACCAATTGATGTTCCTGTAACACTTCAAGGACCACTTCCAAGTGTTGAATATGTTCATTCCATCCTTCGCTATATATCAAAATATCGTCAAAAAAAACTAGAACAAATTTGCGTAAATAAGATCGGAATATCTCATTCATAATTGCTTGAAACGTTGCCGGGGCATTTTTCAGCCCAAAAGGCATAACTAAACTCATAATGCCCGTTGTGAGTTTGAAATGCTGTCTTTGGCACATCTTCTTCCCTCACCCGAATTTGATGGAACCCCCCCGACTTCAAATCTAGCTTGGAAAAGTGTTTGGCCCCATGCAATTCATCAAAGAGTTCATCCACCAGTGGTATTGGATATTTATCCGCAATGGTAATTGTCAATAAATCTAAATCTCAATCTCCCAACTCAATATCCTTTTGAATAAGGTTTTCATTCCATTATATAAAGGAGCATGTTACAATAAGAATATCCAGGAATCAGCCTAAGAATCCATAAGATTCTGCCAAATATACTAGTTACCATCTATATTACAAATCAAATAATATCATATCAAATCAAATATTAATATATATATCTAATATCCTTAACACCCCCCCTCAAATTGATGCTGGTAGATCAAAAAGCATCAATTTGTAAATCCAAATAATCTGCCTCGCAAGAATCAACACACCAGACGGGAAAATCCGTCGCAAACACTTGTGCAAAATACGTCTCGCACCGCGACAAAAGTATAAATGCACAACACCCGTGCAAGGCTTAAACGCACAACACCCGTGCAAGGCTCAAACGCACAACTACCGTGCAAGGCTCAAATGCACAACTACAGTGCAAGGACGCCGCAAACTCCGCGGCAAAAGTACCGATCACCACACACAAATCAGAAGAGAAGTGGTCACCCAGGTCCCCAAATCGAGCAGAATCCACAAAACAAAGAATCCGCCCTCCGAAAGAAAATACAAAAAAGACACCCAGCGTGCGAACCCAAGATCACGACGCGAAACCCAAGATTGCACGTAGGAAGAAGCCCAAACCTCAAAGCTAGATGCAGTAAAGCCCTATCGCCGACAGAAACCCTAGCCGCCGCAGCACCCAGAAACATAACCACTGCGTGCGTGCGTGAAACCAGAAATCGCGACATAACTGTCGCGCGCCCGAACACGAATATGCATAACCCTAAAGTGCGAGACACACAATAGGGCATATATCCGATGAAGAAAACCAAAAAAAAAAAAAACATCGCAAAAGTGGAAAGTCGTCTGCCCAGATCGCCGTTGCTGCCACCTACGAAGAAGGCGACGAAGGATGGGGGCAGAAGCCCGTGCGCAGCCTGAAAACCTACAAATTTTATATTTGATATGGCTCTGATACCATGTCAATAAATCTAAATCTCAATCTCCCAACTCAATACCCTTTTGAATAGGGTATTCATTCCATTATATAGAGGAACATGTTACAATAAGAATCTCCAGGAATCAACCTAAGAATCCATAAGATTCTGCCAAATATACTAATTACCATCTATATTACAAATCAAATAATATCATATCAAATCAAATATTAATATATATATGTAATATCCTTAACAGTAATATCATTCAAAGCTCTATAATCAACACAGAATCTCCAGCTTCCATCTTTTTATTTTTTAGAAGTATAACAGGACTTGAGTATGGACTATACTTGGTTGGATCATCCCCGATTGAAGCATCTCATCGACCATGCGTTCAATTTCATCCTTTTGTCGATGAGCATAACGATAGAGCCTCACTGAAACTGGTTCACAACCATTTTTAATGCTGATTATGTACTCATGACCCCTGCTAGGAGGTAAACCTTTGGGTTCCTGGAACACATTATGAAATTTGCCAATTAATTCCTTAATTTCAGGCCTCATCATACTCAGCTTCCCTTGCATAACCCCCTCTTCCTCCTCATTCCACTTTAAGATCACTGCTCCTCTCAATTCAACATCACAAACCTTGGTAATAGCTTTGAAGTGCACAATCAACCCGCTCAAGGAGGAATCCCCTTGCAGAATAATTTCTTGCTCATTCAATTTGAACTCCATGACCATTTTAGTCAAATTCAATACGAAATCACCTAAGGTTCGAAGTCAATCCACACCAAGAATTAAATCCACCCCACCTAATTCGAACATATACCCTTCAATATGGATCATACATTGTCCCAAATCCACCACCAAACCTCTCCACAAACACTGACATGCAACGCGAGCCCCATCACCTAAACATACTCCAAAATGGACACTGTAATCAACTTTCAATCCTAACTCTGTGATCAACTTTTGCGAGACAAAATTGTGGCTGGCCCCGCTATCCACCATTGCTATTACTTCTCGGCCCCTTATCATTGCCTTCATTTTTAGAGTCTGTGGCTGGTTAATCCCGTTTACCAAGTACAAAGGAAGTTCAAGAGTATTGTACTCAGTGTTGGGCTCTAGTTTGTTATCCCTGACTTCCCCACCTGTTTGATTAATCGCATCTTCACCTGCTAGAGTTACATCTCCTCTCATCCCTCCTCTTCCTCTGCTAATATCGTGATCCTTAACTTTTGTTAGCACATCGATCTGTGGACTATATGGTTCCCCACACTTGAAGCATAAACCTTTTTCCCTACAATGCAAGTATTCTGAGATGCTATCCTCCCTTCCTTTCCTTTTGTATTGGAGTTCTGAAATTTCCCTTTTCTGCTCCACCTCCATTGCCTCTAATAATCACTTGACTAGGTAAGGGATTATTTCTTTGGACGTTTCGGACTCCCACGTCCATTCCTTTATCTCTCCTATTCAGTGGGCTCGCAACAAATTGAGCTCTATTGTGATCCTTGTCAATGTATTGGGTCGAGTGGACCCAACCTATATTTGTTCCAGCACCTCACCCACTTCTGCCGCGATCAACCACACTCCCATACAACTCCATTTCAAACCCCGGGCTAGCGATATGGGCCGATCAATGGTGCGAGGATTATGCACAAACATTTTTATGTGAATATCATTGGTTAAACCACTGAGAAAGTATCCCAAACACTGTTCCTCCGTCACATTACCAATTTGTGCAACGGTCAATTCAAATTGCTCAATGTATCAATCCATGGACTGTTGGCCTTGCTTTAATGAAGCCATGAGCTCAAACAAATTAGTGTCGCACCCACTGATCTTTTAAGTAATTCCTCCGCAAACCTATCCCAATCCAAGTTCGGAAGTCTGGTGTTCGTCCATCGGAACCAATGAAACGCGTGTCCTTGCATGCTGATATTCACCAATTTAAGTTTGATTTCATTTGGGGTGCCATGAATCTTGAAATACTGTTCTGCCTTTCCTAACCAACCGAATGGATCTTCTCCGTCAAATGTAGGTAACTCAACCTTCCTCAATGCTACCCGCATCTCATCGTTGTTATTTCCATGATCATACTCCCCCACCTCCCAACTCGTCGTCATTGATGTTTTCTGATGCGTTGTCCTTCTGCTGGCTTGTTTGGCCAGGGGTTTGATCATTGTTCATCGCCACTTGATTCCTGAGCAATTGCTTCACCATTCCTCGAAGATCCATAAAGGTTTCTTCTAACCTGTCAATTTTTTCCCCTCGGCTCTGCATCAGCGCCACATTTTCCAAGATATGGGACATCGTCTTCTCCACTGCCTCAACTTTAGCTTCCGAACGAGTGTTGGCCATGGGTAATCCTGCAGGTCGGACCAATGTTACGTCTTTAGATTTTTGATAGAGATTATACAAAGAGATTTAGTCAATCCAGAAACTGTAGTAAGGAAATATACTGGAATTACATGAAATATACTTGAATTACATCAACTAAAACAACAGAATAATTCAGAAATATAGCTACTTCATCTCACGGCGAGAACCCTAGCCTAGAGCTAGTACAATTCAGTTTCCAAAATAAAATTAACCGTCCCCCTAACTGCTTCCATCCCACTACTTATATTTCCTCCACTTCACGTTCCTTTTCCCTTGTTTCTCCTTGTATAGACAATATCATCCTTGGGATTTTCCTTATGATCATGTCTTGGGCCTAATTTATTTGGGCTCATAACATTCTTTTTCTTGACTGGCATAAAACTGCATATTGTGATTGGTAATAGTTGATGAATGTTAGATGATCAAGTGTTTCCCTGCGACTCCCACTACAATGTAGAGTACACATGGGCACCTGTAATTTTGATATAGTAGTTAAAGTAAGAGTTGGAGATATTAGGAGTGGAGGGGTGTTGTAGATACCTCAGGGGAGATATTATCTTAACGGTATTCTCACATGGTATGGAACAACATATTCTGATTCCGGTAAGGCTTGTAGTATTGATGCTAAGTGGTTTAAAGATCCAATTCCTTAAATTCTGAAGTTGGCAACCAAATTTTTTATTTTTTGTTTCATGTTGGGGAGAAGATGGAATACTAGGAGTGGAGGGTTATTGGGGGGAAGGAAGAATTAAATGTCATATCATAAACATTTATTCTTCGGGGGTGATGGAATCCAAACTGACTATGTGGAATGTTTTGCACTCAAGAATTGAGGGGAAGGCAGAGGAAAAGTGGTGCATTTGTGGAGACTTTAACGAGGTCAGAAAACCATCAGAAAGACGGGGACGGTCTGAAACTCATAATTTGTGTGGCATGAGAGAGTTTGACACTTTTATCATTAACTTGGGACTGATGGATCTGCCCTTGATTGGAAGAAAATATACATGGTACAGGCCTGACGGGACGTGTGTAAGCCGTTTGGATCGATTTCTTTTATCAAATGGATGGATGCGGGAATGGCCTGGCCTAACTCAATGGGGACTTAAAAGATCGGTTTCCGATCACTGTGCAATTGTGTTAAAGAATCACATAAGGGATTGGGGTCCGAAACCATTTCGGACTTTAGATCCGTGGATAAAACACGCACAATTTAAGTCTTTTGTGGAACACCAATGGAACAACTATCAGATCCAAGGATGGGGTGCATATATATCAAGGAAAAATTGAAACTATTGAAGTCGAGTCTCAAAATATGGAACAAAGAAGTTTTCGGCTCTTTGGAAGGAAAAATTGAGGAATCTAAGGAATTGATTAGCAAGTGGGATGAAATGGTGGAGGTAAGAGAATTGTCGTCGGAGGAGAATCAGATTCGTCAGAAAGAGCTTAGCGGTTTACAGAATCAGTTAGGGATGAAAGACACTTTATTATATCATAAGGGAAGAATCAAATGGATTCGGGAAGGTGATGTTAATTCAAGTTTTTTCCATAAGGTGGTTAATCGGAGACGGAAGAGGAATGAGATTGTGGGACTGTGCATAAATGGTTAATGGAAGGACGATGTACAGGGAATTAAAGAAGGGGTTTACGATCATTTCTCTAAGCAGTTTGCCACGAGGGAATGGAGGAGACCACTTATTGCGGGGGTACAGCTCGATCATATCACACCGATTGAAAACATTAAACTCACAGAAAATTTCTCAGAAGAGGAGATACGGAGTGCAGTCTGGGACTGTGACAGCACAAAGAGCCCGGGGTCTGACGGATTCAATTTCAGATTCATCAAACATTTCTGGGAGGTAATAAAGGATGACTTTATGAGGTTCTTTCAACAATTTCACACACATGGAAAGTTGATTAAGGGGGGAAATCCATCCTTTATTGTGCTGATACCAAAAAAAGACAATCCCAATAAAATTGAGACCGATAGCACTTATTGGATGTGTATACAAAGTTCTATCCAAGGTTCTTGCGACACGCTTGAGTAAAGTTCTTGACAGGATCATCTCTCAAACACAATCTGCGTTTATTGGTCAGAGACACATTCTTGATGGGATTTTGATTGTTAATGAGTTGGTAGATGACATGAAGAGGAATAAGAAAAAAGGAATGATCTTCAAGGTGGATTTCGAGAAGGCCTATGATTCGGTGGATTGGAATTTTTTGCAACATGTAATGTCATTGATGAACTTTGATATCAAATGGACACAATGGATAATGGAGTGCATTTCAAGTGCCACAGCATCTGTTTTGATAAATGGGAGCCCCACAAAGGAATTTAAGTTACAGAGAGGATTAAGGCAAGGAGATCCATTATCTCCTTTTTTGTTTGTAATTGTGGTGGAGTCCCTCAGTAGACTGGTGCAAAAGGCGATACAGGTTCAGTTATTGACACCGCTATCTGTGGGAAGGGAAAGAATACTGATATCACATCTTCAATTTGCGGATGATACATTGTTTGTCGGTGAGGCGACAGAGAACAATGCTTTAACATTCAAAGGAATTGTAAGCAATTTTGAGTTGCTTTCTGGGTTGCGAATCAATTTTCATAAAAGTAAGTTAATGGGGATAAATGTGGAGGAGGATTTGATTGCCAACTTAGCTGAAATTTTGCATTGTAAGGTGGGCAAATTACCATGTAAATATCTAGGGATGCCGATCGGGGTGAATCCAAACCATAAAGCGACTTGGAATCCGATGATTGATAAATACAGGAAAAGATTGGCTGCATGGGAAGATAAAACCCTTTCTCTGGGAGGACGATTGATTTTGCTCAATGCTGTATTAACGTCCTTACCAATCTACTACTTCTCCTTTTACCGAGTTCCAAAGAACGTACTAGCCAAATTGCAGTCTATTCAGACTGCTTTCTTATGGGGGGGGTGGGGAGAGTTGCCGGAAAGTAGTCTGGGTCAAATGGTCAAAGATTTGTAAAGCCAAGCCGAATGGGGGGTTGGGGGTTCGAAATTTGGATCTTTTCAATAAAGCACTTTTGGGGAAATGGGGGTGGGGATTTTACAAAATGACAGTTCTTTATGGTGGAAGGTTCTTAGGTCTAGATATTGATTTAATAGATGGAGTCTGATAGATGAAGGGAGGGAGGGGGGGGAGAGTAGCGGTTCAGGCGTCGTCATGGTGGAGAGACATTTTGAAATGTACGTTTATAGATCAATCGGGTTGGTTTATCAGAGGGATTAATAGAAGAGTTGGGAATGGGAGGGGGACTCGATTCTGGGCCGATGTTTGGGTGGGGAGTAGGAGTTTGAAGGAGTCATTTCCTAGATTAGCGTTGATAGCTAGGGATAGAGATATTCTAATAGATCAGATGGGGGTTTGGGTGGGTGGGTTATGGGAGTGGCGTTGGGATTGGAGAAGAGAGTTATTGGACAGGGAAGTTGTTTTACTTAATGATTTAATTTCTTTGTTGGACAGAACGCTTTTGACACTGGAACAAGAGGATTTGTGGATATGGCCATTGGATGAATCCAAACGATACTCTGTTCAATCAGCATATGCAACAATGTTGGAGGACACACCAATTGATGTAAATATATCGGAGACTTATGTTTCGATTTGGACAACTTTGGCACCTTCCAAGGTAGCAGCACTCACATGGAGGGTGATTCGAGATCGACTACCGACAAGATCAAATCTCATTAAAAGAAACATACTCATGGGGACCGAAGCTGGTAACTGCGTGATGTGCCTTCTCACGGAAGAGACGACTCACCACCTGTTTTTCTGCTGTACGGAGTCATATGCCTTATGGATGAGATGCTATCGTTGGCTGGGATTTTATACGGTTTTGTCGTCGGACTCAGTATCCCATCATCTGCATCACCATGGGCTGTGGACAAGAAAAAAGGGAAGAAAAGTTTGGATGACAATATGGAGCACGGTGATCTGGCGATATGGCTACACCGAAACAATTTGTGTTTTCAAGACCGCGAGAACAAGGAGGAAGATTTATTGGAGACAGTCATTCACCGACCTTGGTTTTGGATCACAAACAGAGGAACCCATAAATTTTTGTACTCTTTTGTTGATTGGAGACGGGAACCGTTGCTATGTTGTTAACTATTTAGTTTTCTAGACCACCAGTAGGTTCTAGCTATTTTAGTATCGCTACATCTTGTAGTAACTTTATAGGTGCTTTCGCACCGCCATTTATATTATATATAATTTGTCTGATAAAAAAAAATGAAGGGAGGAGTTTGATGCAAGAGAGAGAGGGAGGGATTTATCACTCAGTAGGTTGATTTTACCAAGCCCAATTATGCTTTTCAATCAGGATACTTTTCACCCAGTATTTGTCTTTCATGTTTTTGGATTTACGGCATACGTAGCATTCAGTGGAACTCATGATTTATGTCCCTTTTCATCTTCAGAGACATTCAGAAGGGAACACGGAATTTCACAACTGTTCTTGGCCAGGGTTCATTTGGCCCAGTGTATAAAGCCATAATGCCTGCAGGTGAAGTGGTAGCTGTAAAAGTTCTCGCTTCAAATTCAAAACAAGGGGAAAAGAATTTCACACAGAGGTAAACGGAGGTCCTTTAATGTTCACTTGGAGATTGAACTATATAGTGAAGTTCACATCACTCCCCCATCATCCATCCTCACTCTACCATATGCATTTATATTTTCAAATCTATCGCTTGATTATTATCTAACAAAAAAGTTCATTGACCCTAAAATAAAATGATCATTAACTTTCCCATGGAAGGAGTAGATTTTAGAACAAATTGAAACGTTGTGGATTAAAACATAACAACTCGACTTAGTGATTAGACAAATATTTTGCATCAGGAAATAGGAAAATTGTAGACCAGTATACATTGTATCATTTCTAAACATTTTCCAGTGAATAGACTCCCAATATACTTCTATTGTATGAACTGAATTAGCTCCTTTTAATGCTAATGTTTCTCATATCAATGGAGAGCTTATTTTTTGCCATTTGAGTGGATAATATTTTCAGTTATGTGAAGAAGCGACTTATTTTATCACGAAATAATAGAAATAGGAAAAGATATCATTCAAAGTGCACTTTTGAGAAAAATAAACATAAAAATTTGACGAACTTACTGTGTAGGCTGTATGTTGTCCTTTCTTAAAGTTTTTACCTGGTGATGATCTTAGATAAACTGCATCACATTCACTTTCTATTTATGTTCACTTCTGTTCTTGATCTTATGGTATATACCATTCTTCTCTCAGGTTTCTTTGCTAGCTAGGCTGCACCACAGAAATTTGGTAAATTTAGTTGGATATTGTGTTGATAAAGGAGAACGCATGCTAGTTTATGAGTACATGAGCAATGGAAGCTTGGAAAACCTTCTATATGGTAAGTTAATAATATATACGATCTGGTCTGCTGAATACTATCCCTCATAACCACTATCATCTTGTAGCGTTGCCTTTGCCACTCTCACTCCGTATTTGAGTAATAGCAAAGTGGAAGGATAAAACTAATATGTGACTTATTTTCCACGAATTTGCCAAAGACTTAGTGGAGGATTTTGCAAAACATACAATCGTATCCATAACATCGAATCACTGTAACGAGTCTTGTTGACTGTGCTATGGTATAGTTGGGGCTATATGAATAATATCAAGATTCATGTTCATGTCTAGATAAATGGGTATGGTTGTGTATTATCTTCTTCTGCTTTTTTTTTTATGCTCAAATGGTTTTTTTATTCTTTTATTTTTGGTTATAAGAGCGAGAATTGGAGTCGGCGATGATGAAGTTAAAATTAATGTAAACAGGTCTATTCTTTGACTCATTATATATTAGGGTCTGTTCTACCAGTGACAAATTTTCACTGTTCACGTCAAATCCTTTGTACAAGTAATCATATGCTATGCAACGAGTTGGGTTTATTTTTAAAAATAATTTAAAAAAAAATTAGATTTCAAAAATACCACATTTTTAAAAATATTACTAAACTATCACAACGTTCAAGACGACAGCTTATACATGGTGAGGGGCCGCTTGTAGAGAAAGCGCCCCCTCCCTCATTTAGTGGCCGCCCAAGTGATGGTGGTCCCTCGGTTTTTTAATTTGTTTTTTTTTTTTTGTATTTTAGTTATTTTACTTTAATTTTTTTATTAAATTTATTTTGATGCTTATTGTTTAAAAAAATGATGAATGTTGTTGAAATTTATTCGTATAAGTATATTGATGACAACCACTCATTATTACTGCTACATCGATTATATATTAATTAAGAATTTTTTATAATAAATAATAATATTATCTAATAATATATATATAATTAATAATAATATATAATTATTTAATTATTATTTATTAATCATATATATTAATTAAGAATTTTTAATAATAATATAATAATATAATTATGAATAACTAAATAATGAATAATATTTAGTAAACTGAAAGTGAGTAGCTGTTCAGCGGCCACTCATTTATTTTTAACAGTGAGATTAGGTTAGAGATTACACAATGTTTCGTGCCATGAGGGAAGTGTAACGCCAACACCTAATCCAACAAAATAATCAAAAAATTGGTCACTATTAAGGAAACTGCTAACTATCTTGAGGTTACGCAAATGATTGGAAATTTTCTCAGATAAACAGAATTAGGCATAAACACTTTTGTGGTATTCTTACCATGTGATCACAACAGCTAAATAGCAAACACAGGTGACACAATGACCTTTGTCATGAAAAACCAATGATTTCCTTCATTAATGCTGTAAGCGATTAACTGGGTGAAGTCTAAATAACCAAAATAATACTGATACCACATCCTAATCCTATACAACATACTGATATGGAAAAGTAAATAGCTCCATAAGCTGTAATAAAAAAATTAGCTCCATAAGCTCGGCCAAACAAATCCACATGCAAAAGTTCGAAACAGTCGAAATATTAGGAAACACTGTACAAACTAAATGGATAGCGAACGAAAATTCATTATCCGTAGCAGTGTTTTTGTTGATATGTTAGCTGCAGCATTACTCATCTCATAGTGGCCGCCCTTCCCTTGGGCGGCCACTAAATAGGTGAGGGGCCGCATCCTCTACAAGCGACCTCTCATTCTGTATAAGTCGTCATTCTCAATGACGGTTTGGGGTAGTTTGTAATGTTTTAAAAATGAGGTATTTTTGAAATTTAATTTTCTTTTTAAATTATTTTTAAAAATAAACCCAACGAGTTGTGCCAACGTGTTTCTGATCTAGGCCATTAACATGCATAATCTACAAATGATTCTACGCTTGTCCTTTGGATACAGTGAATATGTTTAGTTTCTTTTTTTACTTTTCATGTACTACTTGTTCCATATGCAGGTAAACTAAGAACCTTTTAAAAAGAAGATTGCCCCAAACTGCACATATTCATCAAGAAACTTTTCTGTCTCCTCATCTCTGGTTTCTTTCCTTGTATTGCTCTGGATGGTGACAATTTATTTTTTTATCCCCACAATTTAGGTGAAGACAAACGAGTGTTAAGTTGGGATGATCGACTACAAGTAGCACTAGACATTTCACATGGGATTGAATATCTTCATGATGGGGTATGCTGAATGATGATATCATACCCAGTTACCTTTTTTACAGTTTAGAGAACTTGCCATTAAAAAGGTTTTGGATTTCTTGTTGTGTAATAGGCAGTGCCTCCTGTGATACATCGGGATTTGAAATCAGCTAACACATTGCTGGATTCCTCCATGAGAGCTAAGGTGAATCACAAGTTGTTAAAAGATAAATTTCTTTATATAACAAGCTACTGATATTCTGTATCTTGGCTTCCTTCATTAATAGGTTGCTGATTTTGGACTTTCAAAAGAAGAAATCCACGATAGCCATAATTCAGGTCTTAAAGGTACATACGGGTATATTGATCCCATGTATATATCCACGAACAAGTTCACAACAAAAAGTGATGTATATAGCTTTGGTGTCATCCTTTTCGAGCTCATCACTGCCATCCATCCACACCAAAACTTGATGGAATACGCCAATCTTGTAAGACTCTTATTTCATCCGTTCTCTCAATTAAATGGAACGGCCCACTTTTCCTTCCTCTCATAACTTGAAATTTTCATTTTAACTTCGCGTTTCCATATCCTTTCTAAGGCTGCCATGAGCCCAGATGGTGTAGATGAAATTATCGACGCCAAGATTGCAGACTCGTGTAACACAGAAGAGGTGAGGATTCTTGCGAAAATCGCTCACAGGTGTCTGCATAAAACGCCTGGAAGACGCCCCTCAATCTCAGAAGTTTCACAGGCTATTCTAAAGGTAAAGCAAAGGCGCCTTGTTAAAGAAGATACGTTGCCATTTGGCAGAGAAGATTTTTCGAGAACTGTGAGTAGGATAGAGTCACAGCAACTGGAATTGAAAAAAATGGCCAGCATCAATGAAAGGCTGACGGAGTGAGAATGGTTTGGTTTGTGCTATTCTTATTATTTCATTATTTTTGGAGAGACGATAGCTTTAGTCATGAGGAATGTTAAGTAGGATGATGACTGCTGATAATCACCATACAAGGTCTTGATTCACGGCATCAGTTTTGAAGTGTAGGGCTCTCTATTCCTGTGAACTGTTGTATAAAAAAATTTGCAATGATGGAAATGTTGTTCAAACTGTGGAGCAATGGCATAATTTTTTTTGATAGGGGGTGCTAAAGATTTTTCGGTACACTACTGAACACGAGTCTCTCTCAAAAGGGAGTGAGCTTTTACCAAGCGAGCTAGAATGACATATTTTAGTCACTAAGAAAAAGGTATTTTTCTCAGTTACATCAGGATACTATTTCTTGTTTAATGAAGTTTTAATAAATAGCTTATTTTATAATGTAAAATGACTACATGTATATATTTATTCCCTATGTTAGTGCAAACTAATAGAATTATCATTTCTTTCATATCCAAAATTATCAAAGTTGACAGATTTGAAAAAAAATTACATTAAAAGTTGATATTTTTTTTTTAACAAGGTAGCCATCTATGGTTTGCTTGCATTTATCATTTGGTTCATAGCTAAAATCCATAACAGCAATGAGCAAAATATTTACATTAATGATATAAAGATATTTCAATCAAATATTGCTAGATAAAGATAAAGATATAAGATTTATTTCATTTGCTTACCTAAATTTTTTATGCATCCAGCAAGTCACAGAGTACAATCAGTATATACAAGCTGAAACAAAAAATGTAAAAAGAATCAATAATATCTGTAAAATAACACACAAGCAGTGTATGATCAATGGAATCTTTCTAATTGGCCATAAGACATTCATGTGGATTGGCATAGAAGTAGTCTTCTTCCTTTGGTTTCTCTGAAATGACGATACGCTTCTTTGGTCGTCCCACTCGGTATTCATGGGATAGTTTCACGGAAGATGAGAACTCGTCCCAGCTTAACAGTCCATTGTTGTATTTATCGACCAAATCGACCAAAACTCTTCGGTTTAGTAGAATAGTCTTCTTAAAACCAAGAAACCTGGAAGGATTATAAAGTATCTTGAACAAACATAACTATGAAAAGATGATCAAGGTACTTACGAGTCTACTAAAATCTTTAATTGATTGTAATTGTATAATTTAAATGTTTTAAATCTTACCATAATCAAAGCACAATATTTTGATAGTTGTTCCATATAGGACATCAGGACAATTGTTTCTCTTCAAGAATGAAAACATAGAAGACACGCATAATTTATCACATAAAGATCACACGAATTCAAATCTACCTGCGATGTCCTTCGACAACTTTAGCCATATTTCCATCATATGTCGGAATAAATACATCACTCTCCAATGAGACTAGATAATCCAAGGCTGCCATTTGAGATGAGTGGTTCCGGAAATACATTAAATCGGAGTGTTCTAGCAATGTCTCCTTTTTGACCTATTGGAACAAAACTCAATTAGTGGTCAGAAAATGAAATTCTCAAGGGCGTTTCGAGACCAAGTATTGATTGTTCACGACTAACCATATTAGGAAATGCCTCGGCCATACTCCTTAATCTCCTTTCTCCACCATAAATTTCTCCAGCAGCAATATATATTTGAATGTTACGATCAATGCCAAGTGCGGTTAGTATTAGAGCAGTTTCTTCCGGTGTCAAAGGGCATAGACCTTCCTTCCTTTTAAGTTCAGGATCTATGGCTTTCTCCTTCCATAAGGGGTTATTGTATCTGGTCGTTATCCAATTATGCAGTCAGTAAAAGAGTATGATTCAGTATTTTTACACCAAAAGTCGAACACATGTTACCTCATTGCAGTTAGTTCATTCACTTCCTCAATGTCACAGCCTCGAGTACATCCAGAAAAAGATAGCATATCCATCTCATATCTAAGATGGAGAACCAAGAAATGACCATTTTGCCTCAGCATCCTGACAATTTTTCGGCCCAATTCTTCTATTTGGGTAGTGAATTTCAAAGAACTAAAATTCACCCTACACCTTAGCTTCTGAATCTCTACCGGTAACCCATTATTAGCGAGCCGGGCATCAGTTTTATTCAAGCGAACAACTTTATACTTCTTCAGAAGAGGAAGAATCTGCCAGTGAAAATCACAACATGAATTCCATCGTCTAAAAAATTCGTTCAAGGTACCAAGTCCAAATTTTCCAAGAAAACAACCTGAGAGTGGTAATAAGAAATGTTTGACCAACTAATAGGTGGTAACTCATAGAACATTCCCAGTTCAACTCTCTGTTTAAGCCTAGGCGGAAGCTCTTTAAGTATCCGAACTTCATCCCTCAAAGATGCAATGAAATGGTCAACATCAAATATGTCCTGGAAAGAACTACATAGACAATATATTTTTAGCAACTAATGAATGGTAATCTAACGTTAGAACTCAGAGGAAATTTCAAATTTCCATCTACCTCATATCCGCCCAAAACGAGGTTTTATCCAATTCTGGTACAATAAGGGTGACGTTAAGATATCTTGCAATAGAGACCATATCACATATCTGCAAAGTAAGCATGTAAAGAAACCGATGATCAAGAAATATCTTTCAAGATAGACAAAATTGCACCTAGTTGTCAATATCATGTTATCATTATAAATTATAATCAACAAGAAATAACTCACTGCTGCGCGCATTTGGTTAAGGCCTCCATTGCAAGAAACAACAAGATAGCCATTGTTCTTGTATACCCCTGGAAGCAATACAACCAGACAGAATTTCCAAAGCAATAAGGCAACTGATATACAAACAATGGACTAAATAATATTCAACATCTGATGTCAAGAATGAACAAGAAAGAATACTAGAATCAGAGTTCGCAAGTTCCTACTCCTATGTGACCAGAAACTCACTCTTTGGAGGAAGATGAACTTTGGGTCGAACAAATGACATATTAGTCAATAAGTTCATATCATGGGAACTGGAACAAGAAGGCCAGCTCTTCAACAACCTTGGCCCCCAAACTTCTCCTATTGACACCAATTGAATGATACATGTCCACACCAACAATGTAGTGATTAGCCTTAAAATCCAGAGCTTTATTCTACCATGAGACACCCCCAAAAACTTGGCCTCTTTCACTTTCTCCCCACCAAAAAACTTCATGTTTATATCCCAATGTCCCCTTTTCCTTTTTCCCTTCTCATCGTTATCCTCCACTTTACACATTTTGATGCCACCAAAGAAATTCAAATCAATAACATGAAACTTTGAAGACCCTTACAAAGATCTGGTGTCAAGGTGCTAATAAAGTGCTAAAGAATTGAAATTACTACCAACTATCAACATAAGATTTAAAATCAAATCTTGAGACTAATTTGGATTATTTTAAGGGTGTGATTACGTAAAACGAGGCGAATCTAAGTCGTTAATTATCATTAAATAAAACACATCGAAGCGCAAGCAAAGAAAATTCACAACGCTAACAGTTTACGATCTTAAGAATCTTGAAAAACAAAGACACCTAAACGCTCATCTCTCGTCAAAACACGCATGCATTGCGAAGCATTCCACTTGATGCAAGCACATGGTTGTTTGTGAATATGAACCAGCAGCGAAAAAAGAAAAGAAGTTCCGGGTGAACAAGGCGAATGGGGGATCAAAAGTGACAAACTGGAGGAGATTGCTAGAAGATTTCAACGAGAGGAGACTTGGGGGAAGAATGTTAACACAAAAGAGAGTACACACAGAGAGAACAAAAACTTGGTGACAGTAGTTATAGCGTCGGTGTGAAAATGTTTTTCTGTGGATATGATTGATGATACTTTAGGTTTTTTAATAAAAAAAATAAAATTTAGACATTGGATTTTGATTTGCAAATAAATTATTTCAGTAAATCTTCGATAAAGAACATATAATGTTCTTATAAAAAACAACTAGTGCACGCCCCTCCCTGGATGATCGAGTTGATGAAGTAGATAAATATGAATGTATTTGGTCACGAATTTTAATCTCCTTAATAAAACTTATTTAACTGAGTCTGTCGCATCGGGCTTGCCTAACATGATTTACCTGGCTATAGGGGTGCTTAACTGATCGGTTTGGTCCGGAATCGGCCGGTTCTGGATCCGATAATCCCAGAACCGGTCCGATCCGTTAAGTAACCGGATTGGATACGGTTCCGGGTCGGAACCGGGTTGGACCGGTTCCAACCCGGAACAGATTTTTTGTTTTTTAAAAAGTAAAAAATGAAGGAATTTTATCGAAAAAAAAAAATTTTAAAAACGGATCAGATTCCGGTTCAATCCGGAACCGGATCCGTTTGGTCAGGAACCGATAAGATACCGGATTCGGAACGGTAGAACCGATCCGATCCGGTATCAAACCGGTTCCGACCGGTTTGGAACCGGTTAGTCCGGCTCCGGTTCCGGGCCGAACTAACCGGTCCGATTTTGGGCCGGGTCCGGATTGACCCGGCCCGTTAAGCACCCCTACCTGGCTAGCGTTAACCCAATACACATTCAAAAAATAGCGGCTGTGAGTTCCCTATCATAAAAAAAGTGGTGCATGAGTCACATATACATTAAACTATTTTATATTAAGTAATATATGTGCAAAAAATCTATAAATTATATTAAAATAAAAAAATTTAAAGATGGTTTTATAAGAGTTTCTAATAATTATATAATTAGAATAATTATTTAAATATGGTAAACTTAGTTATTTTTAAATTTATGATGTTTCATAACAATTTTTTGCATTAAAAGTGATGGTTATTTAAACTTGGATAACATTAATAAATCTTGTTAATATTTTGGATAAGATTAAGATAGTATTGTACTTTAATAATTTATTATAATAAAGTTCTTTTTGTCAATATTAAACATTATATATAATTATGAATAAGAATAATTTTGTCTATATAACGGATTATGACACCATATGCCTTTCGACTCTAATAACAGAGTATAGATCATTGTTTTTAAAATCGGACCAGATGTGAAATTGGTGCCCTTATTGGTTATATGTTTGATCGGTTCTGTCAGTTGAACCACTGGTTTAACCGGTGATGACGTCAACATTATGTAATATATATTTTGATTTTTGTAAAATATATATACAACGCATTTACTATAGTTTCAAGTTGTTCACGATAAAAAAAATATCATTACACCAACATAACATGTCAAACTTCAAAAATCAGATCAAACCAAATGTCCAACATAACAAAAAAATAAAACATCTCAAAAAATAACACACAACACCAAAAAAAAAACAATGTACCAAACTTATAAGAAAAAATATTTAAAAAATTATGAAATGATTCACATATTTTATAATGTACGAGAAACTAAGCATGTTTATATATAATATACAAGACTCATTTATGAAATTATATGGATTTGACATACATAAAATATTATTTTGTAATTATTTTAATGATAATAAATTATATAAATATATTTTTGTTCTAAAAATGTGATTATAATTTTAAGAAAAATAAAAAATTAAAAAATTTTGAAAAAAAGAAAGAAATTGAAGGAACCGGCCGGTTCAACTGCCGACCCGGTTCACTGATTGAACCGATTTTTTACCTGTTCTCACCGATTTGTAGCATGGTGATTTTCTAGGATCAACTGGATCGGACCGAGCACCAGTTACAGGTTAAATCGGTTGAACCGATCGGTCCAGTCCGATTTTCAAAACACTGATATAGATCATTAATAAATACTATATAAGGATATGTATTGCAAGTACGTATGGCAATGGGTTTGGTTCGACCTGGACCCGTATTGAACACCACCCCTTCCCACGTCGGGGCGGATCTGGACCCGCTTCAATCAGGTTTTAAGCGGGATGGGGTGGGTCCCGTGTTTGCCCCATACCCGCCCCATAATACATATATTAATTTTTTAATTTAATATTACATGTACATTTCAATTCTTTTGTTGAATAATAAAATGACATTATTTAATTTTATGTCAATATTCATGAGTTCAAATTAAATAACTTGGACACTTTGAAGAGAATGAGAGTAAATTAATAAAGATTTAGTAGCTTAAAAATAGTTTTACGATGCTTATTATAAATATTTGCTAGAGAAAAACATGAAATTCAATCACAAAACTCAATTTTTGTGCATCATAATTGATTTTAGGCTAAAATTTATTATTTAAAAAAAAACTGGTTTACATTGTGGGAGTGGGCTTTTTTTGCTAGCGGGAGCGGGATTGGTTTTGTCCAAACCTATCCCGAACCGCCCAAGATGTGAATTGTGAAGAACATGGCGATATCAAATATACCAAATATAAGTGTAGACGTAGAAACAAACAAATAGTTGACGGTTCAGTTTTGGAGCACGGGGGATTTCGAAATCCCGAGTCTGCCTTTGCCCGTATTGTTATAAGGGAATGTGCCAAAATCCAATATATATTTGATTAGTATAATTTCATAAATAATTACAATGAAATATTTGAGAGGTTGACGTTCACGTATACCATGCAATGTATTATTAATTGATAAACTTGTGACGGCAGAATGTTTAGCTGTATTATTTTGTAATTATTTCTAACTTATATATATATATATATATATATGGAACGAGAAAAAATATTTGGGGGGCAATTTTTTTTTTTTATAATACTTAAGGGTAAAAATAAAATTTGGGGGTAGAAAAAAAAAATTTATAAATAAAAAGGGTTAAAAAAATTTCAAAATTTTTTTTGGGGTTTGCGGGTGTTCTACCCCAATATATAATATATATATATATATATATATATATATATATATATATATTGGGTTTTTTAACAAAATATTCGATTTTTTAAAATGATTTAACAAGTTATCCGATTTTTTTTTTATTATTATCAAAGTAACCTAAGTCGCCATGTCAGATGGCGACTTCATTTGAAGTCGCCATCTGACATGGCGACTTTCATAAAAATTAATATTTTTTAGGATGTAGCCATCTGAGATGGCGACAACAAATTTTTTTTTATTGGTGTCGCCATCTCAGATGGCGACACCAATGTAATTTATCGTTGTCGCCATCTCAGTTGGCGATATCAATTTAATTTATTGATGTCGCTATATGAGATGGCGACACCAATGTAATTTATAACCCTAGCCTTTTTTTCTTTTATACGCCCGCCGCACACTCTCATTTTCTTCCGTAAATCGGCTGCGAAAATCGAACATCTCTTGCGAAAATCGAGCTTCCAAAATATTTAAGGTAAGCTTTTTTATTTTTGTTATTTGTAAATTGTAGATAAATTATGATTTTGATATATTTAGTGGGAGTATATTATTTGTTGGTGTATATTTTGGTGATGTGAATGATTAAAATTCAAGTTGGCTGAGGAGGAAGGCTGGTGCATTGTGGGCGGGGGTGGCCGGCGGCGGCTGGTGCGGCGTCGGCCGAGGGTGGCCGGCGGCAGCGTGGGTTGGCGGCGGTCGTAGACTGTCGGCGGGTAGTTTTTGTAATGTTGAGATTAATGTTGTTAATTTTTGTATTATATTTCAGGATGGACCAAATGAGACAACCAGGCCCGATTGACACACATCTTTTGTCGTTGCAGTCTTCACATCGATCTTAGGATGTATGGGGAGGTGATATGGATAGCATACTTCGTGTGAGAAACCCAGATAGCTATTTTTGGGATATGTGTCCACTAGATTTAAGTGTTGTTAATTTGTTGCATGTTATTGGATTTTATGGTATATATAGGTGTGGTAAGATTGAACTTGACATACACCTGATCACGGCTTTAGTTGAGAGATGGCGCCGTGAAACACACACATTTCATCTTAGATCGGGAGAAGCGTCCATCACACTGCAAGACATTGCAGTAATATGGGCGTTGCCAGTAGATGGCATCGTAGTGTTTGGGATAGATTATGATAGGACTCTACCCGAATGGCAAGAATATTGCCATACATATTTAGGATTCATACCAGATATCAAAGATTTTAAAGGTGCGATGTTGAGAGTAGTTGTTTTGAAAAATCATTTGCTGCAAAATCCCTTGGGGATACATAGTACGCCAGATGATGTTGCTAAGTTTACACGGGTTTGTGCATTATTGATGTTAGGGGGAATTATGTGCCCTGATTCATCAGGCAATTTTGTTAGGTTATTGTATTTACAGAAGTTGGAGGATATCGACTCTGCCCGTACATATAGTTGGGGCAGTGCTCTGTTGGCATACTTGTGCAAGCTATGACCGACATCTGGCTTATGGAGTGCCTATTACGACAGAGTCGATGAGGCAACACAGGACTATGTTCGACAATGTGGTGCGAGTGGCTCGTGAACAACGAGACAGAAACTTCTCGGCATACAATGAAGTCCAGTCTGTTGATACACGTCGGTTCCATGCAGGCACTCCATCTACACATATGTCGACAGATATTGCAGGTCCATCTACGTGGACAGATATTGCAGGTCCATCTGCACATATGCAGACAAATATTGCAGGTCCATCTACGTGGACAGAGCCAGATATGTGTACATACTATTATATTCATGTACATGTACCATCATATGATTTATCTCCCTTCACGCCATATCCCCCCATCTCCACTCAACCCCAGTTCAGCAGCATGGATACAAATGTCAGTCTTGGGTTTGCGACATATGCATCTATGACTTTACCTTTCGATGTCTCACCAATTCTATTCCCTCAATTGACGCCAATTCAGCAGCCTGCCAACACACCTGTGGCAAGGGAAAGGGGCGAAGAAGTCGTTCAACAACGAAGAGTTAGAAGACAGACAAATCCTCCTCCTTGTGGTACTGGAGGAAATTTAGATCGTCGTCGTCGTTGAAGTCATCATTATGTTGTAAATAGTAACCGATTCTTATAGTTATAAAATTAATTTGAAAAAATGTTTGTTGTTTGAGCATACAATCAACATACAATAATTTCGTAATTAAACGTACAATAATGTCACAATAATGTAACGTAAACATACAATAATGTCACAATAACGTAAAATCATTTACACAATAAACATACAATCAATTACACGTTAAAAAATTTATTGATTTCGAGAAGTTGAAGCCATTTGTCGTCTTGCACGGGCTTCTGGCCAGTCCATCTCATTCTGAATGCGCGTTGTTCGATCTCGACCTACTCTTATGCTTTTTTCGCAGAGTGGAGTTGTGGTACAACTCAAAACATGGGGTGTCCCAATACTCCTCCCCCCACATTGGTTCGAATCGTCCTTGATATGTGCTCCAATATTCATTCATATTGTAATATGGCTTCACAAAAATTTTAGCGTTTAAGCCATACTTTCGACACACTTGGATCACATGCGAGCAAGGTATGGCTTCACAAAAGTTTTGTTCGGTTTTGTAGACAAAGAAACTGATTGTTGTCGCCATCTAAAATGACGACATTAAATAAAAAATATTTTTTTTTTCAATTGCCGCCATCTCAGATGGCGACAACGTTTAAAAACAAAAGAAATTTATGTCGTTATATACCGACACCGGTGAAAAAATTATTTTTTTAATATGATGTCGCCATCATACATGGCGACATTAAAAATATATATATTTTTAAAGATGTCGCCATGTCAGACGGCGACATCAGAAAAATAATATTTTTTAAAGAATTTTTATAAAAGTCGCTATGTCAGATGTCGACTTCACCTAAAATCGCCATCTAACATGACGACATCAAAAAAATAAGATTTTTTTAAGAAAATCGCCATGTCAGATGGCGACTTCAAATGAAGTCGCCATCTGACATGGCGACATCCTAAAAATATTAATTTTTATGAAAGTCGCCATGTCAAATGGCGACTTCACCATCTGACATGGCGACTTAGGTTACTTTGATAATAAAAAAAAAATCAGTTAACTTGTTAAATCATTTTAAAAAATCGAATATTTTATTAAAAAACCCTATATATATTACTTGATTATTTTAAGGCAGCTGGCGAATATGATCAGGCTCCCAATCATATATTGAAAGAGTTGACAATTATTGTTGAGATAGAATAAAATTAATTAGTACGTCCATTAATTTGGAATATTGGATTAAGAAGAAATAAATAGAATGTTGTAGTCGTTGACCATGCCACGATTCTTGGCAGCCGAGTGGAGCTAATATGTTTTTTATTTATTTATTTATATATTTCGGATTAGGGAAGGCAGATATTTACAAGAATTATTTAATTATGGAACATATCATACGAAATTAAAGGGAATAGTTATTGAACATTTTAGTTAATTAATTATACGATTATGTGGGGCAAATGAGAAATTATGTATAATTTCCGATAAAAGTATTTATGTGTGACTACTTTTGTTAAAAAATAATTACTTTGGAACTATATAAGTATTAAAAGTTTGGGACTTCTGTTACAAATATCTATATTCTATGATATCATTTTTGTAATTTTCTCGAGTTATATATAGGATAAATAACCTAATATGTATTTTGGCATATGAATCCTAAAATCCAATATTTTGGCATATATAGGATAAATTACTTTGGAACTATATTTGATTAGTATTAAAAGTTTGAGACTCCTATTACAAATATCTATAATCTATGATATCAGTTTTGTAATTTTCTCGAGTTATATATAGAATAAATAACCTAATATGTAAGTAATATCTGTTTAACGGGGCGGGTCAATCTGGACCCGGCCCAAACCAGAACCGGTTCTGAACCAGTCTGAAATCGGAAAGATACCTGTCCGGATCCGGTATTTTACCAGTTCCAGACCAAACGAATCCGATTTCAGGATGAACCGGAACCGATCCGTTATTTTAATATATTTTTTAATTTAGGTGAATATAACCTCGATTTTTTGAAAAAAAAAAGAAAATAAAAAAAACGGTTCCGGGTTGGAACCGATCAAACCCGAAACCGGTTGGACTGGAACCGGATCCGGATCCGTTTCGGACCGGACCACCGAATCAATCCATTAACCAGCCCTAAATGTGGCCTTATCATTTTGACTACTTTGTTATACTGCTCTTTTTATTTATTTATTTAACCACCCTTCAATTTAATTAAACAATAGTAATTTATTTTTATTCTTCAATTCCTCTCCTCTGATAATCCCCCATAATTAAACATTTTTCAAATAAGGATGCTAAATCTCATTAAAATGAATCGGACCGATTAAAAGCCGGTTATTTGGTCATATCAGAAAACTAATTAGTTTCTATTAACAATGGTGAAATACCTACAAATTCTATCTAGTTTGAACAATAACAAATTTCCCCCTTTTAATTTAAACGTCTACATCATTTGTTATGCATTTTAATGTCAAATCATAGTGAGGCTAGTTGTAATTTTTCATATATTTATTACAAACTAGAGGGTGTGATATTGTAATGCAGCTATTCTATAGGGTTCATCCTTTATTATTAAAATTAAAGGTCAAAAGCTATAATAATTTTTTTCTAAACCCTCTCAAGATCTCACTCAAAAGTCAATACGGAACAACTAATTAATCTATAGTTAATTTTTTAAAAAAAAAAATCTAAATAGAAGTTCAGATTGTTTCGATTTAATCGATTTTTAAAAAAAATTCCAACACCAAACCAATTGATACAACGAAAAATTGAAATACCGACGAAACAATCAAATTTCTAAGTTAAATCGATGTGATCCCCTATTTTAATTTAACCAAGATTGTTGCCCCGGTGGTTGTTGGAAAATTTGAAGTGCTCCATTTTAGTCAAAATCCTCTTGGTGGGAACTAAAAATTGGTCATATTCAAGGGATTGAGTAGGTGAAATGATCTTATTTATATGTTCTATATTTTATTTTAAAATATATTTAAAAAATTCTATGTTTAGTCATTTCTCAAGGTAGGTTGGGACCAATAAGAGATTCAATTGGTGAAAACTTGTTTTTTATTCCACGTTTTGATTTTTTAAAAAGAAAATTAACCTTTTTTCTCTAAAATATTAGGGGTTGAAAAGTGGAAAATGAGAGTGATTGAGAATCAAATAAGTAATAAATGGATTTGACTTTGATGTAATAGTTTCCACTATTTTGATAAATTAGAAAGTTTATAATGTTAAATAATCAGCACTATTCCAAAATTATAATTTTTTGATGTTATGTTTGACAATAACCTTACGATTGTATCAACACTTGATCTGAAGATTTCAGATCATAAGTTTGGTATGCCTCTTATAGCAGCATCAATAGGGTCATCATCAATCCTACCTCGCAATTATCAAGGTTTTGAGATCAAGGTTGTATTTATCATTTTTAAACTTGATTAATAATTTAATTGTATTTTATTGAGTAGCATTGATAATATTAAAATTAGTGGATTTTTGGCATGTGACATATATATTAAATGTTAATACAAAATATATTTCCAGCACAAATGAAAATTTATATAAATTTGTGTGTGAATTTTTATTTTGTTACATTTTTCTCATAAAAAAATTAGGTTTTTGAGATACGTAGGAAAAAGAAATTTTAATGTTTTTTTAGAGACCAAATTCGTTATTGTAGGATTTTATTACTGTGTGATATAATATAGAGATATATAATTAATATGCTTAATTAATTTTAAATGCTCAATATTAATATATATATATTTTGATCAGATGAAATATATATTTTAAAAAATTGATAAAACAGATAAAAACAGTTAATTATATCTGTATTTAAACATACCAAGAAGCTAAGATTGTTATTTTAATAATATATTCTACATTATAATAAAATAATAAAATAATATTTATATATAAATAAAATTAAAATTTTACCGGTTTTATTTTGGCGTGAAAACATTATTTTTTGCATATTTGGGAAATTGTAACAAAGTATTGGTTGTAAAGAGATTGTCGGTGTGTTTGTCCTTATTACCAATATGTTTTTTATTATAAATTATATTCCCCCACCTGTAATATTTAATATCGATAGGTGGTGATATATTTAGGACCATACGTACCAACTTTCATTTTTTTTTTGTTTTTTTTTGTTTTTTGTTTTAAAATAAAAAACAAATTTAAAATAAAATACAATAAAAATATATATAAGTTCAATATTTATATGGACTTGGTTTGTGCACAACTCATAAATAAACTCATTAGTCTAAATTGACTGATTTATTATTTTATATACCTGGTTTACGTTCAAATTATACACCAACTCAAAAAAAACTTATTTTAAAGAGAAAAAAACATAAAATAATAAATCAGTCAATTTAGACTAATGAGTTGATTTATGAGTTGTGCACAAACCAATTTCATACAAATATTGGACTTGTATATATTTTTATTGTATTTTATTTTAAATTTGTTTATTTATTTAAAAAAACAAAAAATAAGAATAATGGAAGTTGGCGTGTCTTGGACACGCCAACCCAGTAAGTGTTTTGGATCATTTTATTAAATTTTTATATTTTAGGTTATTTTTGTTAAATATTTTTTAAATGTAGGTTATTTAAATAAATAACCCTAAAACTAAGCCCAAATATATGGACCTCAAATTGGTACAATGATTTAACAGTCTATTCTAAACTACTTTAGATTGGGGTGTTAAAAAAGAAGAAGAAGAGGAAATTGTATATTGGTATTGGTTTCTAAAATATTTTTCTAACTAAGTCAATCAAAAATTATTCTTTCCAACTAAATACATCTTTCATAAAACTTTATCAAATAAGTCCAATTTTTCCCTCTTTATTTAAGAAATCTTTTGGTTTTTCTTAAATACCCCCCGTTGCATTAGATGTTCTCCTTCCAGGTTTTAAAACTTGTTAAAAAATATATATATCTAAATTTTTCTTATAATTTTATCTATAATATTTTTTCTAGACATTTAAATAGGGTTTTTAATAAATAACCCGAATTTTTTTTAACAAAATAACACATTTTAAAAATGTTTAACGAAGTAACCCGAAACGCCAACTCAGTTGGCGTCTTCTAGAATTTATCATATCTATTTTAATATTTTTATCGATGTCGTATCCTGTAAATTTTAAAAATCCATGTCGTCGTGTTCGTGTCGCGTCGTGTCCGTGTCACGGTATCAGTGTCTGTGTATCATAGCTTTGTATTGAGTAAATGGTTCGATTCAGTCTTCTAGTTCTATCGCTGTCTTTATCGTTTGAGGACTGAATAAGCTCATTTTTATATTGCTACAAGAATTTAGTTGACAAGCTCTTCCTCTCAGGTCCCACCGAATTAATTTTTGGACTTGACATTTATTTTAAAAAACAATGGGCTTGAAAGTTGTTCAATATGAGAAAAAAGAGATCACATAGTAAGATTTTTTTACCTATTATAATAATAATAATAATAATAATAATATAATAATAATAATTAATTAATTAAAATTTAAAAAAAAATATGTTGGAGGCGCCAACTCAGAACATGTATATATATATATATATATATATATATATATATATATATATATATCTTGTGGCGCCTCCAACATTAAAAAAAAATAAAATATGTAGGAGACGCCAATTCAGTTGGCGTTTTTATTAGAAGACGCCAACTGAGTTAGCGTTTCGGGTTACTTTGTTAAACATATTTAAAATGAGTTATTTTGTTAAAAAAAAAAATCCAGGTTATTTTATTAAAACCCTACTAAAAGAGTACAATATAATGTATTTGATATACATTGAAATGATAAATAATAAATAAGACGAGTAAGGAAGATGTTGGGGGCGTCTAAGTCATAACAAATCCGAATACTTAACATCTATGTGATGTAGTTTTTATGTCTACCAGTCGCTCAGTATAAGATTTTATGCTGCCACTGTATAAGAAAATAAAATTATATATCTGCTACCAGATATAATTTTTGAGCTAGTGGTAAACTTAGATCCCAACAACAAAAGATTTATCTTTAGGTCGAGTTGATCATATTCGATTTATTGATTTATATATTTATCTCAATATTTGAACCATTTGAAATTTAAGGGAACATACCGCACAACAATTTGTGGTTTTAAATTAGATGATCAAAATCACAATAGGGTTATTTGGTAGCATGAAAAACTATAACCCTAGTCCCTCGCAGAAGCTTCATGGGACAAAGTAGACCTGACCACGGTTCAGAACGTCAGTTCAAAAAAAATCGACCCTTAATCTTTACCTTCCTTGACGGTTTTGGTTACGGTTCGTAAATCGCCAGTTCTGGTTACGATTAGCTAACGTTTACAGTTAGGGTTTGACCCTTATTTTTTAAAAAAAAATTAAAAAAATTATTAAAATTTGAAATAAAGTGTAAAACGGGCTTGAATGTGTTTTTATCCCTGGAATAAACATAAAATAACGTGAAATAAATTCAAACTCAGATAATCAAAATTGTTAAGATATTTTTGTTTAGTTATATATAAATTATAAAGTTATATTGAGATCAACAATGCTCTTATAGCTTAGTGGTTGAAAGTAATTATTCAAGTTGGAGTTCATAACTTCAAATCTACACCATAACATATATTTTAAATTTAAAAATATAAAAATATAAAAAAATTAAAATTAACCCTTGAACCACCGATTACGGGTCCGTCCCTTCAAATCGTTGACCCAATTAACCAGCCTGTTGACCACGGGCCGATTATGGACCGATTTAGGATCGGTGATACCCTTGGTTGGGTCCAGGACAAAGCTCTCAACTTTTTTAACAATATAAAGCAACTGGACTTGCCAATGCCATACGAAAAATGTTTTGTGTAACCGACATTGGGCTTATAATTACAGGCCCAATTTTGTCTTATTTTCCCGGATCCTCCTCTTTGTTTAGTCATCTCAAACTCATTGCTAGGTTCTCCGCTTTTCCCGATAGGGTTTTTGTATTCATATATTTGAGTTGGAATAAGATACGGCCAAACGATGAGAATGGTTATGTTCTTGCAGAGATGAATCTACCCATGTGATTGTTTGTCATGCAAATAATCTCAGTCATTGCTAGGGTTCTCCACTTCTCCCGATAGGGTTTTGTATTCATATATTTGAGTTGGAATAAGATATGGCCATACGATGAGAATGGTTCTATTCTTGCAGAGATGAATCTACCCATGTGATTGTTTGTCATGCAAATAATCTCAAACTCATTGCTAGGGTTCTCCACTTTTCCCGATAGGGTTTTTGTATTCATACATTTGAGTTGGAATAAGATATGGCCAAACGATGAGAATGGTTATATTCTTGCAGAGATGATGAATCCACCATGTGATTGTTTGTCATGCAAATATAAATATAAATATATATATATATATATATATATATATATAGTTATAGTGGGCATCTGCTCCCTAGGGTGCATTCGCCCCAGTATTCTTGGTGAGAGATGGATAGATCATTGTAAAATTTTAAACTTCGGTCAGATATAATTTTTTAAAAGTGTACTTCATTTGTTAAAATATGTATGGCTCTGTGTAGGAACATTTATTTTAGCCAAATGATGGTGATCTTGTTTAAATTTGTATTTGTTCAGGGTCATTTTTGTAAAACTCTAACGATTTAAGTATTAGTTTTTACAAGAAATTTAATCATGTTGGATTAATGTTTCATATCAAATTCTATTTTATTATCTTTTTTTCGTAAAAATAAGGATGAACGATGTAGACTTCATCTAGTTTCACAATTAACAACAATTTTGGTCCAAACCAAAATTTTGCTTGGGTTTTTGTTTTTTTAAAAAAAATTCGATTTTTGGTTATAGGGTTCGGTTAACCAAACTGAACCGAAAATCAATATTTAAACAAAATTACTTTTTAATTTTTTTTAATGGTTTAAATTTTTTTATTGGTTTATCTCCTGATCATATGAATAATAACTTATAAACAACTACATGTTTTCAAGTATAATATAATTTATTTTGTTGTTTTCTTTAAACTTGTCTTTTTAGAATAAATAGCTTCAAAATAATATTAGAAGTTTATAACTAAAGGTCAGATGTTCAAAATCATTTGAGTCCTATGTTGTATTAGTGTTTGTATTTATGTTGAATTTTCTTTCGACTAATCATCAATTTTTTTTAAAAACATGTTTTACCAAAATCGAACCGAACCAAAAATGTTCGGTTAAAATCGAAATTGAACCGAACAATTTCGGTTTTTAAAATTTATGAACTGAAATTTCGGTTCGGTTCGATTCAAATGGACATTCATAATAACTACCTCTCATAAAATATATTTTTACGTCAAATCATATGAGAGATTGTTGTAATTTTTCGTATATATGTTACAAACTAGAGAGGGTGTTATTGTAATATTATTATTCTACAAGGGATGTATATATAATTGTTCAAACTAGATGAAAAAATTTGTAATATAATATTATAGAAGGAAGACATATATAATTATTCCTAAAATAATTTATGTATTTTTTGAAAAACCTTGGCATGTGTTAGAAACACAAAAATAATAACTATAAAAGCTTTTTATTTGATAATACAATATTCGTATAGAAATTAGCATTTTTGTACTGAAAAATAAGAAAGAAATAAAAGAATTTACAAGAAAATAGGATATATCATTAATCTCAAGGGTATGAGACAAAAGAAGACAAAAAAAGAAAAACATAGAAATATAAATTATTATTTTTACGCATATTGTTGCAAATCTTAGTGTTGAACACAAGATATAAGGAAATTGCAAGAATATAAAGAGGAGATAAAATTATTATTTCTATTATCTATTTTTACTCTTAACTTGTTACAAAGTGCTCAATATATATATATATATATATATATATATATATATATATATATATATATATATATATATATATATAGAAAAGTCATTTCAAGAGTCAAGAGATCATTTTAAGAATTATAGGACACTTAAGATGACTAAATGCACTTAATTGATTTATGACATTTCAATAGGTTGTGACCATTTATTGAACATCCATAACAATATGTTTATAATACCCCCCATTGGATGTCCATTATTCATAGAATAACTCGTTAAAACCTTGTTAGTAAAAATCCGATGGGAAAAAAATTGGACAAAAGAAAAAAGAGTACATATCCATATGAAGCTTGTGAGCATGAGACATTACCCTGTTAAAATTGATCACTCTTCCCGTGATGATGGCAAGATATCCTTGACTTGACGCATTCTGATGTTGTGAACCATCCTTTTGAATGTTGTGGTTGGCAATGCTTTAGTAAATAAATCTGCAAAATTGTTACTTGACTGTATCTGATGAACATGATTATCACCATTATTTTGTAGCTCGTGAGTGTAGAAAACTTTTGTAATATATGTCTCGTTTTGTCACCTTTGATATAACCATTCCTAATTTGTGTACTACAAGCAGCATTATCCTCATACAACAGTGTTGGTGTATTCATTTGTGAAGTTAACCCACAAGATTCTCGAATATGTTGAAGCATTGACCTCAACCACATACATTCACGGCTTGCTTCATGCAATGCCAAAATATCTGAATGATTTGAAGAAGTAGCTGCTAATGTTTGTTTCACCGAACGTCATGATATTGCAGCACCACCACAGGTAATACATACCCACTTTGAGATCTTCCTTTATGTGGGACAAAAAGATAACCAGCGTCGGCATAACCCACTAATTGGGGTTCTGAATTATTTGAGTAAAACAAACCCATATTAGCTGTTCCATGAAGATAACGAAGGACATGTTTTATGACATTCCAATGCCTTCGTGTCGGTGGGGAGTTATATCTTGCCAATAAGTTGGCTGAAATGATATATGAGGTCTAGTACAATTTGCAAGTAACATTAAAGCTCCAATGTCACTAAAGTAAGGTACTTCTTGACCTAATTATTCTTCATTTTCTTCTCGGACGGAAATGATATTTCTTTATATCCAGTGAGCGAATTGTTGGCAAATATTATATTATGATATTCCATTAATGACAATGCATTATTATATCTTATATTCATTGTCCGTGTATTATGAATTTATAAATAATAATGCCCTTAGAATAATAATATCTTATTCTTAAATAGTCAATAGTCAAGTATTATCATGAACTATTATAATAATGATATATGGAGACTAGTATATGTTGATTGCTTACTTTAGTCATGTATATGATATATCAAATTGGTAGCGTTTATCGCGTACGCCCAAATTAACCCTTCTCAAGTTAATAGCAAAAGTATGTAGTAGCGAGAGTAGGGATCGATCCCACAGGGAAGGTAGTATTTTTTCGTGTCAATTTAAAAACGAATAGTAAAACGGGGGGTTTTGAGTTGAATGATTACTATTAAGCAAATTTTAAGAATTAAACTAATTAACGAGATTAACTAAAACGGTTAAAACTTATGAGAGTAAAGCGATTCTTGGTTTCCGGTCAACTTTACTTTTGGAAAATTCTCTCTTGATCATCAAATCACTAACATTCGAATTCTTTCAATTATTCATCGATTGGAAATTTAATCCTACCCACCTTAATCGTAGTCAAAGAGAAAACAGCATTCAATCCGACCCTTATCAAATCTCTAATCAAAACTTCCTGCGTTAATGATTAAATCAATGATAGATTTCAAAACTAGTGAGTTCGATAAATCTAATCAATTAAAACTACAGCCGTTAATGATTGATTACCCAATTGTTTCTCCTAAGAATTCAATAACACCTACAGCCGGTAATTATTAATCTTAGTTGCTTCTTAATTAGCTACCGATTATGCATGTGAATACTAGGTGATCAATCTAATAAACAAACACAATAATCATTGAAATCGATACCAAGAAACAGAATTGAAATCGAAATTAAATTCTATAAACAAACCAAAATTCTCACAAGAGATTTGAATCCAAAAGCAAATATCCCTTAAACCAAGAATCTAAGAGTTTAGCCTAGCATAATTGAATCTAAAAATAACAAAATCTGATTCGAAATCATTAAATAAACAAAGGGACATAAATTACTAAGACGAATCACGATTCCGGCTTGTCGATTTTGGTTCTGTTCTTCGCGTTGTTCTTGATAAAACTTGAAAGAAAAATCTTCTAAAAACCTAACAATATTCTAAAGTCTCGAAAATCTGTCTAAGAGGAGGTAAAAAATCGAGTTCAAGGGTCTTGGAGGCTTAAAACTAGGTTACAATCTTTTAAACATGGAAAAAGACTTAATTTCCAAAATTCCGGACTCTTCGGCGATCGATCGCCTAAAATGTGGCGATCGATCGCTTCCCTCCAGTAGCCTCAGGCGATCGATCGCCTAGAATGTGGCGATCGATCGCTGCTTCGTTAACTTTGTTGCTCAAGTTTCTGTCCATAGGCGATCGATTGCCTCTTCCATGCGGTCGATCGCCTCCTCCAAAATTACGTTTTTGCCATTTTCTTGATCAATTTTGAGTCCTTGTCATGTTCATGTCTTTTCTTGGTCTTTACACATCATTTTTAGCTCGTTTTCTTCGATTGTACCTACAATTACACAATTATACGATTAGGTAGCATACGTATCAAATTATCCATCAAAACCTACCAAATCGTAGACAATTAAGCGCTAAAGATGTGTCTATTTCTAGTCACATCAAACTCCCCCATACTTACTCTTTACTCGACCTCGAGTAAATCAAATAAAACTACAATATTTTTGGTTAGCTCATAGGTTCATAACAAAGCAACTTGTCTTCACTTTAATGCCTCAAAATTTTAACATGCACAGTAATGAAAGGTGGTGAAAAGTTAACAGTGGAACAAGTTCAATCCCTATACATTTCATACTCAACTAAGTAGTGAACGTGTGTGTGTGGTCATAAACAAGTGTTGTGTACAAATTATAGATCCAAAATATGCGAAGCCATAATAGTTCAAATCATACACTAACACAAGTATAAGCTCACTTGTACACTCTTCTCCATTATCTTAGCTACTTTGCAAACATAAATCAAGTAGGTCTTTATTAGCTCGTAGCTTGACCTAGGTATTGGCTTATGAAAGAAAGGATAAAGATATATCAAACAAAAGAGTATGATGAAATGCACACTAAAACTTCTCTTCTTGCATGAATTTTTCAAACCTTGTTCATTTTTCAAGGTTTATTTCAACATTTTTTTTCTTCTTTTGTGTGCCTTGGCTCCCCTTGGAGTCATATTTTTCTCAAATTTCTCAAAGCATTTCTTTTCTTTCATGTATTTCATTCTTTTGACAATAAAGTTCACAAATATACTTCAATGAATTCCCAAGTGCATGTGAATGAAATACATCATACTCCCTTAAAAGGTATGGATTAAAATCATATTTAGGCTAAAAGCATAGGATGATAAGCTAGTCAAGGAATGTTGAATGGGGGTCTTTAGTATGCTTAGCATACTACCATTCTTTTACATTAAAGCTCAAAAAGGGTACTAGAGATTGATTTTGTTACATGGTAGGCTTGAAAGGCTCAAACGCATCAAAGCTTGCATATATCACTTTCATGTTTGCAAGTAGTCTAGACATACGCCTCAAAGAGCATGTAGTTAAGTTCTAGCACGTATTAGAGACTTCTTAAGACTATCACAAAGTTCACACAATCTTCACTAAGTTATGCACACTTCACAAGCCATGACAATAATGTGCTCAAAATATTCAACTACTAAGTTAAAGTAAACTTTGCATTAGAGTTCAAAGTGTTCCAAGGTTAACAATTCACCTATGTACAAAAGCATGCATGATATCAATTAGGTTTCATCATGGGCTAGTGATTCTAGCATGTGTTCATTACTAACTATGAGCTCAAAATTTTCAAATTTTCGATTTTTTTGTATTTTTGAAATAAGAAAACAATAATACACCACTAATCCCTCCCCTATACTTAAATCTTACATTGTCCCCAATGTAAGACAAAAATACAAGAAAAGAGAAAAGTCTAACTACTAAAGCAATAAAAATAAAAGGGAGAAAGGAAACTAACTCCCCTTGGGTTGATGCAGTGTTGCTCTATCCTTCCTTAACCACCTCAATATCTTCTTCACTCCTCGGTATTTCGGCTTGTTGCTCTTTGAGTGGTCGTCCCCAGTCTTTGGTCCTTCGTCACTTGATTGACATGGTCGATCCGGAGGGTGCTTCTTTCCAACGGTACGTTCCTGCAAGTGAGAAATAAGAGGGTCATCAGTATCGTGAGTAGATAACGCAGCAATAGTATGAACAGTATGCACTAAGTTAGAATCCATACCTCTGTTGTCGTCAAGGCCATCAGTAGCCTTTTCCATTTCCCACAACTCATCATTATCAAAATCCGAATCATAATCATCATGTATGCCAATAGCGTAACTCGAATGCTCAAGAGTCTTAATGGGTTCATAGATGTTGAATTTTGCAACTTTACTATTAGACTCCAATGTTATCATACCGCTATTCATCTCGATTACTGATTTTGATGTTTTCAAGAATGGCCTCCCTAAAAGGATTAGACTAGATGGATCACCATTTTCCATGTCTAAGACATAGAAATCGGCTGGGAAAACCAAGTTCTCTACATGCACGATTACGTCCTCTATTATACCCCTAGGTATGACCGTGGACTTATCAGCTAAATGAATCACCGTGTCATTTCTTTTTAAAAGTCCCGGTTTTAGTTGAGAATAAATTGAGTAAGGCATGACATTTATAGAAGATCCTAAATCAAGCATAGCCTTCTCAATCCTATTAGCATTAATCATACATAGGATGGAAAACATACCAGGGTCCTTGCATTTAGCGGGGATGCTTCTTTGGATGTCCGCCGAAACATTCTCACCTAGCTCGACCTTGGGCTGCCCTTCGCGTTCCTTGCACTTATCATCTTTCTTGGCTTCCTTGAGTGGATCTTTTTCATTACAGCGTGGGGACATCTCGTAGAGCCTCTTGAGACCCTTGTCCTTCAAATTCATCTTCAATGCAAGGGGGAATGGGGGTTCACTTTTATATTCAGAAAAGTTGGGGAACTTACCTCGTGGTTCCTCCTCTTGCATGGGTTCTTCAACTTCTTTCTCCTTCTCCTTCTTCTCTTCGTTATTGGGTGGCGTTAGTACCACCTCTTCTTCAGTTGTATCTCCACTCACATTCACAGTGATAGCGCTCACATTCTCCCTGGGGTTCACCTCCGGTTGTGAAGGCAATCCATTGGAGATTTTTGCTTCGATCTTGCTGAGCGAAGTTTCCAATTGTCCTATCTGTGTAGTCAGGCTCTGGATGCTCACCCTCGTCTCCTGTTGAAATTGTAAGCTATTTTCAGCAATAACTTTGATGCTATGTTCTAACCTGTCAGAAGGAGGGTGCGCTGGAAGTGGTGGAGGTCTATGGTATTGCTGTCTATAAGGTAGGGGTTGGTTCATCTATGGGTTTCCATAACCTTGGTTCGAATGATCTTGCCAACCTTGATTGTAATTGCTCGATGGATTACCATAGCTCCTTTGTGGGGGACCTGGGAATCCTCCCGTGGCATTCACGTTCTCAGCGGCTGTCTCTTGTAGTGAGGGCATGCGTCTATGGGATGGTTCACAGCCAGACAGGTTCCACACGACTTTATCTTCCCTACATTTCCACCTGCAAGACCACGCACAAGAAAAGTTAGGTCTATCAGTTGTTGTTCCATGTTTGATACGTTTACCTCTTTTCTTTGCGGTTGTCCATGGCGAACATGTCCAAACTGTTGGGAGTTGGCCGCCATGTTAGCTATCAAGGTCCTCGCCTCCTCCGCTGTCTTGTCGATAAATGCTCCTCCGCTTGCCGCATCCACCAAGTTCCTGTCACCAGAAAGCAAACCTTCATAGAAATTGAATCAGCAGATGTTCACTTATCTGATGTTGTGGACAACTTGCACACAACTTCTTGAATCGTTCCCAGTACTCATGCAGTGACTCCTCGTGGAACTGCTTCACGCCGTAGTCTCCTTCCTTATGTTAGTCGCCCTTGAAGTAGGAAAATACTTCTCCAGGAATACTCTTTGTAAGTCCGTCCACGTGGTGATCGATCCGGATGGTAAGTAGAATAGCCAGTTCTTTGCAGCGTCCTTTAGAGAAAATGGAAAGGCTCTTAACTTTATTTGATCCTCAGTGATTCCGGTCGGCTTCATAGTAGTGCACACCACGTGGAATTCCATTAAATGCTTGTGCGGGTTTTCTCCTGCAAGACCATGAAAGCTTGGCAATAAGTGAATTAAACCAGACTTGAGTTTGAAATTTACGTTATTAGTCAGGGCAGGGAAAGTGATGCAGAGAGGTTGTTGATCCAAGTTAGGATTCGCCAACAGCCTCAAGCTTTGATTCGCAGCCATCATGTTCCTCTCTTCTTCCTCAAGTAACCTTGCTTCTCTTCTTCTCCGATGTAGTGTCCTCTCGATCTCAGGATCGTAGTAAAAATTCTCTTCGTGATCAGAGGGTTCACCTGTACTCATCAACAAACCACAGTAGTAGTGCGGGATAACAACTAAAATAAAAATAAATAAAAAAATTTAACACGAAATTATACCAATGCCTTCCCCGGCAAAGGCGCCAAAATTTGGTAGCGTTTATCGCGTACGCCCAAATTAATTCTTCTCAAGTTAATAGCAAAAGTATATAGTAGCAAGAGTAGGGATCGATCCCACAGGAAAGGTAATATTTTTTTGTGTCAATTTAAAAACGAATAGTAAAAAGGGGGGTTTTGAGTTGAGTGATTACTACTAAGCAAATTTTAAGAATTAAACTAATTAACGAGATTAACTAAAACGGTTAAAACTTATGAGAGTAAAGCGATTCTTGGTTTCCGGTCAACTTTACTTTTGGAAAATTCTCTCTTGATCATCAAATCACTAACATTCGAATTCTTTCAATTATTCATCGATTGGAAATTTTTATTCCTACCCACCTTAATCGTAGTCAAAGAGAAAACAACATTCAATCCGACCCTTATCAAATCTCTAATCAAAACTACAGCCGTTAATGATTAAATCAATGATAGATTTCAAAAGTAGTGAGTTCGATAAATCTAATCAATCAAAACTACAGCCGTTAATGATTGATTACCCAATTGTTTCTCCTAAGAATTCAATAACACCTACAGCAGGTAATTATTAATCTTAGTTGCTTCTTAATTAGCTACCGATTATGCATGTGACTACTAGGTGATCAATCTAATAAACAAACACAATAATCATTGAAATCGATACCAAGGAACAGAATTGAAATCGAAATTAAATTCTATAAACAAACCAAAATTCTCACAAGAGATTTGAATCCAAAAGCAAATATCCCTTAAACCAAGAATTTAAGAGTTTAGCCTAGCATAATTGAATCTAAAAATAACAAAATCTGATTTGAAATCATTAAATAAACAAAGGGAAAGAAATTACTAAGAAGAATCATGATTCCGGCTTGTCGATTCCGGTTCCGTTCTTCGCGTTGTTCTTGATAAAACTTGAAAGAAAAATCTTCTAAAAACCTAACAATATTCTAAAGTCTCGAAAATCTGTCTAAGAAGAGGTAAAAAATCAAGTTCAAGGGTCTTGGAGGCTTAAAACTAGGTTACAATCTTTTAAACATGGAAAAAGTCTTAATTTCCAAAATTCCGGACTCTTCGGCGATCGATCGCCTAGAATGTGGCGATCGATCGCTTCCCTCCAGTAGCCTCAGGCGATCGATCGCCTAGAATGTGGCGATCGATCGCTGCTTCATTAATTTTGTTGCTCAAGTTTTTGCCCATTGGCGATCGATTGCCTCTTCCATGCGGTCGATCGCCTCCTCCAAAATTACGTTTTTGCCCTTTTCTTGATCAATTTGAGTCCTTGTCATGTTCATGTCTTTTCTTGGTATTTACACATCATTTTTAGCTCGTTTTCTTCGATTGTACCTACAATTACACAAATATACGATTTGGTAGCATACGTATCAAATTATCCATCAAAACCTACCAAATCGTAAACAATTAAGCGCTAAAGATGTGTCTATTTCTAGTCACATCACAAATCAACATATGAGTACATGTTAGAGAACTATGTACTGGACCCACCCACCATGAGAATGCTATATGGATTGTTATATGAAAGTCATAAGCTATTCTCATAGTGATAATTATGTATGTGATCCTTAAGACTTGAGATCACTAGAGATCCCAACATAAGGAGTTATATGTCATGATATTGTCAAACGCTACCTGTAACATGGTGAGCTATTAAAACAATCATTGGATATACTACGAACTATGCAGATGGATGTTGAGTGATCAATATATGATTTGTCCATTCCATATAACGGGAGTTGTGTTTTGGCCCTTGATCGAGTGAGACTAAATATGCATGGCCATGCTCGAATGAGTCGATATGTATATCGAGATCATTTGTTTAATCTAGTCTACTAGGGAATCAAGAAATAAAATATTGAACTTTACTAGTGTAACACATTCAATGACTCGTGTTCAATCTAAACACCTAGGACAAAGGGATTAAATTACATGATAAATATTATCACATACAATAGGTAATGTCGAGTCTAAGACATTCTTGTAACTTTGGTAGCCTTGATGTGTTGCTAGATACCGCTCATTGCTTGTGACATAAAATAATTTTATTTCACTACCAACTTTACAAGATCCTAACGGATCGAACTAAAGATTAAATTGAAAAAAGGATATTAAATTCATTTGATGAATTACATAAATTAGGAAGAATCCTAATATGAGGAACTATATATGTATGTGTGTGTATATATATATATATATATATTATGATGGGCCTAGGGTTTCAAGCTAGTAGAGATACCATCATCACGAACCCTAGGAGTTGAACCATTATTCTTGCCTATATATAGAGAGCAGTGACCTAGGGTTTGATATAGATATTAGTTGTCACTCTAGCAGCCAGAAATTCTTTTCAGTTGAGTTTCAAGTCTAGCATCTTGAATTCCACAGCCCTTTAGCGATTTGATCATGTAGATACCGTAGAGGCAGAACGAGGGTGTTTTGCTCGTGACTCGTGGACGTATCGCATCCGGCAATCTGCTACAAACATGCTACAAAAGTATAAACTCTTAACACCGAATGGATTCACTTCGTATAAATCATTGGTGGAATCCGAAATTGTGTTGTATTCCCGTTGCTATTGGATTCCTAACACGAACAACCATAAGGTTACTCAATTGATGTGCTTTATCCAAATAAAATCGCTTAAGAATTTTTTCTGTATATGTTGATTGATATATAAAGATTCCATTTGACAAATATTCTTACTAAGGTTTTTCATCTCAAATTCTTTCATCAAATAATTAGCAGTCTTTGTGAGCTCTTTGGGAGTCCCCACAATATTTAGGTCGTCCATATTTACCGCAATAATGGTAAATCTACTTCCAGATCTTTTGATGAAAACACATGGACAAATTATGTTATTTATATATCATTCTTTAATGAGGTATTCACTAAGACAGTTTTACCACATTCTTCCAGATTGTTTTAATTCGTACAAGGATCGTTGTAACTTAATCGAAAATAACCCATGAGACTTGTGGGTATATGCTTCAGGTATTTTGAATCCTTCTGGGATTTTCATGTAAATGTCATTCTCCAATGACCCATAGAGATATGCAGTAATAACATCCATAAGACGCAAATCAAGTTTCTTTGTGACTGCCAAACTGATCAAATATTGTAACGTGATTATGCCGATTACATGGGAATATGTTTCCTCATAGTCAGTTACAAGTCTCTGTGAAAAACCTTGCGCAACAAGATGTGCCTTATATCTCACAATTTCATTTTTCTCATTGCGTTTCGGACAAACACCCATTTGTATCCAATAGGTTTCACATCTTTAGGTGTTTGGACTACTGGTCCAAATACTTTACGAGTTGTTAAGGATTTTAATTCAGCTTGAATTATGTTGGAACATAAAGGGGGGGGTGAATGAGGTTACTTGGCTACTTTAGCGTTTTAAAATGAACTTGCAAATAGTCAAGTTTGCGCTGCGGAAGACTTCAAATAAATTGAACAATAAATAATAATAAGTAATAAATAAATGCGTAAAGTAAATAAAGCGATAAACGACACGAATATTTGTTATAGAAGTTCGGCGATGAATCGCCTACGTCTCCTCTTCCCGGCTAGAAAACGTCCAACTGAGGTTCCACTAGAACAACTTTGATCTTGGCCCTAAAGGCTCTAAGTTAGCCACAACACACTCTTCCCGAATAACACACTCTTCACGAGTCTTCTTGGCCTTAAGGTCTCCAAGGATAGCCACACACAAACTCTTCACGAGTCTTCTTAGCCTTAAGGGCTCCAAAGATAGCTCCAAGGGCTCCAATTAGAGATGTCAAACGGAGCGGACGGCACGAGGCACGGCACGGGTACGGCACGACACAACAAGTTTTGCTACAGTGTCGTGCCGTGCCAAGCACGGCCCGGAGTATGGGCCGTGCCGGGCCAAGCCATGCCAGCCCGTGGGCTGGCACGGCACAGCACGACACTGTTTGCATTTTTTTTTAACTAGGCGATCGATCGCCACATAAATTGCGATCGATCGCCTAGAGGCAGTAAGCTAATACAAGGGGTTGGCGATCGATCACCACATACATGGCGATTGATCGCCTAGAGGCAGTAAGCTAATACAGGGGGTGGCGATCGATCGCCAATGTCCAACGGTCAGAAAAATAGCCGTTCAACGGCTTTTTTAAAAAAAAAAAAAATTTGGTTGTTTTATATATGTGTGTGTTGAGGAAACATTTTATCCTCTTAATCTCTAAGCTCTATATACTTGAGACGCTATACTCTCAATTTGTTCACAAGAAGAAAGAAATTCGTCTTACGTTTGCCAAGACAGGCACAAGCAACAAAGCCAACACTCCTCTTAGCAAATATTTCGTAACTTTTATATTTGTTGCATTAGATAATTGTAGTCTATATACATAATGGCCGATTCATCTTATAATGTGAATTATGATGATGAAATCGATCAATTCCAAGAAAATGAAGAAAGCACACCAAATATTCAATCATCAAGTAGAAGAACTTCAAAAAAAAGAACTAGCAATGTATGGCAACTATTCGATGTAGAAAATGTTGAGGGAAAGGGATCAAGGGCAGTTTGTAAAAAATGTAAAAAAGATTATGCATATGCTTCTTCTGGTGGTACAAGTCATTTACTAAGACACATGACTAAACATGAAAGGGAACCAACTGATGGTAACCAAACTACTCTTTCACAATTCGGTACTGGTAGTAGTAGTTCAAGTTTAGGTATTTTCACTTATAATGTTGAAAGAGATAGGAGAGAATTAGCTAAATACATCGTATGGGCGGAGAAACCTTTTTCAATGGGGGCGGATGCCAAATTCACTAATTATATTCATTTAGGTTTGCAACCTCTACATAAACGATTTTCAAGGAATACTATTAAATCGGATGCATTCACAATTTTTAATGAATATAAAGCAAATTTAATTACGTATTTAGGTAATCTTTCACCGAAAGTAGGACTAACAAGTGATATTTGGACAACTTATCTTGGCAATGCATCATATCTCTGTGTTACAGGACATTTGATTGACGATAACAGGGTGTTACATAAAAAAAATTAGGTTTCACAAAAATTGATTGGCCTAATACGGGTAGAGTTATTTCCAAAGCCATTATGCAAGTTACTAATGAATATAATATTAGTAATAAAATCTTCTCTATTTCATTTGATAATGCAACTAATAATACTGCTGCAATTACTATATTAAAAACTTATTTGAAACCAATTTTAAATGGTGATCTTTTTCATATTCGTTGTGCATGTCATATTTTAAATTTGTGTGTGCAAGATGGATTGAAACCACTTGAGCTTCATTTAGAAAAAAATAAAGACTACTCTTAAATTTCTTAATGGTTCAGTTGCTAGAAAACAAGACTTCAAAAGTTTATGTATTTCTCATGGTATGAATTATAAAGATTTTCCTTATGATGTTCCTAATAGGTGGAATTCTACATATTTAATGTTGCAAGCATGTTTACCTTATAGAAATGTGATCACTTTATTTTTTAATGAAAGGATGGCCGAATATTTTCATATTGAAGAAACTGATTGAGAAATTGCTTCTAATATTTGTAATTTTTTAGAACCGTTTTATGATGCTACCAATTTATTTTCGGACTGTAATTATCCAACTTCTTCAATATTTTTGAATAAAATTTATGAAATTAGTGAATGTTTTGCATTACATAGATCTGATCCGTTTTTTACAGGTATTGTCGAACCAATGGAGTATAAATTTAAAAAATACTGGAAAACTATTCCTATGTTGAATTGTTTGGCATCAATTCTGGATCCTAGATTAAAATTATATAGTGTAGATATTATAATAGAATCTTATTACACCAACATGGCGTATGAAAAATTAATATTAATCAAGAGAAAGAGCGCATTAATAAATGTTTGTTTGCTTTGTTTTCTTTATATGATTCGTTACATAATTCTAGAGCAACTCCAGTAAGAGAAAGTGGTAGTAGTGGTGCTAGTAGTAGTAAGGGTTCTGTGTGGACAATGTTAAGAAGAAGACAAGACACTACTTCCGCTTCTTCTAGTTCTAGTTCTAATACATATTCATTTACTGAGCTTCAGTTATATCTAAACCAAGTCATACATTTCAGTGAACAAGAATTAGAACTTTTGATGTTTTGGCATGGTGGAAAGACAATGCTAGACTTTGGCTAGTACTTTCCATAATGGCACGTGATCTACTAACTCCTCCGATATCCACAGTTCCATCGGAGTCTTGTTTTAGTGCAGGTGGAAGAGTCATTGATGAAAAAGAAGTAGAATGAAACCAAACACTGTGGAGATGTGCATTCTTTTAAAGGATTGGTTGGATGCTGATAGCCGCTTACAAGGTTTGGGAGGACATGATGATTCTTCGGATGAAAATGAAGAAAATTAGCATATTTTTTTAAACTCTTTTGTAATTTATTATTTTCTTTTGTTCAATGTAATTTGTAGTTTTTCAATTCGTAGTCAATAAATTTGATTTTACAAGTATATTGTGCCAATCTATATTTATAATATTATTATATTTATATAATTAAAATTAAACAAAAAAATATAAAAAAACGAAAAAAAATAAAATATATTGATTTGGGCCGTGCCGGGCCAACCAAAAAACGAGACGGGTCGTGCCTGGCACGGCCCTGCACGGAACAGTGCCGGGCGGCACGGAATTGCGGGCCGTGCCGGGCCTGCACGGCCCGTTTGACATCACTAGCTCCAATGATAGCCACACACAAACTCTTCACGAGTCACCCACTCTTCACGATTCTTCTTGGCCTTAAGGGCTCCAAGGATAGCCACAACCTTGCACCAACTTCACTTGTTGATGTCTTATACAATTTTCAACTTGCGTCGCTGTTGGAGGACCTTACAATAAATCAAATAACACCTTAACGGTGTACCAACACGAAGAATCAAAAGCTCTCGCACAAGAAATAAATCACAAACTCCAATACAACACAAATGTATGAAGTTTACAATGCTAGAATGATTTTGATTGATCAAAGCTTTCTTGTAGTGTACCCTCTTGTTTATTGTCTTCAAAATGATCCAAAACATCCATATTTATAGTGTAGAAGACCCCCAAGGCTCCTACTAGCCGTTGCTACACTTAAGGCTTGAATCACTCCAAGATCGCCTTGGACATCGCCTCGGGCGATCACCATCGTCGCGCACCAACGGTCGAAATCTTGCACAGATCGCCTCAGGTGATGTACTGATCGCCTCAGGCGATCGTCATCAAAATTCAATGTCGTAGCTTTATATGATCATAAATTTTCATCGCCTCAAACGAACTCTTCATCGCCTCAAACGAACTTTGCATCGCCTCAGGCGATCTAGACATCGCCTCAGGCGATCTTTCCATGCGGGCGGTCCTCGGCGTCTCTTCAGTCGATAAGCGTGGCGATGTCTCCCTTGGCTGCCATCGCCTGGGGCGATCTGCCCAGTCCTTGCATATTTGATTTCCTTCAAACAATCCACTTTTCAACCATCTAAACCTGTATACTAAGTAGACGCATTAGTATAACAAATGCAAGTTTTGTTGATCATCAAAACACATTCGGAGATAAATTAAGCATTAAACTCAATAATGCGTTTAAGGCTCAACAATCTCCCCCTTTTTGATGATCACAAAACTTGATAAACTTGTAAATGAAATATGCATGAAATATGAGTAAACAAGACTCCCCTTTAACAAATTCGTAGCACATACAAGTTTTACCAAGTAAAGCATAATATAAAAACTCTCCCCCTCAAAACATGCATGTATTAAGCTCCAAGTTTATCACAAAATTCTCCCCCTTTTTGTGATAATCAAAAAGCACAAAGTTCAAAAAATCATAGCACAATTATATGTTGACACATATCCATCGTCTAACACTTAGCACATGTTCATCATCAAGCATGTAATAGCCGTAAAAGGCATAAGATTAAATCATTGAAAAGAAGCCAAACATGCGTTCAAGGCTTTAAATAATGTGTGACGTGTGCATATGTTCCATAAAGATTCAAGCCTCCATGCTCAATTAAATTGTTCAATGCATCATTATAGACAATTGATAAGTTAATGAGAGTCAAACCATTGAGGCCATAGAAACAATAAAGTTATATGAAAATCTTAAGCCATATTTCTATGAACCCAAATTGAGCATCTAAACAATTAAAGCATGTTTAATCACATTTAATTGCACATTTCATATTCAAAGTGGACTCATGGCACATCAAGATATTTATCATAATGAGATAAGCATAAATCATGCATTAAAACAATTTAAATATTCATATGCTAAGGGGAAATGCAATTTACTATCAATAAATATTTGAGCTCCATTATTTATTGGTCACAATTAATTTGTGCCAATGAAATTTTGAAATTGCTCTATTAAATATAATTAGCTCCCCTTAAATATGATATCATAATAATGTACTTGAAATTCAATTTCTCAAAGATCACATTCAAAGTAATTGAATTTCACCACATAATTATTGTAAGGACCCCCGTGCCCTTAACCCGTTATTAATGTATTAACCCTTGCCGTTAGTGCATACAGTCATGTTCTCAAGGGGAAAGAGATTACATGCAATCCTAGCAGGAAATACCATTTATAAAATTCCTTTACATTATTCGTATAATGTCTAAACTTTCCCCAACATAATCCATAAACATAACATGCACATTTATACATACACTAACATGCTCTCAATTCATTTTGCAATTCATAAATAATTGCATGCAACACAAATGAAGAGAGAAAGGCCATTGCCTTCTTTATACAATCCATATACACATGATACTGCTCACATGCGAGCATCGAATAAGTATACGTGTATCCAATGTATAAAGTATCATGCTAAATACCGCAACTGGTACCTCGATCCTGGAAGCACCTCAAATCCACAGCTCAAGCTCAACTCCAAGCCATCGATGTACCTATGCACCTGCCCCAACAGAGACAGCCCCCACACGGAGTGAGCATACCAATACCACCAAATCGATAATCACAATAACACAATTCATAATTTACAAAAATGTAAATGCTATGAAATATAAAAGATGCTCCCTGGATGGTATCATCCTCATCCGGGATTCCCTGTACTGTCCATGTTCTCAAAACAACCAAAACCATCAAATTCCCAATAGTCAGTTAATCGTTATGTTGATTAACAAATCTGTATGCCACATACCGATATCATAATCAATAATATCAAATCATTAACAATGATTACAGATATTCCGTGTATCTCACTTATGGTTCTATAATTCTATTTCATCGCTCGCTCTACAATAGCGACATTTTATTCTCACGCATGCTCAACAGCAGTAGCGTATAATTCCCAATGTCTATCCATTTATTGCAATATAATGTACCATGCATTCAACAATTACAATTACAAAAGGGATATGCTCGTACGTTACACGTACCTTATAATTTCGTAGTTCGAGTCCAACCTTGCCTGAGTCCCACGACCCGATGAGTTATGTGCTAACACATAAATAACTCACAATTAAACACAAGCATGTAACCACGTGTCCAAGCACGTTCACAACAATCATATCGTCAATCCATGACGATTAACCAATTTAAAAGACCCCGATTAAGCATGCATAATACCCAAAATATTTCAATTTATGTGTTCAAAGATTAGCCAATTACTAAATCGAGTAATTCCATATTTAATACAATTTGGCTCCAACCACACCAATTTCATAGTATAGCATTCCCATTGAAAAGAAAACAATGCCCCGAAAATCGGTTATTTAAATCCCAAGCCAAAATTCCAAGTTTTAAAACCAATAGTGAAAAAAACACTATTCAGCAAGCCGCGATCGATCAACATTTACGCGCGATCGATCGCCGTTCCTTACTGCCGGGCAGAACCAGCTCGCGATCGATCGCCAAACACCTCGCGATCGATCGCCAAGATTTAGCGATCGATCGCCGCATTGGTTATCTCCCACAAATTTCCAGCTGCTCGTCGCGATCGATCGGCACTCCTCTGCGATCGATCGCGACCGTGATTTTCCAAAAAACTCGAGCTTCCATGATGTTTTTGACACCCAAACTCAATACCAACACTCCTAACTTCCTCAACACCTCCAATACACCAAATAAACTCAATAAAAACTCTAAAAACAACATTTTAGATTTTTAACCAAAACCCCCAAATCTCAAATCCAACCCAAAACTCAACCATCTAGCACAAAGCTATAATCAAATCGAAGCTAAAGGTGAGGAGAAGAAGATTACAGCCTTTCTTCAAGAAATCGGGCTCCCAAGACGAGCCTCCATCGATTTGTTTCCAAGAGAAAAAGAGGGAAGGGTTTGGGGTGAGAGAGAGGCGTGAGGGAGAGGAGAGAGAGGAGAGATTCCGTATAATGACAGAATACCGAGTCCATTTGATATATATAGCACCAAGGCTCCGAAATACCAATACCTCCACAACTACATCATGATTCATTAAAATCATCTGTTTTCAATAATTATCTCTCCAACTCAAATTCCACCATCAGCCCCAATACAAAGTACTCCGGACCCCAGATTCCACCAAAAACCAAATTCCAAGGTTGTCACCACGATGAGAATACCATCTCATCCCTTGGATCCAACGACTCCAAATACCGGATTTAAGATCCCCGAGAGTCCCGAAACCACAATTAATTCATAATTGCAGTAATTAAAATCCATTAAGGATTATTACCACACCGGGATTAACACCATTAATCCCTGGGCATCACAATTATAACATTCAATTCAATGAATATTAACCAAGCAAAATAGCTAATTATTCTACTATGATGCTCAAAATAAATTTACCTCTGATGATATGAGTGAGTTCATATCCTTTACCTCGTGCTTCCTCTATTGTGGTGCATAGGATGATTTCCTCCCTTGAGGTGATAGTGCCTTCATCACCTCTCCCTTTGTTGTTCCTACAAAACAAGTTCATGATTGGAGGATCTTTTGTACCCATTTTATTTTTGGGTCCTTGCGGGTTAGCTTTCATCAATGCCTTTGGAATCTATTTACATCTCTTGTTAGGTTGGTGTTGATTTTTAACAAAGCTACATTTGTTTCTTACATGACCAACCTTATAAAAATAAGTGCAAGTAGGGGAATTATGCTTAGCTTTAGCCAACAAGCTTGTAAAGGTTTTAGATTTGCTTGAAAAGCCTAGTCTGGCTTTATCGACGCTATATCGTTGTAAGCCAAGCAACTCTTCCAATTTTAAACTACTTTCACTAAACTTGCAAAAAGAATTCTTCAAAGAGCTTAATTCATTTTTCAATGAATTATTTTCTTCATCTCTCTTGGTTAACTCAAGTTTGAGCAATTTGTTACTCATCTTGGTTTTGCCAAGAACATCAATAAGCTCATTATATGTTTCTAATAACTCATCAAAAGAAGGCACCTCATCGTCGCTTTCCTCTTCTTCATCATTTGCGTCATCTTTGGCCATGAGATAAATGTTTGTTGCTTCTTCTTCATCGGAGTCACTATCACTCCATGTGGCCATTAGAGCTTTCTTCTTTCCTTTATCCTCATTCTTCTTCCTAGGACATTCATTAGCATAATGACCTTTATATTGACAATTGTAACATGTTACCTCTTGTTTGGAATCATGTTTGGTGGCACCGGAGGTCTTTGGCTTGTTGTATTTGTTGTAGAATTTCTTGAACTTTCTTGTGAACAAGATCATCTCTTCATCATCTTCATCATCGGATTGTTCTTTCCTCCCGACCAAGGCTATCCCCTTTCTTATGGATCTATCTTCCTCCTTTAATCCCTTCCGGGTTGATACTTCAAGCTCATGAGTCACTAAGGTTCCATGGAGTTCATCAAGATCATATGACGCATTATCTCCTTTGTTGGATTCAATGATAGTCGTCCTCTTGGCATCCCATTCTTGTGGTAAGGCTCTAAGGGCTCTTCTCCATATTTGCTTTGGAGGATACTTTTCTCCAAGTTGGGAAAGCTCATTGATGATTTGAGTGAGCCTTCTAAACATTGAGTCAACATTTTCTCCGGACTCCATCTCAAATGTTTCGTACTTGAGTTGTAGAAGATCTATCTTTGTCTCCTTTACTTGATTGGTTCCCTCATGACAAATTTGAAGTTTGTCCCAAATCTCCTTGGCGGTTGAATACATCGAAATCCGGTTGTACTCCTTCATATCTAAAGCACAATGCAAAATATTAATAGCTTTAGCATTTTGAGAAATTAAAATCATATCCGCCCTTGTAAAGTCGTCCATTTCTTTGGGAACATTCCTTCCCTCAACTTCATTTAAAGGAATATGTTGACATTTTACAATTATCTTCCATAGGTCATAATCTACGGATTGAATATATAAATAAATTCTATTTTTCCAATATCCGTAGTTAACTCCCGTGAAGAGCGGCGGTCGATTGACCTTGAGCAAACTCACTACCTAGATTAGCCATAAAAATTTTGGTTTAAAAATAAAAACCAAGTGGCTCTGATACCACTTGTTGGAACCGAAGAGGGGGGGTGAATGAGGTTCCTTGGCTACTCTAGCGTTTTAAAATGAATTTGCAAATAGTCGAGTTTGCACTGCGGAAGACTTCAAATCAATCGAACAATAAATAATAATAAGTAATAAATAAATGCGTAAAGTAAATAAAGTGATAAACGACACGAATCTTTGTTATAGAAGTTCGGCGATGAATCGCCTACGTCTCCTCTTCCCGGCTAGAAAACGTCCAACCGAAGTTCCACTAGAACAACTTTGATCTTGGCCTTAAGGGCTCCAAGTTAGCCACAACACACTCTTCCCGAGTAACACACTCTTCACGAGTCTTCTTGGCCTTAAGGGCTCCAAGGATAGGCACACACAAACTCTTCACGAGTCACCCACTCTTTAGGAGTCTTCTTGGCCTTAAGGGCTCCAAGGATAGCCACAACCTTGCACCAACTTCACTTGTTGATGTCTTATACAATTTTCAACTTGTGTCGGTGTTGGAGGACCTTACAATAAATCAAATAACACCTTCACGGTGTACCAACACGAAGAATCAAAAGCTCTCACACAAGAAATAAATCACAAACTCCAATACAACACAAATGTATGAAGTTTGCAATGCTAGAATGATTTTGATTGAGCAAAGCTTTCTTGTGGTGTACCCTCTTGTTTCTTGTCTTCAAAATGATCCAAAATATCCATATTTATAGTGTAGAAGACCCACAAGGCTCCTACTAGCCGTTGCTACACTTAAGGCTTGAATCACTCCAAGATCGTCTCGGACATCGCCTCGGGCGATCACCATCGCCGCGCACCAACGATCGAAATCTTGCACAGATCGCCTCAGGCGATGTAATGATCGTCTCAGGCGATCGTCACCAAAATTCAATGCCGTAGCTTTAGATGATCATAAATTTTCATCTCCTCAAACGAACTCTTCATCGCCTCAAACGAACTTTGCATCACCTCAGGCGATCTAGACATCGCCTCAGGCGATCTCTCCACGCGCGCGGTCCTCGGCGTCACTTCAGTCGATGAGCGTGGCGATGTCTCCCTTGGCTGCCATCGCCTGGGGTGATCCGCCCAGTCCTTGCATATTTGATTTCCTTCAAACAAACAACTTTTCAACCATCTAAACATGTATACTAAGTTGACACACTAGTATAACAAATGCAAGTTTTGTTGATCATCAAAACTCATAAATAATTCGGAGATAAATTAAGCATTAAACTCAACAATGCGTTTAAGGCTCAACAAATTACATCTTTCCACTTTGGCCAATCATTTCTATGTCGACAATCTTCAACAGATTTTGGTTCTGAATCCTCATTTATAATATATAGTGCTACTTTATAAATGGAAACATTATCCATAATAACTTTTTACTATCCCGATTTTATCTTGTGATTAGATAATTCAAAGAGATCTCTTCAGATGTGTATTCTTCCCCATGCGCCTCTTCAAGAGCATTTGTTTCTTCCTCATGTATCTAGCAACTGATTTGCAGTATTTGGTAAATGGATTATCCTTCTCACTTCTTGCTCACACTTATTTGTGCGAGGATCAAGATGAGATAAATATGGTACATACCATGTGATTTTACACCATTCAATATGAAATGACAATTTTCTCCCCTTAACGGTGGGAAAACTTCTCATCAAAATGATAATCTACAAACCTTGTGGAAGGCCCCGACGTCCCATCACGTAAATAATGCAATTATGACGTCACATATATATCAATATCTTATCATATTTTGAAACTGATCTGCATGCTTCATAATTACTGTGTGGGATTTTATAAAAATTTGGGCAAAATCTCCCCATAAACTCGACCTCCCAAAAAAATAACAAAGGAGTATAACAATATCTTCAAGTCAATAATAAAATCCCCAACAATAAATCATCAATCAATAACCGACATCATAATCATTTCCCCCAAGAAATCATAAATCATATTCTCCTCAAAATAACATGCATCTATAGCACTTAAATAAAAGGAGAACTATAAGACATGCATACAAATCATATACATGCATCAAGGTGTGCCAATTAAATGCATGAATAATGTATGCCTTCAACCCATACTCAAACTACACTCCTGGGAGCAGCATCGTTCAACGAGTCCGAGCTTGCCATCCCAAAACACCATGGTACCTATCGTACCTGTTCTACCTGCTTCAACAGAAACAGCCCACACACGGGGTGAGAATACCAACAACATGATCTCAATAACAACAATATCACAATTCATAATTTACATATTATAAAGCTGTAAATTTAATGATACTCCCCGTATAGTATCGTCATCATATGGGATCCCCCATGTTGTTCATGTTCTCACAATATCCAAGACCATCAACTTAAAAATCAAATAAATCACCACCACAATGATTTACAGTACACATATTCATAAACCATTAAATTTACGTTCAATAATGACTAAGGCATTACAACAATGATTTATTGAAATCGAGTACATATCAGTCACCCATTTCCTCGTCACATCTCATCATATCTCACCGCTCGCTCAATAACAGCGGCACTATAATCCATTGCACGCTCAACAGCGGCGGCATCAGAATAATTCATCATTCTATCAGAACTCATACATACTATTTATCCACAATTCTATCATGATTCTCCATTCACTAACTCATTCATATATCCAATTTCAATACATATATGAATCATAGTATGTAATTAACATCACGCATACCTGCTCGTACATCACTATTTACCTTATCGTCGACAATATTTAAGCCATCCTCAACATCTGGAGGTCGTGGCATATCTATCAAAGATATCAACTCAATATTAGTTCATTCACAAAACATTCAGTATCGTTTATGTATTGGCGAGTATAAGATAACTTAAATCAAGATTCAACAATACATCTCATATGTCCTCGCCAATTGGTTCAAATATTTATTTAGGTATTTTACTTCTTCATTCAACCTTTCAGCTTGGTTCTCGAACCCCCGTTCTATCAAAATCCCAAGAAAGGGGTTGAAAGTCATACAAACATAAGTTGCAATCAGTAACAAGATCATGGCTTATAATCAACTTCACACCATTCAAATATCCCTTATTTAAATTTAGCTTTAACAAAGTTATCATGTTATAAATTCCATTAACATAATTCATAACTCCAATTAATCCCATTATCTTTTCATTTCTACATATTTCATCAACTAGAATGAAGTATTCTCCATTGAATTTCTCAAGCTATGACAATTTCCAGAAACAGTTAAAACAGTAGTATAATATTTCTGTCAAGAAGTTGAGATCACATCTCAAGGCTAAATTCAACTTAAATTTCACAATATTATAAGAGAATTATCGAGCAATTCATCTCTAGGAATTTATGCCACTTAAACACAAAATCAACAGCTCAAACCAGAATATAGTCGATAGAAACATGGATTATGCAAAGTTTAACTAATTAGTCACCTAAACCTTCACTTCATGAGAAGCATCGGCACCATCCCAACGAAATATCCATTCTCACCAATCTAATCAATCGATTCATAAAATACAGAATCATCATTTTAAGTTCAAGAGATGAATATAAATTCACCAATGAATTTATATTGGCCAACATAACCAGCTCCATTATCCAAAACACTAGCAGGAACCAACACCCATCAGTTTAGCCTTACTACCATAGAAACGCCGCATTAATCCACAATTGGGACTTCAAAACAACATGATTTGACCCAAAAGGTAAGTATAGACGCACAATAATATAATATATTGAACACACATACATCCACGAATACGATCAAGCACCAACATATATTCTAAATACACACTGAAATGTACACTTCCCTTCAGATGTCCGACCACTCTCATGCACAGACAGAATACGCACAAAAACACACAGTTGGCACGCACGAAAACAAGTACAAAGCTTTGTTTATCCATACCCAATTCCAATAAAGATCTAAAATCATCTAAAATCTATCCCACAAGGTAGGAATCAAATCAAACTCTTTCCCTCCCAGGCAGAATCGTTCGGCCGCTCCAAAACCCTTCCCCAACACAAGAACATGTCGACCAATACCAAAACAATCGAAGGAAAGATAACTTAAATAACAAGGAAGAGAAACCAATCACCAAGCTTGTAGAAATCTCTGACTTCGATCGGTTCTCTCAACAAGGAAGGGGTCGGCGCTTGAAGGGGAAGAAATCGCATGAAGGAAATGAGGGAAGAAATCGAGTTTTGTGTGTTGAATAGGTATATGCTTTTAATTTAATTCCAACCTACTTTAAAATATATACCACTCAATTTCATCTCCTGCCATTAATTTAATTATTTAATTAAATCTCAAATCATAATAATCAATATTATTGCAAGAAACCCCTCTTAACTTTAATCTGCATCACAAGTTCAACTTGAAGTTATTTATCTCAACTCCGGTCCAAAGTCCGACATCCAAGAATTAACTCCTTACATATCATATAAACACCATAATTAAACCCAATGTTATTAATTATTCCGGACATCACACCTTGCTTTAAATAAATCGCCCGTCAGGGGCACAATGTATCTAATTGTAGACGGGTAATCAAAACCAACATAAATCCCAAGACTTCTTTGTGGACCCATCCTTGTTCGTTGAGGTGGAAAAATGGGAACATAAACTGCACAACCAAAAAAATTTAAGTGAGAAATATCAGGCTGCTGGCCATAAACAAGTTGCCAAGGTGAATACTGATTAAATGAACCTGGCCTAAGTCGCACCAATGCAGCAGCATGTAATATTGCATGTCTTCAAATAGAAGTGGGTAAATTAGCCTTTAAAATTAAAGGTCTATCAATTAGCTGCAACCTCTTAATAAAATACTCCGCAAGTGCATTTTGAGTATGTATATATGCAACTGAATGTTCAACATCAATACCAATTGACATGCAATAATCATTAAATGATTGAGATGTAAATTCACTTGCATTGTCAAGACGAATAGTCTTGGTTGGATAATCTGGAAATTGTGCCCTCAATCTTGTAGTCTGGGCAAAAGTTTGGCAAAAGCAATTGTATGTGTTGACAGTAAAGTAACATTTGACCATCTCGATGATGCGTCTATAAGAACCATAAAATAACGAAATGGTCCACGAGGTGGATCAATGGGTCCACTAATATCCCCTTGAATTCTTTGCAAGAATGTAGGGGTCTCATTATAAATTTTCATCGGAGATGGTCTTATAATCAATTTCCTTTGTGAGCAGGCAATACATACACATTGATGAGTTAAAAGAGTCTTCTAGTTCTTTAGATCATGATTAATCTTGGGTGGCCAAGTTGATCATGCCAGATCATAAAAATGTTTGGATCATTGAAACTTTTGGTTCATTACAATATTTGATTCTATGGCACTTATGGTCACATAATACAGTCCTGATAAGAAAACTGAGAGTTTTTCTTTTATATGCTTCTGACATGAAACAATGGATGTAATATAAAGATATTTCATATTCCCCTTATTCATATTCTCGATATGAAATCCATTGAGACATATGTCTTTAAAACTCAATAAATTTATGTTGTATATACTGGAGTATAATGCCTCGTTTATTAAAATATTTGTTCCACAGGACAATATTATGTTCGCTCTTCCAGAGCCCTCAATTAGTTTTGTAGTACCAGAAATTGTACTAACATTTGTCTTTGCCATTTTCAAATTCGAGAAATATTTCTGATATCGAAGAATTGTGTGTGTTGTTCCAAAATCAACCAAACAAATATATCTATCTTTCATCGTTAAATATGGATTCAATATCATATCGACCATCTTTGATCTTTTCCATACATTAATATGGTGATTTAAAACTTCACCCGGTCTTATATGGCCGATGATCCTCTTGACTCAGTCGATGAGGAGGTGGTTAGCCCTGTGTGTAATACCTAGATATGAATCATATATGTTAACTGCCTTATGTTGGTAATGATGTGATGACAGTATGATGTGGATTCGGGTTTGGTTTGAACCGAGTATGAAAGAATATATGGGAGGTATAGTTGGGAAATAATAACTATAAGGAATTGTTTTGTTATATTTATAATGAAATGTTATGTTACATGTGGTAAAGATAATGAAAATGATGTAAATATAGTTGGATAATTATACAAGATGTAGTATAAGGCATGGATTTGATGCATGATAGAACACATGGAATGAATTTGGCATGAATTATGATTAATATAAATATGAGAAATCAGATTTGCTCTCACATAGTTCACCTAAATTCACCTAAGGAATCCTACAAAATTCTCCCCTCAAATCTTTGATTCCTCTTACAACTTTGTCTTGGATTTGAGCTTGGAAATCAAGTAAGAATTTGATTTTAGTTAAGGTTCTTGTTGTTTGGTAGAGGGTGCATGATATTTGAGTTTGTACATGAGTTTGTTTCTAAGAAATCATGTTGAATCAAAGTTGTATTTGTTTGAATTGATATGTGATGTAATTCAAAGAAATAAGTTGTAATGTTATGGAAACATGTTCATATGATGATATAGTATGAATTTATCAGGTTTTGGTGGTATGATTTGAGGTGTAGGACGTAAACCATGAAGATAAGCTTGAAAATCGACAAGTTCTGAAAATTTCAGAGCATCACGATCGATCGCTGATCAGGGGGCGATTGATCGCTGAAGATGATAAAATTTTAAGGCGGTTTGTAACCCTGGCGATCGATCGCATAAGATAGGCGATCTAACGTTATTAGGCAGTAACGTTTGTGAAGGATGAAGCGATCGATCACGTGTTCTTGACCGATCGCTCGTGGGCGAGGCGATCGATCGTGTAAGACATAGATATCGATCGCCGATGGACAGAAACTTTACTTCAAATCTTCATGTTTTGGCGATCGATCACGTGTTGAGTGGCGATTGATCGCTGGAGATAAATTATTGAAAAAAATAATATTTTCTTGGAATTTTGATGATGAGACTTATTATAATATTGAATTGTTGATATTCATGTAACCATCATAGGGGACAGGTCAGAGAGGAGGTTAAGCATTGACTCATGATTTTCTATCTTTTGAACAGAACGACAGGTACATGTTGACGTACGAGTATCAATGTTACATTTATGATAAATGTATGTGATGATGGTATATCTTGTTGAGATATGAGATAGTTGTGAATATCATATGTGGTGATGGTATATATAAATATCAACAATTCAATGTTATAATAAGGCTCATCATCAAAATTCCAAGAAACATGTGATTGGTGATGTGAGACACGATGCTGTTGAGGCATGCGATTGGTGCTGTGAGGCACGACTGCTATTGCGGCATGTGATTGGTGCAGTGAGACACGATTCTATTGAGGCATGAGATTGGACTGTTATAACGCGTCTGAGTATATGATATGCGCTGCTAATATGAAGATGTGAGGAGGTTTCACTGACATATTGAGCGGAAAAGCAATATCATATGTGCTTCGTTGTAACAGGGTGATGAATAAGATTCATCGGATGTGTCATGACATATTGTATTATACTGTGATTTGATGTTTGTACAGGAACAACCAAAGAGGAGTATTTGAATGCATGAAATACAGAAACGTTTTGAATCTAGTTGTATTCATGCATTTTTATTGATATTGAATTGTGGATATCATCAATATACTCATGTTGTGTGGTTGTTCTGTAGGGACTCATAGGCGGGGAAAGCTGGGATTGTGAGTCTACCTTCTGCTGCTAGGAGTTAAACTAATCAAGATTGAAACAATTTTGACATGTAAATGATGTACATGATGTGATGCATGTGAACAATGTAATAGAAAGTGAACTATTGAGATGAGTGTTCACATATAAAGCATGTTGATGGATTGATGTCGTATTGTGTTATACTAACATGCTTTATGTATTTGAATATTGTTGATAAACACTTGAATTGCAGCATGGCAGCTAGAATATCTGTAAATCCCCAAGAAGAAGTAGCGGATGCTATGAGTGTGAATGCTAGTGTTGGTTTGGTTCCTTTGCCACCACCACCAGCAGGCCAAGGGCCAGTAGAACAGGTGTTACTACCAGGTGAATTGACCTTGAGTCAGTTTTTGAGTTATCAGCTGCCTCGATTTGAAGGGACTGAATCTGGTGAGCAAGATGAGGAATGGTTGGAGCATGTTGAACAGATCTTTGTATCAGCTTCATGTGCAAAGTCAGCCTGGCTGAGATTAGCTGCTAAGAAAGCAACAATGTGGTGGAAAGCAGCAGTGATTGAATTGAGAGCTCAGGGGCAGCTTGTGGACTGGGATATCTTCAGAAGTCGATTTCTGGATCATTATTTCTATGTTGCAGCAAGACAGTTAAAGGAGGATGAATTTACCAATTTGAAACAAGATAATATAAAGGTAGCTGATTATGTCTTGCAGTACTAATCCTTGTTGAGATATGTACCTCATATAGCTGCTAACACCAAGGCCAAGATCAAACATTTTGTGAAGGGATTAAGGCCTGAGTTATTTGATAGGGTTATTTCTAATAACCGTATATCATTTGAAGAAGCTTTGACAAGAGCAGAAATGACAGAGATTGGAATTGGTGCTTACAAAGATGTAAGTCGATCTCAGAAATCTACTCTAGAAAGTATGAGACCTAGAGGAGAACAGTTTAAATCATGAGGATGTGCATCATTCTCGAGATTTGGTGGTAAAAGAGTTGATAACTGCAAAGGTGGTAACATATTTGATAAAGGACAATGGGCAGTACTGGAGGACTTAAATGTTTCAATTGTGGAGGGCCACATTTGACACGTGATTACCCAAATAAAGATGGTCCAGTGTGTTATAGATGTGGCATGAGAGGTCATATTGTGAGGAATTATCCTCAAGCTGGAGGGCAACATAATCGAGGGAATGTATATGAGAGTACAGTACATCAGAGGCCACAATTTATGCCTCGAGGAGGTGGGGGACAAAGAGTAGGACCGCCCCAAGTTCAGGTGTATGCATTGAATAAGGAACAAGCATACTCCTGATGAGGTGATAACAGGTAAATGTACTTTATTTACTTATCCTGCTTTTCTGTGGATTGATACTGGTGCTTCTCATTATTTATTGCAAAGCATTTTGTGGAAAAGTATCATATCTCGTCCCCACTGTTGATACCTATGAATGTTTCGTCACCTGCCAGTAAGACTGTAGTTGCAACTCCTATGTTGAGGAGAATGTATTGCAGATGGATCTGATAATTTCGGATATAAATGATTTTGATTGTATTATTGGTATTGATGTGTTGGGCAAATAACAGACTATTGTGGATCATTGTCCGAAAACGGTTCGTTTTCAGTATGAACAGGGAAATCAATTGATTTTTATGGGCAGGGATCTCATGCAAAGATCCCATTGATATATGCTATTCGGATGTCACGTTTGTTAGAACGTGGACATACATGATATTTGATTTATGCTATTGATATAACTGAGAAGAAATTAGAGAGAGGAGTAGAGGATATACCAGCAGTAGCAGAGTGTGGATATATTTTCAGATGAGATTCCCGAATTTCCACCAAGTCGTGAAGTTGAATTTTAAATTGAATTGTTACCTGGTACCTCCGCTATATCTAGAGCACCATACAGAATGGCACCAACTGAGCTGAGAGAGTTAAAGACTCAGTTGTAGAATTTTCTTGACAAGGGATACATACGCCCTAGTGTATCGCCTTGGGATGCTCCAGTGTTGTTTGTCAAGAAGAATGATGGATCAATGCGATTGTGCATTAATTACAGACAATTAAATAAGGTAACGATTAAGAATAAATACCCTCTCCCACGTATTGATGATCTATTTGATTAGTTACATGGATCTATGATCTACTCTAAGATCGATTTGAGATCAGATTATCATCAAATACAAGTTAGGGAGGAAGATGTACATAAGACAACATTCAGAACTCGATATGTGCATTACGAGTTCTTGGTGATGCCGTTTGAATTGACTAATGCTCCAGCTGTCTTTATGAGTGTGATGAATAGGGTATTTCATGATTACCTTGATCAATTTGTGATTGTGTTTATTGATGATATCATGATATACTCTAGAGTGAAACAGATCATGTCCAACATTTGCGTACTGTGTTATAAATTTTGAGAAATAACCAACTGAATACCAAACTCAGCAAGTATGAGTTTTGGTTGAATAGTGTGGTGTTTTTAGGACGTGATCTCCAAAAAAGGCTATATCAGTGGATCCGAGGAAGATAGAAGAGGTATTTAATTGGTCAGCGCCTACTTCTGTGCCAGAGATCCATTGATTCTTGGGTTTAGCAGGGTATTATAGACGATTTGTTAAAGGCTTTTGATTGCTAAACCACTGACACAATTGACACAGAAAGGAGTACCATTTATATGGTCAGAGGCGTGTGAGTATAGTTTCCAGTAATTGAAACATCGGTTGACAACTGCTCCGGTTTTGATAATTTCATCAGAACATGAAAGGTTTTCACTATATACTGATGCATCTTTACTTGGTTTAGGATGTGTGTTGATGCATGATAAACATGTTGTGGCTTATGCATCGAGACAACTGAAGCCACATGAAATGAAGTATCCAGTGCATGCCCTGGAATTAATAGCCATAACCTTTGCCTTGAAGATATGACGATACTATTTATATGGTACGTCTTTTACCATGTATACTGATCATAAGAGCTTGAAATTCTTATTTACTCAAAGCAGAATTGAACATGAGACAAAGCAGAATCAAAACAAAATTAAGCCTAATAAAAATTCAATAGAATATTAATGCATTTACTACAACTGATACCAAATTTAATAGCATGTCAATCAATAAGTTCAATGTAATGGGTTATAAGCAACATACATGAACACCTATACATTATACACAACATTAATGATGAAATATTAATTTTGGTACAATGCAGAAATACCTAGCAGCAGAAAGCTTTGTATAGTTGTAGAGGGAGCAAGTATACCTTTTTCCTCGACTGTCATCTTTATCGTCGAAGTGTATCTTGGCCACAACTGAAATTTCATTTTTCGAAACATTAAACAATTGGAAGCTACTTCTAGCTTTTAATATTAAAGTATGTTTCAAAATCAAATTTAACTTATCGTAGATATACAAATAACACTAAAACAAAGCACCCGAAAATTACAAACTGTTAGGATCGGTCCGGAGTGTTTAGAGGGGGGGTGAATGGACACTCCTTCTAAAAATTAATCCTTTGTGATTTCTTTCGGATTAGTGAAAGAAATCTGTTTCTTATTCAATTCTTGTACAGAACAGACCACTGAAAGTAAGTGCGGAACGGTCTGTTCTTGTATGTAAGAACGGCTCGATGGCTAGGATGAAAGAACAAGTGCAGAAATAAGATACACAGGATATGTTTCTGGAAGTTCGAAGGTTGTGTAATCCTTCTACGTCTCCCCTTCTTCCAATTAAGGAAGGTTTATACTAGAAGACTTTGATTTATGCAATCCTGATGTACAAACCCGATTCAGACTGGATTTACCTCACTACCAATCTGAAACTCCTAGTCACTCAATCTGCTCAGACACACTCTGTCTGACAGTTACAATATGTTTCTCACTTTCTGATTTCAAATACAGAAAACACAAGATGCGCACAGTGATCCTAAATGATCAAATGTTACAAATAAGACGTGCTTAAGAATGATTTCAGCTCGAGAGCTTCTGAGCTTGTAAGCTTGTGCTGTTTTTGCTTTCTTGTGTGTTTTTCAATTTATCAGCGAGAGTCAGCAGCCAGCATCGTAAGTTCTTTTTGTTGCATCCTTTTATAGTTGAAGGTACCAACGACATTATTTCCCTTAATGTGCAACTTTGACTCTGCTTAAACTCTGAGTAGGCTTCAGTCTTCTTCTTCAGGATACTTGCCGTTCTGGTTCATACTTTCGGCGACTGTCAGGTAAGCTACTCTTTGTCTTCTTACCTATTATGGCAATCTTCAGTCTTTGGTCCTTTGTAGCATTAATTACAACATTAAATGCTACAATAAATAGCCGTTAATGATTCGGACTGAGGAGCCATTTTGTATATATCCTAAGCTGCTCTGATCTGATAAAGATAGAGATCGATCTGAAGCTTCGGTTTAGTCAGTCTGATATTCATCGAACCGGTCTGATAAGTAATGTGTCTTATAAGCTTGTACTTTTGTTGAGCGATCGATCTGGTCAGTCTGATTACCCTCGATCCGGTCTGATATGCTTTGTCATCTTATCAGCTTGATCTGTTTTGGGCGATCGTTCTGGTCAGTCTGATTTCTCTCGATCCGGTCTGATATGTTTTGTCATCTTTAAAATCTCATTGATAAGATCCGGTACTAACAAATTCCTCCTTTTTGATGATGACAAAACCTAGCTTCTAAGTCTTTTTAACCAGTCTGATAAGAACTCTGAAGCGAAAACTTTCGGATCGATTACTCTTTCTTGTTCAAAATAAATGAACATCATTAAGTTGGATCGATTAAGCTTTTATTATTAAGCCTTATGTTATAGTTCAAAATAAATGAACACGGACTTAATCGAAAGAGGATTTTTATTGATCACCAAAAAATCCTAAATACAGACAATCTGAAAATTTTATTTTCTAGAAGACGGCCTGAAGTCTTTCTTCTTTTCCCCCTTTTTGTCAGCAGCAATCTCTTGAAGAAAGTCGACAACTTGTGCTAGCTGCGCGCTGATAGCGTCAAGACGAACGTCTTGAGCGCGGAGGGAATTGGCAACAGATGCTCTGACTTCAGTGGCTAGTTCGATCTGCTCTTTTCGCAGACTATTCTTATAAGAGGCTTGTTGAGAAAACAGATCGTTTATGCCTCGTTGAAGGCTTCCGATACTGGCAGTCATCTTCTCTTTGAATGAATCAAAGTCCAAAGCTGTAAGCCTCTGACCTTGATGAACTTCGAGAATGCGTTGAGAGAGTGACAGGCAGTTGTCGGAGAGATGCTGAAGAGTCCTTGCCAAAAATGGAGGTGCATCAGATTGTTGGCTGGGAGAGCGATCTGATGAGGACAAAGCCTGTTCATCGTCTTCAGCAGTAGGTACAAGTGAAGATACAACAACTTGGTGACTTTCGGACCGGACCAGATCCGAAGAAAATGTTTGAATAAAAGCCATATCTTCATCTGATTGGATTGGAGGAGTGCTTGGTCTGGAGGGCTCCTCAATCTGGAGAGCTGCAACAACGGTGGACACCACCAGATCCGGATCGACGAATTCTGGAGCGCCAACTGTTGCAAGTTCTACTGTTGGACTGATTTGTGCACGGGAGGCTGAGGACCCCAAAGGAATGGAGGTTGTTGGAGAGTCCAACAATACATTCAATGGTTCATCATCGGGCACAGACGGAGCATTAGGTAATGGCTGCTCCGCTGTCTGGTCTGGTAGTGGCTCTGCAGTCTGATCTGGTATTTGCGCTGCAGTCTGATCTGCGGCTGGCTCGGCTGTCTGTTCTGCTGCATCAGAATGAATAACCTCAACGAAAGGTTCTGCCATAGTCTTGCTTGCAGAGGGATGATCCGGGCTGGTTGTGGGAGTGGATACACTGAGCTTCTGTCGTTGAAAACGGACAGCTAAGTGAAGAGCATGAACATCCATCTCGAGTTGAGCAATAACAGCCCCATCATCTCTGGCAGTTGGAGCAAGCGGATCGAAGTTCTGTTTCTTAGCAGCTAGGATCAGAGTGGCCATACTGAATCTTTGATTAGCCGTAAATAGCTCTTTGCGCTGCACGGCAAGCCGAACATTATCAGTCTCTGTTCCTTTCAGAACTTCCTCTTCCATCTTCTTCAGTCTGCTCAACGTACCGAAGAATAACTCAATGTGGTTGATAGTCCGGTACTGGACATATTCATCAAAGACCACAATGAGTGCCTTCACCTTCTCATCAACATCCTCCATAGCGATGTCGATGGCTGTCTACGCTGCAGATTTGGATTTAGAGGAGAGGGGTTCGGAGAGAATGGCTTTTCCCTTGCCGGTGGAGGAAGGGGACTTGATCCCTGATTGGGTATAGTCGCCCAACTCAGTGATAACAATCTCTTTCACCACGGGAATGGTAGAGGGGACTCGGATAGTGACTTTGGGTGCACGGGTTGAAGCCTGTGAAGGTTGGATGGAAGGTTGGGGTGCAGGGGGTGGCTTTTGTTGGAGGCAATATGGGTAAGGCTTTGAGGGGTAATGGTTTGCTGGGCTTGGTAATCTGGGTTCTTGGCTTTTTGGGAAGTGGCTTAGTTGGTGGCGAGGGAGCAGACTGAGTTTCTTCCGAATCAGTCTGGATGGTCAGTTTGCGCTTGACGCGAGGTTTGCGCGCAACAGCTTGTTCTTCGCCCTTCTCAATCTTGACTGCAGCTAGAGTAGCAGGAGTAGGCGGAGCACTCTTGGACTTCAGCAATGCAAGTCCTTTGGAGTTTAGAATCTTAAAGGGGCTGAGAGCGGACTGCTTTCCCAGCTCGATGTCCAAAGACTCCAGTAGCTTGCTGACAGGAACAGCAAAGCTACAGCTTGCTTAGATGCAATCACCGTTTCCATCAGAACTCCAAACAGAATCACGGACCAGTTCATCTTCTGTCCGGATACAATAGCCGCCATAGCCCTGAACTTCTCTGCGGTCACAGCGTCAAAACTTCCTGCTTTGCCCAACAGAGGCTTACCCACTATCTCGCACAGCACCTGGAAATGAAAGAGCGTTTCCTTCTTCTTAAACGATGGTTGCAGGCGGTGGCCAAGAATAGATATCTTCCCTTGAAGATCTGAGAGTGACGCCTGAGGAATCTGTCCAAATTCCGTCAGTCCGGAATTGGGGAGGCCAAAGGTTTTGGCCAGCGTCATCGGCGAGATCTCAAAAGATTTGCCCTTGACAGTAGTAGATATGGATGTCTTCTGGGAGACGGCATTGGCGAATAGTTAGCGGATTTCTGATTCATAAACAACGGTGCCGCATTCCAGAAAGTTTCTCAGACCAGAAGATTCCAAAGCTCTGAAGATGGACACCATCTCTGCATCTTCTGCCCTGTAAATATCATTAAACTCAACGGAGAGGGAGTTATGAGTGATGGTAGCCATTGGAATGAGATCAAACGAATGCGAAGATTTAGGAGAGTGAGAGAGTAAGAAAACAGATAGCGGTAATTTGTAAAAAGTGAAATAAAATGAAATGTTCAGCCCGCTAAATAAGAGAGAGAAGACACGTGTCTTTATCTCGATGACTGATGAAAAGAAATTCAAAAATAAACGGTCAGGATAACATATAGTTAAGGCGGTTAAAATGCGATCAATCCGGGCTGTTTTTGTACAAAAGATGTATTGACCAAACAGATCATGGGATAACATCAGATTGACATAGATCGGTCTGAAAGTTCGGACCGGTCTGTGTCTTTCTGAACATTGTATTATCATTCTGTGGTAACAAAAATCTTTAAGTGCGAAAGTAAGAAAACATCTAAACTATTAAGATAAGTCAATTAAACCAAGAATTTGACGAAAATAATTAAACTTAGCCTCTGGGAGCGGTTTGGTGAAGATGTCTGCTGCTTGCTGCTCTGTTGAGATGTGTTCGATCCGAATTTCCTTTTTGCCAACATGATCTCGAATAAAGTGATGGCGTATATCAATGTGCTTTGTTCGAGAGTGCAAAACTGGATTATACGTTATAGCGATTGCAATTGTGTTGTCGCAAAATATCGGAGAGTCAACAGCTTGGATGCCATAGTCTTTGAGCTGGTGTTGAATCCAGAGCATTTGAGCGCAACAGCTTCCAGCGGCTAGATACTCTGCTTCAGCTGTGGATGTGGCAATCGATGTCTGCTTTTTACTGAACCAAGAGATCAATCTTTCACCTAGAAATTGACATGTTCCACTGGTGCTTTTACGATCAATCTTACACCCAGCGTAGTCTGCATCTGAATATCCGATCAAGCTGAAGTTCGAATATTTGGAGTACCAAAGACCAACGTTCTGATATCCTTTTAAGTATTTCAGAATACGCTTGGCAGCAATAAAATGTGATAGCTTTGGTTCTGACTGAAATCTGGCGCACATACAGACTGAGAACATAATATCAGGCCGGCTCGCTGTAAGATACAATAGCGATCCGATTAGTCCTCTATACATGGTTACTTCAACTGCTGTTCCCCCTTCATCTTTGTGTAACTTGATTGTTGGACTCATTGGAGTTGATGCAGTTGAGCATGTTTCCATTCCAAATCTCTTGAGGAGCTCTTTGGTATACTTGGTCTGGTTGATGAAAATACCATTGCTAAGCTGTTTGACTTGGAGACCCAGAAAGAATGAAAGTTCTCCCATCATGCTCATCTCAAACTGTCCCTGCATTAGCTTAGAAAACTTCTCGCACAATTTGGGGTTAGTTGACCCAAAGATTATGTCATCAACATAAATCTGAACTAATAGGGTATGTTCCCTTAATAAATTTAAAGAGAGTTTTATCTACTGAGCCGATCTGAAAACCATGGTTCAGCAGAAATTGAGATAGAGTGTCATACCAGGCTCTTGGAGCTTGTTTCAGACCATACACTGCTTTATTCAGTAGATACACATGATTGGGATGCAAATGGTCTTGAAATCCAGGTGGTTGCTCAATGTAGACTTCTTCCTGAAGCTTTCCATTAAGAAAAGCGCTCTTAACGTCCATCTGATATACTTTGAAGTCTTTAAAGGCAGCATATGCAAGAAAAATCCGGATGGCTTCAAGTCTGGCGACTGGTGCAAATGATTCATCGAAGTCGATTCCTTCTTCTTGTCTGAATCCTTGTGCCACCAGTCTGGCTTTGTTTCTAACCACAGTTCCATCTGCGTCCAGCTTATTTCTGAAAACCCATATGGTTCCAATGACAGGCAGATCGCTTGGTCTGGGGGTTAGACTCCAAACTTGATTTTGTTCGAATTGATTTAGCTCTTCTTGCATGGCCTTAATCCAGTTGAAATTAGTGAGAGCTTCATCGATCTTCTTAGGTTCCAGAGTAGAGATGAAAGCAGCATGTGTGAATTCATCCATCATCTGTCCTCTGGTTCTGATCGGTGCAGAGGGACTACCAATCACTAGATTGGGTGGATGCTTCTTAGTCCATCGATAGCTTGACTCTGGATTGTCTGGTCCGATCGGATGAGTAGTAACAGCATGATCAGCATCTGCTTTAACATTTGAGTGAAGAACATCTGGATCAGCTCGATCTGAAGAAGCTTCAATGGCTTGATCCGGTCTGTCTGGTACTTCTGGTTCTGGTGGATTGTCTCTTGACCTGTTAGCTACAATCTCATCATCACTGTTAGCTTCGAGATGGATATTTTCCATCTGATTTTGAATTGATTCTTTGTTGCCCTCAACACATAAAGATTCATCAAAAACTACATGAACAGATTCTTCTACAGTTAAGGTTCGATTATTAAAAATTCGATAAGCTTTGCTAGATGATGAATATCCTAAAAATATTCCATTATCCGACTTAGCTTCAAATGCTGTAAGATGATTCTTACCATTGTTATGAACGAAGCATTTACAGCCAAAAACATGAAGGTGAGAAATAGACGGTCTGTTACCAGTCCATATTTCATAAGGGGTAAGGTTCAGCTTCTTGTTGATCATGGACCGATTTTGAGTGTAGCAAGTAGTGTTTACAGCTTCTGCCCAGAACTTTTGCGAAGTGCCAGAATCAGCAAGCATTGTTCTTGCTGCTTCCTTGAGCGTTCTGTTTCTTCGTTCTGCAACTCCGTTCTGTTGAGGAGTTCGAGCGGCTGAAAACTCATGCTTGATTCCATGATCTTCTAGAAAGGATTCAAGATTCTGATTTGAAAACTCAGTGCCTTTGTCACTACGAATCCTGTCTATGCTGGATGATTTCTCGTTCTGAGTGCGTTTCAGCAGCTTGATCAACTTCGGATCGGTCTGATCTTTACTGCTCAAAAATATAGTCCATGTAAAGCGTGAGTAATCATCAATAACAACAAGAGTATACCGCATTCCCCCTAAACTTGTTATTGGTATAGGACCAAACAAGTCCATATGCAATAATTCTAAACAGCGGGAGGAGGATTTGGCATTCTTGTTTCTGAAGGATGATCTGATCTGTTTGCCCATTTGGCAAGCTTCGCAGATCTTATCCTTAGCAAAATCGATCTTGGGCAGACCGATAACTAAATCATGTTTACACAGGCTGGAAATGGTCTTAAAGTTTATATGATTCAAGCGTTTATGCCATAGCCAGTGTTTATTATCATTGTTAGCGATGAAACAAGTAGGATTATCAGGTTGAGCATGATTCCAGTTAATCTTATATGTATTTCCATTCCTGATTCCTATAAGCATGGTTATACCGTCTGATGATTTAACAGTGCAAGTGTGTTTGTGAAATTCTACAGCATAACCATTATCACAGAGTTGACTTATACTAATCAAATTATAGCACATATTTTCAACTAACAGCACATTATTGTTAATAATGTTACCATGGACAATCTTACCCTTGCCCACGGTCTTACCCTTTGAGTTATCGCCGAAGATGATCTTGGGTCCAGTGCATTCTGTGACTTCAGACAGCAGCTCGATGTTTCCAGTCATGTGACGGGAACACCCACTGTCCAAATACCAGTCTGATGCGAGTTTCTTCGGTACCTGTCATCAAATATAATTATTGTTGGTACCCAATCCTATTTGGGTCCAGAACGGATTAGCCCTTTGGGAACCCACACCTGTATCAGCTTCCATGGCTTGTGTGTGTAAAGTGTGCTGTGTGCTGGTCTGTTTCGATGTTGTGTGTGATAATGTGTGCGCTGTGGAAACCTCTGATTCTCATAAGGTAGTCTATATCTTCGTTGAATCGGTTTCGAATTGTAGTAATTGTATTGTCTTCCTTGCCTCAGATCTTGCACCTTTGGATTTGGTCTGATAGACGCAAATCTTGCTGGTGCCTTTTCTTTGGCTTGGTCAACATAACCAATTCCTTTTCTCAGATTTTGATTCACGTAAGAGACTCCTGTTTGAATCTTAGGTGCTTCAGTCTCATATACTGTGCTGGATTTAACAAATGTCATTTGTTTGACTTGGTTCTTTATCAGCAACAGCTCAGATTCATCTTTGGTGCATTCTTTGGTGTCAAAGCCTATGCCGGTGAAATCACCGATGTTTCTTTGAACCTCTTGTAATTCTTCCAAGGATGTTCTGGATTTTGTCCATGTTTTGAATATATGAGAGAGCTTAGCATTTTGTGTGCTAATTCTCTTGTTTTCTTCATGGAGCTGATCATAAGAGATTTTCAGCTTATTCAGCTCGATCTGGAGATTGTTGCACTCACCCTGCTCAGAGCAGCTTGGTTTGTTGTGCTCATCCATTTGATCACTGACTTTAGCTTTATTCTTCTCAAATGATTCAGCTAAGATCCTATAATCATTAGCCATGTCTTGCAGTGCGGACATGAGCTCTTCTCATGTAAATTCATTTGAGTCAAGATCATATACCTCGTCTGTCTGACTCATCTCTTCGTCTGCCATAAGACATTGAATATCTTCTTCGCTTTTGCTGGAAGAATATTCAGAGCTTTCCGAGTATGAGTCTGTCTGAGCCCATTTGCTGTTTCCTTCTTCAGCTACTAGGACTTTTTGGGATTTTCCATGATTCTTGCGGTCTTTGTAGTGCTTCTTCTTCCTATCATCATGATGCTTCTCTTTCCGTTCTTCTTTCTTCGGTCTGGTGCAATCTGCAATAAAATGTCCGGTCTTACCACAATTGTAGCAAGCCTGATCGTTAATAGTATCATCTTTTCTTGATTTATAATGATGAGAGGGTTTGAAGTTCCTCTTATTCTTAGACATGAATTTACCAAATTTCTTGATAAATAATGACATAGCATCATTACTTATCTGTTCAGCGGATCGGTCTGATGTTGAAGCGATCTGGTCTGGAATGGCTGACAGGGCCTTGTTTGGTTGAGAGATGAATGGCTCTGCTTCACCTCTGCTTATCAGTTCAAACTCATAGGCCTTAAGATCTGCAAACAGATCATGGAGTTCAACCTTGTTAAGATCTTTTGATTCCCTCATGGCAATGGTCTTAACATCCCATTCCTTTGGCAGAACTCTCATAACTTTCAGAGCGATCTCTCTGTTAGAATATTCCTTCCCCAGACCATTCAGTTCATTTATGATGCCAGTGACTCTTTCATCAAACTCATTTAGAGTTTCTCAACTTTTCATCTTTATGCTCTCAAATCTTTGAAGAGCAACAGTTAACTATTTTTCTTTGGTCTGGTCGTTGCCTTCACATAGCTGTGCTATCTTCTCCCAAATTTCTTTGGCAGTAGAGCACATTTTGATTTTGCTGAACATGTTCTTGTCCAGTGTCTTGAACAAGATGTCTTTGGCAACGTTGTCGAGATTTGCTTTCTTTCTTTCCTCATTCGTCCAGAGGGATCTGTCCTTTTCTACCATTTGTGGTTCACAACCAGTAATGGCGACTGCTGTATTTATTTTTTGAATCTTCATTGGTCCATCAGTGATGACGAACCACATATCGTCATCCTGAGCTGCCAGATGAGCTTGCATTCTGATTCTCCAGTCATCATAGTCTTCTTTTGAGAACATAGGGATTTTGTTGAATGATGACATCAGCTCGAGTGATTTTGTGCTGATTAAGATGACCTGGCTCTGATACCACTTGTTAGGATCGGTCCGGAGTGTTTAGAGGGGGGGTGAATGAACACTCCTTCTAAAAATTAATCCTTTGTGATTTATTTCGGATTAGTGAAAGAAATCTGTTTCTTAATCAATTCTTGTACAGAACAGACCACTGAAAGTAAGTGCGGAACGGTCTGTTCTTGTATGTAAGAACGGCTCGATGGCTAGGATGAAAGAACAAGTGCAGAAATAAGATACACATGATATGTTTCTGGAAGTTCGAAGGTGGTGTAATCCTTCTACGTCTCCCCTTCTTCCAATTAAGGAAGGTTTATACTAGAAGACTTTGATTTATACAATCCTGTTGTACAAACCCGATTCAGACTGGATTTACCTCACTACCAATCTGAAACTCCTAGTCACTCAATCTGCTCAGACACACTCTGTCTGACAGTTACAATATGTTTCTCACTTTCTGATTTTCAATACAGAAAACACAAGATGCGCACAGTGATCCTAAATGATCAAATGTTACAAATAAGACGTGCTTAAGAATGATTTCAGCTCGAGAGCTTCTGAGCTTGTAAGCTTGTGCTGTTTTTGCTTTCTTGTGTGTTTTTCAATTTATCAGCGAGAGTCAGCAGCCAGCATCGTAAGTTCTTTTTGTTGCATCCTTTTATAGTTGAAGGTACCAACGACATTATTTCCCTTAATGTGCAACTTTGACTCTGCTTAAACTCTGAGTAGGCTTCAGTCTTCTTCTTCAGGATAATTGCCGTTCTGGTTCATACTTTCGGCGACTGTCAGGTAAGCTACTCTTTGTCTTCTTACCTATGTCAATCTTCAGTCTTTGGTCCTTTGTAGCATTAATTACAACATTAAATGCTACAATAAATAGCCGTTAATGATTCGGACTGAGGAGCCATTTTGTATATATCCTTAGCTGCTCTGATCTGATAAAGATAGAGATCGATCTGAAGCTTCGGTTTAGTCAGTCTGATATTCATCGAACCGGTCTGATAAGTAATGTGTCTTATCAGCTTGTACTTTTGTTGAGCGATCGATCTGGTCAGCCTGATTACCCTCGATCCGGTCTGATATGCTTTGTCATCTTATCAGCTTGATCTGTTTTGGGCGATCGTTCTGGTCAGTCTGATTTCTCTCGATCTGGTCTGATATGTTTTGTCATCTTTAAAATCTCATTGATAAGATCCGGGACTAACACAAACCTAACTATATTGTTATATTTCTTCACAAAATAGCATTAATACAACACAAATAACAGCCTGGATTCCAATTTTTCTACTCCAAATCATCATCATTCCTTAACATGCCATTACATAAACACAATACCAATATGCGAACGAAGGATATTATATTACATGGAACTGAAATAACATGCGTTACTGACAACAAAACAGAAAATAATGGGCATATGCACCCAAAGCAACAACAAACTAGTTCTTTGAAAGTTTTTTTCTTTTCATTTTTCAAATGAATGGTCATTGTTTAAGTGACCAGTTTGTGCGGTAGAAGATGTGTGGTATGTGTGTGTGTTCCTCTTCGTTGTATTACTAGTACACAAAGAATTAGGGTGGTCTCAATTTGAACCACTGCCCAATTTTAAATGCTGGTTCTTTTTCAGGCATATTTTCGCAATGTTCTCACCGTACCAAAGAAAACGGTTTGTGTGCTTCAAACCTACCGGACATATCTAGTAGTAGTGCCCTAGACGGTTAGATAATTCTCCAGCTTTGCGTAGTAGCATCAACCCATTGCCACACTCACAACGCGGTGGTGCCTTCAACTTAGGGCTGCTTACCGGGCCGGGTCAAACCGGACCCGGCCCGGATTCGGACCGTTAAGTCCGGTCCGAAACCGGAACCGGACTTAACGGTTCCGGTTCGCCCCGGAACCGGTTAGAAACCGGTCCGGGGCGGTTCCGAAGAACCAAACCGGTAGGACCACCGGTTCCGGTCCTACCGGTCCGGTTCCGGTTCCGTAACCGGAACCGGTAGATTTTTAAAAAAAAAAAAAAATAAAAAAAAAAAAATAAATTGTTGAAGGCAACGTTAACATTTGTTAACGTTGCCTTCAACGTTAACAATGTTAACGTTGGCAACGGCTCTTAGCCGTTGCCAACGTTAACTTTTATTTTTTTTTTTTTTTAAATTTTTAATAAAAAAAAAAAAAAACTATAAATAGGGGATGTTGTGTTGTGTATTATTTCATAACAATTCTTGTAACGAAAATTACTTCACTCTCATATTTTCCTCTCAATTGTGCTATTTACAATTTATTTATAGTCTTATATCATAATGGCATCTTCATCTAGCAGTGGTGCTGGTCGTAGCCGGGGTCGTAGTCGGGGTCTCGTTCCGGGTCGTCTATCACTGAGTTCATCTTCTGCAATGAATTTGCCTGTGCCAATTCCTGAGTTAAATGAAAGTTATGATTTTTTTGCTGACCTCGATGTTGGTGGTTCTTCTATGAATGTAGAACCCCAACAACCCCAACAACCTGCCGAACCTGTTGCTGCCCAACCCCAAGAAAGACAACATGTGGAGTCATCCGGAACCACTACAGCAGCAAGTAGACTACCTACTCGTGCAAAAAGAAGTAAGATATGGGATCACTTTGAACTCGGTCAAAAAGAAGGTACTAATGAATCTGTTGCAATATGTAAATTATGTAAGATCCAGTATTCATATAAAGCCGGTGGTTCCAGTGGAGGCACCGGAACATTTAAAAAACACTTAGTAAAAAAACATAATTTTGATGAGACAACATTACAACCATTAAGTCGAGAAGCAACACAAGCACAAATTAATGTTCTTACTGGCACGAATTTTATTTTAACTGCTGAAATTAATCGTAGGTCACTTGTTAGATATGTGATCAGATGTGAACTACCTTTTATACAAGCTGAACGTGCTGGTTTTATTGAATTTGCTTCGTCTATACAACCCATGTTTAAACATATATCCAGGCACACACTAAAAAGAAATTGTATGGACGTATTTGTTGAATATAGAAATACATTGTTTCAACATCTTTCTAGTTTGCCTTGTAGGGTTAGTTTAACAACTGATATTTGGACAAATGTAAATTCTGATTCATATCTTGTTGTCACTTGTCATTGGATTGATGATAATTGGTGTATGCAAAAAAGGATTTTGTCTTTAGATGAGTTAGATTGTGCACATACTGGTTATGTAATTGCTAAATATGTATTCAACACTTGTAGACATTATGGAATTCAGGATAAGGTATTTTCAATCACATTAGACAATGCTGCGAATAACAATGCTGCGATGCGTGATTTAAAGACCTATCTTAAACCAATGTTTGATGGTATTTTTTTTCATGTTAGATGTGCATGTCATGTGATTAATTTGGCTGTTAAAGTTGGTTATGAGGACAATCACTCAGCATGTATTGAGAAAATGAAATACTGCGCTAAATGGTTACGCACGAGCCGTGTTAAGCGTGATTGGAAACAATTATGTTTATCTAATGGTTTAAAGCATCTTCTTTTTCCATCACCAATAGAAACTAGGTGGAATTCGTTGTACAATTTGTTGCATGCTATGTTACCTTACAAAGATATTTTAACTCCATTTTATAATTCATATCAAATGCCTGATAGCGATGAAAGTATTTATTTGAGTGATGATGATTGGGAATTTGTTGAAAATTGTGTATCATTGTTAGGTACTTTCAAAGAAGCGACGGAACGTTTCTCTGGTGTTACTTATCCAACTTCCGTTTATTTTCTTCCTTTAGTATTTAACATGTTTGATAAATTTATAGAATTTAGAGATGACTATGACTTGCATGCTTTTGTTAGTGCAATGGAAACTAAATTTATAAAGTATTGGGAACAAATCCCACCCGTGCACTGCATCGCAACATTGCTAGATCCTAGTCAATGTTTATCTTCATTTGAGATATTTTTTGAATATTATGCTAAATTTTTGGGGAAGGTTGTTGACGATCAAAAGACGTCTACAATGCAATCTCTCCAAAATATGTTTCAATTGTATTATAATCAACAGGCAAGTGAATCATCGCAACAAAGGCCTGTTGAAGAACAACCCCAAGCTCAATCTAAAGGTGGGGGCATCAATTTGCTTAGACTGCTGGGCAGGAAAAAACTTAAGGGAAAAGGACCTTCTACTAGCACGTCGACTGAGTTGCAAATTTATCTGAATTATCAATTTCTAACCGAAGACAACTTCGACGTCTTACAATGGTGGAAGTCCAATGCAGCACAATTCCCTATCTTAGCCAAAATGGCCAGAGACGTGTATGCTGTACAAGCTTCAAGCGTCGCTTCTGAATCGGCATTCTCAACATGCGGCCGTATTATTGGAGACTACAGAAGTAGTCTATCAGCTGATTCGTTATGCATGCTCACGTTACTTAAAGATTGGTTTGAAGCAGAATGCAAAAATAGAAGAGATGGGACGGTTGACGAATTCGTAAATCATTATGACGAGCAAGAAGAAGAGATAGCCAAAACAATACTTATCAATTATGAAGACTGTTAAGTACTAAATTGTAATATTTTTTTATTTAGATTTTCAATTGTCATGTCTTTACAATTATTTGTATGCTAGAAATATTTAAACACATAGACATGTTTAAATAACCCATAAAAATTGTTAAATTTCTAAACCTTTATTTAATTTCCACTTTATTTAGAATTTTTTTTTTTTTTTTTAAAGGAGGCGTAACTACGCCACTTTGGAGGCGTAGTTACGCCTCTTAAATAAAAAAAAGCCGTAGCTTAGGCGTAACTACGCCTGAATGGGGCGTAGTTACGCCTCCGAAAAAAAAAAAAAAAAAAAAAGGAAAAATCCGATAAACCACCGAATCAAACCGGAACCGGTTGGAACCGGAACCGGTTCGATCCGGTTCCTTACCGGACCGGACCGGTTCCGCCCATAACGGGGCCGGAACCGGCCGGTTCCGGACCGGACCGGACCGGTTCCAACCGGTAAGCACCCCTACTTCAACTCCATAAAACTTACAAAGAAGACAACTGTTATAGGAACGTGATTTTGGTACCCAAAATGACCATATTACAATCACAAAAAACACACGAAGAGATACACACATCTATGTTTCAAATACGAATCAAAATATTTTAGCCATCGAGAACACAAGATCACGATTTCTAATTGTTCTCAATTAATGGTTGCAACGATTTTGTATATAAAAAAAAATCGGATCTCACCAATCCCTAAGCCAACACATATTCCCTTTTTGCAAAATAACAAATCAATTTCAAATACATAAAACCTACTATTTACACCAAATCTATTTCAATGTCAAAGGATAGTAACTACCTCTGTTTTTCACTTGCAATACACAGAGCACAAATGAGACCATGCAGACTAAAAAATTCAATGGATAAATAATATCGCGGTAAATTCTCTTTTTTTCAAAGTAAACAAATTTATTTACTGATTGCCCTGTAATAGGAACCATGAATTTACCTATATACTAGTCATCACTATTTTAATGAATGTAAATGCTTGGTTTGTTAAATTATTATTATTATTTTTAATTAATTTGTTAACTAAAAAAAATTCTCTTAAATAAATTTTTTTTTGTTGATACGCTGGTTTGGCATGAACCGATTAGGAAAATATTTGTTAAAATCAATCATTTGAAATGTCATTTTTGGTCGAATTAGAAAAAATTTGATCAACATGCACAAAAACTAGTTATGAGCTAGATCACATAAGTCCAATGCGCGAGCGGGTGCGGATGCGCGAGTGCGTCAATTTTCAAAAAAATTGAGTGTGGGTGCGCCTTAATGCGCCTATTAAAAATTAATAAATAAATGAATATATATACATACACACTGATGAAATGAAGTTAAACATACATAATATATATCATATTTAACAAACTCACATCATTATTATATTATTTACAAATTTACAATATGAAGTTCTAACAACTTTGGTGTTTGCAGCTGTACCATTCTTAAAAATCATTAAAATTAGATTTATTGAAGGATCTAACATTGACAGCTTTGCAAAAATGTTATAGCCAGTGATAAAACGTAATTTGAATCTTGTATTTGATCGTTCGTCTAGTAAGGATTCTCCGAAAAATATATTGTAGAAAAAGAAATAAAATATTAAAGTTTTGTTTTATTTTAAGAGATAAAATAACGATTTTGAAACTAATAGAATTTCAACATGTTTGGTAATATATGAATTTATTAAAAATGACTTTCGGAGACTTATATTATTACTTTATGAAATGACTAATATAAACATTTAAATTAACTCAATAAAAATAAAAGTTTTATTTATAAAGTTCAATCTATTAGTTTTCATGCAAAAAACTAAGATATCAAATTTATTATTATTTACTCCGTAAAAATGTTACAAAATCACAGATTTATCATACTTTTTTTATCACATATTTTAATATTTCATATGTTATTATGTCTTTTCGTGATTCACTATCTATCTATTTACCATATAATATAATTTTCTTACCAACTCGAAATACCTAGAAACCATAAAAATTCATCTAAACCCAAAATCAAAGAATTTTTTTTATAATTACAAAAAAAAAAAATCGGAGAATTAAGGAGGATTAACAAGACTTAGCAACTTAGTGCGCGACTTAGTAAATCTTAATGCGCGAATTAGGAAATCTTAGTGCGCGAACTAGAAATTCTTAAAGCGCGAACTAGAAATTCTTAAGTCGCCTTAATGCGCCGCAGGCGCCCCGAGTTCGTCACTTCGTGGCCGGAGCGCCAGTGCGTGGAGGGGGATAGGAGGATTATGTGACTTAGCTCCGAAGGCCTGTACCCATAGTCTTTGCGCTTTTCAAGGACTTGAATTCTCGTTGAATGGAGTAGCAATTTTGTGGAACAAATCTAAAAAGAATGACGGAAGAGATCTATTAGAAAAATAGAAAAGGTAGGAGTGGAGTTTATGTTTGGAACAAATCCAAACATTATATTAGTTTATCACATTATATTTTATAGTTTCTAGTCATCATTTTTATCATTTTATTTATTAATATATCAATAATCACATTATTCATACGTACCAAGCGACCCTAAATACAAATATTCATGGATTAATTCATATTTCATAATTACAATTAATTAATGTAAAACAAACGAGGGAAAAAAATCCATTTATTACTTGGTCAGCACAGAATCTCAGCAATCACTGTAATCTTGTTGCTACAAAGTACACACATACATGTAGGGTTTTTCATTGGACTGCAACATAAGTCTTTCAATTTGATGCAAATCTTCCTCTCCGAAACTCTCAACAAGAAGCAGAACCCTCTTAAAGTCTCCGGATTTTGCGCTCCTCCCTCGCCGCGAATGGTCCAATAAGCTGTTGTCCGCCGAAGTGATGGGCGGCGCTGGTGAAATTATCGTGGATGACAAGAAAATGCCGAACGGTGCCCCTGTAGCGGAGCCGTTTGATCTCAATGATTTCACCGTGATTAAAGAAGGAAAGGCTGAAATTTTAATGCACATAAAAAATCGAGTGTTTTATAATAAAGCCCAGGTACCTTATTAAGTCTTGAGTTGCTGGTTTTTGCTTAAAGATTGTGTTTTTCTTGGTTGTTGATCTATATTTCGTGGGCGGAAATTTAGATTTTTGCTACATTGATTTAATATTTTATTACTGTTAATGGACTTAATATGCTATGCCCCTTTATTAATTATTTGAATTACTTTGCGGTTTGCTTTGACGCCTAAGTAATGTCTGAAAACTCAGAAGTTTTCATTTATAATTATGACAGGTTAATAACAGAGACATGTCTATTGCGGTTTTGAGGACCTTTATATCGAAACGCGGACAAGAGCATGAAGCGATGCTGTCCAAAACAATGAAAAGTAAAACCAAGGTTGCAGAGGAGCCTTCTGTTGAGACGGAAGGTATTACAGAGTCCATTCCTCATAATGGAAAAGATAATGTGGAGTGTGAAGTCTCTGACGAGATATCACAAGAGGAACCTTGCAGCATCTCCGAAAATCTGTCTACTAATCACCTGGGGAACAGCCGGAGAGAATTGATGCCTCCACGAGTTCTGGAGGTGGTTGTTATTTTAGTAAATATATATATTTTTATTTTTGTTTCAAGAAATTACGTATGGTATGATCAGTCAATCAGTTTTCGCGTGTAAATATTATGCATGAGTGCTGCAATTTTTAATTCACAGGCGTTGTCGGCTTCTGGACTTAGAGCTTTGAGGTATGCACTTGAAGCTGATGGAATTGGTCAAGTACTGGCCCTGGACAATGATAAAGGTAAGCTCATACATTAGTTATAGAAAGAAAGCAAGCTATGGTGGAAGACCCATTCTCAGAAGCGGAACCAAGAAAAAAAATTAGCGGGGCAACATTTTTTTTTAAAAAAAATAAGGGTAAAAAAAAGTTTAAATTGATTTTTTTAACAACATTAAAGTTCTTTTTTTTTTTTTTTGGGGGGAGGGGAGGGGACGCCCACGCACCCCCTGCCCATTCTTATTGTTGGTCCATTTAAATTTTGTGGACAGACATTAATTTTCGCAGATGAGGATATATTTTTCAGTTGACATACCCATGCATGTGCTCTGGAGTCATCCGACAACCATGCACATTTTTGTTGCTTGTATCATGATGTGGACTAGTCAAATGCTAATATTACTCCTTGTTTCGCAGCGTCTGTGGAAGCTTGCAGGAGAAATATAAACTTTAATGGTTCAGTGGCACGCTCGAAGGTGGAATCTCAGCTTGCTGACGCTCGAGTTTACATGCTTACCCATCCAAAAGAGTTTGATGTGGTATGCTTAACTATTGCATTTAAAGACAAATTCTTGTGTTGCATGTGTTCACTGATTTAGACAGAAAATTTGCTAAAATTCATTGGTCATTTATATGATAAGGATAGTACTTGCCTAGCTAAAAATCGGGGCAGGATACATATACAGGAAAGAAAATGCATATTATGATAAACACAAGCAAGAGATGCAACATTTTCAGTAAAAAATGATCACTGATAACATTTGAAATGAATTAGGGGCATAATATGGGAAGTTTTTGAAGATAGTCCAACATTCCCATAATATTGCCCATAATATATTTTGGTCAATTAAAATATTGGCAATTTAATCAGTACTCGACTACCATATTTATGATGTTTTCCCCACAATGTGTACCATCTTTACAAAGTGCATAACTCCATGCCTGGCTTTTGTTTTTGTCCCATGTTTTTGTATGTCATAGCTGTTAAAGTTTCTGGACTTCATTTATTTGTTTCTTTATTCTATCTTGGTAAGATATACACTCTACTCACTTTGATGTTATTATAGGTTGATCTTGACCCTTATGGTTCACCATCTATTTTCCTGGACTCTGCTGTCCAATCGGTTGCAGATGGAGGGATATTGTTGTGCACAGCAACTGATATGGCTGTGCTGTGTGGGAGCAATGGTGAGGCCTGCTATTCGAAGTAAGATTTTTTAATCATTGGACTCATAAACTTTGTGACCTCAAAAAGTAGCCATGACTAATTGTCGGCTTGTGTGGAGTAGATATGGCTCTTACCCGCTGAGAGGAAAATATTGCCATGAGATGGCTTTGAGGATCCTTCTTGCATGTATTGAGGTACATTTTTTTACATGAGATTATAACCTACATAGTTAATATTTAGGTCCGATACTATTTCTGAAAACAGAAAGCTGTGACCCTGAATTTTTGTATCAGCTTCATCTTTTGCTTACTTTCTATGCTTGATATTATTGGTTTTCGTTTCATTTTGTTGCTGGCTTTAGTTGGTTGGCTTGATTGACAACAAAGTGGAAATAGTTATGGTTTATCAAATTGCCTTAAAACATCTTGTTTATCATCTCTGTCATGAAGTCTATGTCTAAGTACAAGTTTATTGAAGATGAATATTCTTGGACAACTTCTCTATCTCAAGGAAGTAAGGCTTCAATAAATTCTACTTGTTGCCTTATGCACTTATATTCCCATAAATATATTTAAGCAGTAACCTTTACTCTAAGTTCTCTCTTTAGAAAGTTGATGCAGCTGGTTTTATGTTTCTCCCTCAGTGCTGTTTTTTATTGCCCTTTGACACTCAAATATTATTTTGGAATGCAGAGCCATGCAAATCGTCACAAGAGATGTATTGTTCCCATATTATCTGTTCAGATGGATTTTTATGTACGAGTTTTTGTTCGAATATACAGGTGAGTGTGTCTCCTTCAAGATTGTTGATCAGCAGGTTTGATTAGCAATCTCTATAGTAATGTCTATTTTATGGAATTATTGCTTACAGTTCAGCAAGTGCAATGAAAAACACTCCTTTGAAGCTATCATATGTTTATCAGTGCACTGGCTGTGATTCTTTTCATCTCCAGCCAATTGGAAGGACTGTCTCTAAGGTATATAAAACTTGCCTATTATTTGTTCAACATAATTCATCATCACATTATGCTATCCATCTCGTATCTTTAATAATGCGCATGAAATGATGTATTTTCCCCCTTATTTATTCCTCTAGAATAACAATGTGAGATACCTTCCTGGATTTGGTCCTCTTGTTCCTCGAGTGTGCAGCGACTGCGGCAAAAAATACAACATGGGTGGGCCTATATGGTCCGCTCCAATCCATGATCAGGAATGGGTAGCTTCAATTTTGGCTGATGTTAATTCTGTGCAAGATAATTATCCTGCTTATGATAAGATTTCAGCTGTATTGACTACTATCTCAGAGGTATGCCTTTTCTTGGCCAACATTTTGATCGGCTCTAGCTGGTAAAGGTTTAGATATTACTCATCAAACAACCTACTGTTAACATTCCTCTGCTGATAATTGGAAGACCGTGGAAATACATTTCAAATAGTGTTGATGACTTGTCTTTGTTATGGTAATCGATCACCATTATGAGAACATTCACTGGCCATGACAACTGATCACTGCTTACATTTTTGATACTTGGAAAAATGTGGCATTTTTCATATTTATTGTAGAATCTGTTGTGTTCTCTTGTTTGTGAATTATTTTTATCTTGAATATGTTTCTTGGAACCCGAGCCTAATAACTTTTCCCATGCCTTCTAAGTCAGTTGGAGCATCTCTTTAGTTGAACCCTTTTAGTCAGTTGCCTTTCAGAAGTCTCAAAAACCTTGCAAAAAGAAGAATTGTGGTTTATTTCAAATTTGCATTTGGTTTATGATTTTTAAGAAGTTTATATTTGTTCGTGACTTCGTGTAGAAACTTTTGAAAGATTCAAGTGGAGATACTTTGCTGCATTCATTTCCCTTCATTATTTTAAGTATTTCCAAATATCGTGAAGAAAATCAAGAATTTGCAGCAAATTTATACCAGTAATCTCTACTTGTGTTCTTACATGATCCTGGTCCATTTCACAGGAATTGCCTGATGTCCCTCTGTTTTTGAGTTTGCACAATCTAGGTGCAACATTAAAATGTACATCTCCTTCAGCGGTTATATTTCGTTCGGCAGTGATCAATGCAGGGTATCGTATCTCTGGTAGTCATGCCAATCCCTTGGGATTAAAAACAGATGCTCCTATGGATGTGATTTGGGACATAATGCGTTGCTGGGTACGCATAACATATTTCCATATACATGTAAAACCATACACATAATTAGCTACGTAAAAGATGGTTTCACAATTTAAGTTCTCGGTGTTTTGTGCGTATATTTGATGTCATCCTTCTATTTAGGTCAAGAAGCATCCTGTGAAAGCTCAGCCACCCGATCAGGCTGGAAGTGTTATCCTTGCGAAGGCACCTGTTTTGCAGGTAATCAAAGAAATGCACCACCCTCCCACTATTTCGAAGCTATAAATACACCCCCTCATCGTTTACACACTATATCATAAGCTTGAAACTACGTTCAGTTTAACCGAAAAAATAACTCCCCAATAGAGAGAAGCATGTTAAAACTTTATCTTGCCATTGTTGCTTGCAGGCTAATTTTGCACGAGCTGTTGCTTCCCTTAGCAAGGCTCAGGCGAACAAAGTTGCTAGATTTCTTCCAAATCCTGAGCGGCATTGGGGTCCTAAGCTCAGGGCTGGTCGTCAGATTACTAGCAAGCACGTCTCTCTTCTTGGCGAAGCAGCAGTTAACGGACTAAATAATCATAACGCAGAAGACGAGAACCCAAGCAAGCGTATCAAGACTGAAGGCTCTACTCCTAATTCATGATTAAAAAAGATACGTCTTTTTATCATATGTTCAGTGCCTATAGTAACTTTGATGCGAAGAGTAAGTTTATAGTCACTTGTTATCTTTCCTCTGCTGTGTTTTCGCTGCTTCGTTTTAATAAAAAATTTCCAAATCTGGTATTCGAAGTCGTGCTATCTTGTTATTCATCCTTGGTTCTCTGCCAGAATTAGTTTCGTTCTTTAAGAATCTCGTTCGTGGCATATCCAGGACTCTGAATACGTGAGATGGGAAAATAAAATATGTAGAGAAAAATATTCATTTGGATGCATCAAAAGGACGATTATCTTGAAAATTCTTGTATAGACCGGGTCCTGCCATACACAACACACATACATATGTATCTCTATGTATATATATGTCTGTATCAGTGTATGATAGGACCTGATCCATACAAGAATTTCCCAGATTATCTAGGATAACATCGCAATTTGTAGTAACAGTCAAAAGTCAAATTGAATACGACAATGTCTGTATCACAACTGAGAGAAATTAAATAAGCGAAATTCAAACGCCGCGAATTTTCAACTACATAGTAACTAGGAGAAAACATAATATATAAAAATTATTCAAAGTCTAATTCGAAGATGTCCTCGTTTACTTGGCTTTAGCAGGGTTGAGCTCATCCCAAGCTTCAATCCATGTTTCCATAGCATCCGCAAGCTTCACAAAATAAGGGTCTACTTCTCCAAGCTTTTCCCTCACCTGTTTGGCAAGTTCAAGGTAACACTTCTGCACAGTGGTTGAATCCTTGGACAGTGTGGCGGATTGGAAGAATGGGATGATTTCTTCTTGCCAAAAGATTCCTTTGTACTCTTTTTTAAGATTCACAAATGGGTTGCTAGCTTTGCTATGCCAAATGTAGGGGAGCCCCGTTTTCACTCCCAATCCCAAATGGTCACAGATAACCTAATGGATAATCGAGAACAAGAAAACAATAATCAGAATATCTATCACGCTTGATGGCTGAATCAAATAAGAATATTGCGTACCTTAGTACACCAGCCAGCCCACATGTCGTCGTATCGCCCAATGGGCTGACCATCGCCCATGAGTCCGAAGTACATCGCAGGTCCGATGAGATCTCGATCGAATCCCAGGTTCATGCCACACATCGGGAAAAGGGTGCCTTTTGGTATGGTCAAAACTACATCAACATACCTAATATATACGCATCCCACAAGACACGTTAAGGGAACTAATAGAGCCTAGATTTTCAGTGATAAATACTATATTATATATCTTGTTTCGTGCGCATAAACAAATAACAAATGTGACTTACTGGCATCATACCTAGTGTTTCTCTCAAGAGGCTTGACAAGCTGTGTGGGAGCATCATAATCAGGGATGTTCAACCAAAGGCCATGAGAAACGGCCGTCGGAACACCCTCTCGGAGACTGAAAGGGTATCCACGCACAAAATCTGTTCCATCCCGGTAAGGATCATACAGTGTGTTGAAGAAATGTGGAGTTGATGGGGAAAGTAAATTCTTGATGTGTTGTTCGAGGGCGTTGATGTCTTTACCAGACGGATCTTTCGCAACCTACACACGATTCACCATCAAAATGCTTGTGCAGGTAAGACCTGATAGCTAGATTATGTGATGTACAATAAGTACGAAGTGCTTATTGTACAAGACATGTTCGACATACTTATAAGACATATCGTGCAAGACATGAGTAGAGATCTTTTGCCACCTACATCTAATGCACCATGAAACATGATAGAAAATGATCCCACAGAGAAGGTCAACATAACAATTCTTGCGACAACAAGGCTGTAGCCTAGTGATCGCACAACACCCTCCCCATTGTAAGCAGCTCGAGTTAGTTCAGGAATTGTTCAAAATAAATAAATAAACAACAATTCTTGCATATCAGGTACTGTACTTATTGTATCAGGTTATCATGCCCCCTTTATAGACATCAAGATCGGCACATTTGCTTAACAAGTTAACGAGTGGATTCATTGTTCACTTACAAAGCAGTCATCATCAATGGTGTATATGTACTTTTTCTTGGAGACCATGTACCCAAAGCAACGGCAAGCAGAATCCTTGAAGGAAATGCAAGAGGCTTTCGGGCCAAGAATCTTATTAATGTCGTTCCGATTATAGAGTTCGTAATCGAAGCCATCAGGGACCTTGATTGTCCTTGAAGGGTCACCATCTTGAACTATGATCAAGTGGTACGGCTCAAAGAATGGCCTCCACATCTCCAAGAAATCAAGGTTTCGGATAGTGGGTATCACGATGTCAAGCTCATCCTTCAACGGCGGTGGTGCAGTGGTGGTCATGGTGGCGGACGGTGGATGGTATAGAGAAATTGAGGTAAATGGTGGTGGTGGAGATAGGCGTTACTAAGTGTAATGTAATAATGTGATGACTGCCTGTTTTTTGTCCAAAGAGGGTACGTTATAATATGAATTTTGGGTTACGTGTTTGCACGTGCGAGATCGTTGGGATAGGCACGTGTGGAGGGTGTTTAATTTGGAGATTAATTTGTATGGTAGGGGAATTTTTCAAAAGAGGTAGTTGACCTATGTTTTTGGGAGACCTCCCGTTTTCTTTTCTTCTTCTTGTCTGTTTTTTTTTCTTTTTTCTCATATTTATATTTTTAAATTTATGTGGTGGAATTAGAAAAGGAATGTTTGCATTAAAATATTAGATAAATAGTTAAGGGTGATCACAATTTCGGTTAAACCAAAATGATCGATCGAACCTAATTCATTCGGTTCGATCGATTAATCTTTTAAAAAAAGGTAAATTGGTTCTGTTCTGGTTATTGTGAAAAATTGTTTAACCGATTTAACCAATTTTTTTTATTTTTTAAAATTAATTTATCTTTATTTTTATTTTTTTGAAAATCGGTTAATCGGGTCATCGACCGAATTCAATTTTTTATTTGGCCCGGTTAATTCGATTTTCACAAAAAAATAGATCGATTCGAGTTTGTAAAAAAAATTCAGTTTGTTCAGTTTGACCAAACCGGCCAAATGCTCATTCCTACAAACAATGGGAATATGGGATGGATAAGTTCTTTTAATATGGGTAATTCATAATACGGGTGCAATAATAAATACAAAGCTTTGCCTAAAAAATATTTGGACAATAAGTATGAATTATATATACATCTTAAATAAAGTTCACCAAAGGAAACATTTTATATATTGTGGAAATTCTGTATTATAAGAAATTATATTATGTGAATATTAATCATTTAATTCATTCACTGATTACTGTTAAAATATATATATTACATAAAATTATTGATCTGGAAAAATGGGTTTCTATTATCTAATTAGATGTGTTAGCTGGAAAAAACATAATGTACATCCCAAAAGTTACTCTAATCTACTGTGCTATTCTTCCCTCTGTACATTGTTATTGTAGATGGATTCAGTGTGTGGAAATCTTAATGTGAAGTCCATTAGGCGCTTCAACTCTTGGGAACTTCATCAACTTGTCTCCCCCAACTTCTTCCCATTTGTATTTTGTCACAAAATAATGAAGAAAGGTTGAGATTTCTGCCAATCCCAGTTCTTTTCCAGGGCACTGCCTTGTGCCACCTCCGAAAATCAAGAAATGGTGCTTGTTTTCAAGGCCCTTCTCCTGCAATGTACCCGCAGTTTCAGTTAGTGCCTTTCTTCAGCTTTTTTTTTCTTTAAATGATTGATTTTTAGTTCGTATTTGAAAATTTTGAACGTAGTTTGGGGATAACAACCTTTAGTTTTCCAAATAATCATTTTATGCTGAAAATTGACAAGTTAGGCACGTGATTTTCAAAATAGACAGCTTATTTATGATTTGAAAATAGACTGTTTAGAAACACCTGTCCGTGTGAGGCGGTAGTGTGCTGTAAAATGACTTTCTACGAACCACAGGGAAGAAGTGCCCCATACACATGTCCGTGTGAGGGGTATCATGCGGTGAAATGATTATCTATGATAAAATGTCTATTTACAAACCATACTGGGTGAATTGCCACTAACTCGGCAGTTACATACTAACCAGCCATCTCCACGGATTGAATGATAATGGATTCGGATACAATCGTGGATCGTAGTTGACCTCTCTTGTGTACACATATATTCTCCATCCTTTCGGGATGACATATCCTGAAGTGGGATCAAGCAAGAAGTTAAGCATTTGTAGCAACATTTGATTTAAAAAAACACAGTAAGATCAGGGGGGATCAGCAATCTTGATGAAGGAGACTAGTTAGTATATATTGATGGCGTAAAGCCTTTTGGGGATTAAGCTAGTGTTACTTATGTTGTCTTGAACTCTAGTATATTTTGCTGTACACTAGATCAATCGCAATAATCTTTTGTTCTCAAGAAACTAAAGAGTCAATCTTGAGTTTCTAGCTAAAGTGAAAAATTGCAGTTGGATGGAGATTTGAGATTCCTTGTTTCTTATCCACAATTATGAACAAAGTAATTCATTTGGACCAAAGAGGGGACACCAATGGAATGTCTTGGGTTGGAATGGTAGGTTTTCCATGTGGATCTCGATAGGGTAGGGTCCATTAAGATAGATGATCTCTTTTCTCTTTCATTGCTTAGGTATTATTATTATTATTTTTTTTTTGAGAAATCATTGCTTAGGTATTCGACTGCTACTTCTATCAAATATTTTAATGCAGTAGATTTTTTTTTTTTTGAGTTGGGGGAGGGTAGTGAGGGTCTCAAACCCGAGACCATGCTCACTTTTGGAGCACCTTGGTGTCGATTGCGCAAAGGGCTCGTGGCAGTAGATCTTGATTCCTGTCTACTGTTAAAGACATTTTTTTTATAAAGCCAGTCTAAGGTTAAACATGTTAAAATAAAAAAAACATCTCGAAGAACAAAAGGGCATTAAGTTAACAGTGAAAAGTGTATTTACATACCATTTATTTCCATATCTGTCGTTGTTTTCCTCAAAACTCCATTGACTATTGTGGCCAATCTTGATGTCTCATATATAACCTGCATCAAGAATATCAACAGAAAACGGTCAGTTCCCTGAAAATTTAGCCTGCTAATCTTTTCATGTGAGAATACATTACTTACGGCACGTGTGAAACGCATTGATTTGTAGTCATTATAATCAATAGGGTCCTCTGGTTTTTTCCTTTCCCTGATTGCCATATGTTCTTTCTGAAAATTTGAAACTGAGTTAGGATAAGTGGGATATATCAAGCTAAACATAAGAACACACATTGAACTCAAGACTTTTTACACTAACCCTTAATTCTTCAAGTACTTTTGGATGATCATGAAGATACTTGACAGCCATCATAGAAGTAGTCGAAATGGTTTCATATCCAGAATACAAGATTGTGATGATTAAATCAATCATTTGCTCATCGCTTAACTTATATTTATTCTCTTTGTGAAGAAGGCAACCGAGCATATCATACTGAGTTTCTCCACTAGCTCGTCTCTCTTCTACTAGTTTTCTCAATAAGCTTGTAATGTTACGCCTTGCACGGAATCCACGATGATAGTTTGTATTCGGAAGGTTAATAGGTAGTGAAAGAGTTCCCAATACAAGCTTGAAGAACTCAGGCATGAAATCGTGAGATATTGAGTTAGCTTCATTGCTTGCTAGTTGCCTCAGTGATGATAGAAACGCCATCTGAAATAAACAAGGAATTTCTAGTATTAGAACTAAGAGAAAAATAGAACATGGCAAAAAAACTTTTTAACTGGATCTTGAGTTTCTGAAACAAACCTCTTTTGTTTTTTCTTGAATGTCTATGATCTTGCTCTCCCAATTACTAAGATGGGATCTCATAAAATCGTCGATTTTCGGCAGGAGTTGCTCTTTGATCATGGTGGGGGAGATGAGAGCGAGCAATGCCCCTCTCATGTACTTGTGAGCGAAGCCGTGGACTGCTGCAATATTGCATTTCCCCAAAATGTCTAACATGGACTGAGGATATCCAGGTACTAGCCCTTTTGCTTCATTCACTAGAATGTATCTGTTTATCTCTGGATCCATTGAAACAACTGTGGGACATCCCAGGATGTGGGATTTGAAGAAACTCCCATATCTGTCATCGCAGTAGAAGTTTTTGTCAAAGAATGACCTGAATCTGAACTATATTTTACTGTAAAAGAATGAAAACATGATGGGAAAAATGAGTTTTTTTTTAAAACAAGAATGGTGAAATCAACCTTGATCTCTGTTTTTTCATGAATCGTGGACCTTGTTTTAGAAACTCAGTAGTCTCTCCAAAAACTGGCCACCCCATGGTACCTGGAGGCAATCCCTTCTTCCTGTATTTGACCTCATTCCATCTCAATAAAGCAGCACTCAAGATGCAGAGCCCCCAGAATACCCCTGCAAGTACTAGCAAGCCTGCCATTGTTCCTTCAGAAAAGCTCCAATAGTGAGAGAGAGAGAGAGAGAGAGAGAGAGAGATGATTTTCTCTTAGTTAATACTGTCTGATCATGAGTTCGTGCGGGTGCTTATATAGATATTATGAAACCAATAGGCGTATGGATGACAGAGAGACAGGGGTAGATAAGAGGCAGAATACGTCAAAATCATGCACACTGCAATGGTAGGGACTCCCATCTTTTTTAAAACTTATATGGTGAAAAAAGAGAGTTACATCCATCGTGGAGATTGTTAAATATAGAGTATAACTTGGAAACACAACAATTTATTATGGGTATTTTTTTTATTAAGAAAAGAAGCAAAAACAAGTTCATATCTGACAAATATTTTGTTTTGACAGAAAAGCTTGAAAAAAGTAATTCGACGGGGGTGTATGGTAGGACTCGATTCATAAAAGAATTTTCCAGAGTCCATAGTAGTTCTCAATAGAAAAAAAAAACCCGATGAATGAAACTTCCGTTATACGTAGGATGCGGGAGGAGTCGGACTATTTTGGGTCAAATATACGCAGAGCCTTCATGTTAGTGATTACTAAAAACTTTAGAGGGGTAGGAGCACATGGACGCCACTCTATTTGAACAAAATTAAAACCTCGGTATCGAGTGGTTCACATGTCTATCATATAGATTTGTACATAAAATAAAGTGCAAAAGCCACTTGAAAGGCATATTGGTTGCGGTTTCAGTCATGTTCGAGGCCATTACTCAATGTGAGAGTTGATTTAAGAGTGCCATTTATCCCTATGATATCATTAATAAACATTTTAATCCATGTAATTTGTACAATTTATACTATGTTGTTTGAAAATATACAGTTTACCCACCGTGATTTCAAAATAGACATATTACCCCCTGTAATTTACAAAACATAACACACTTCCCTTTACTAGAGAGGGTGTTGCACCTATTCACAAATACATGGGGTAAAATATCTATTTTCAATATACAGTAGGGTAATTTGCCTATTTTGAAAACTACATTGGGTAAACTGCATATTTTCAAATCACATGGATGTAAATTGCCAATTTGGAAAAGTATAAGGGGCTCGTTGCCAAAAACTCTTGATTTAAACGTATTTCAATTTTTTGGACACACAATTTTTATATACTTGCTCAAAAATTTCATTTTCGGCACGAGACGAGACTCACGTTGTTAGAGAAGAGCAAATGTTCTTTTTTGGAGAAAATGGTGCTGGTCATTAAATGGGAGACAAGTTATTGTAATGAAGCGAGTACTAATGAGCGACTCGGCCCCTCTCCTATATATATAAAATATAAAGAAACATTATAGCATATAGATTGGAGAAAATTCTTCTATGCATCCGGTCGGTCCTGTCATATATCAACATCAATAAATATAATCTAAATGTATATATATGTCAGTATGTGTCTGAGTATTTACAGGACCCGATCCATACAAGAATAACATGTCGTGATTCTTAGCAATTTTGTCTTGTGAGATTTGACTTTTTGAGGATGTTTTCCTATTTCCCAATGCACCCCATGTTCTAATCTTCATCATATTCAAACAACACCCCATGTTCTAATTTTCATCATATTTCAAACAATTCATCGTCTTTATAGAGCCTTGTGTACATAGGAGACTAAACAAGCTTATAATTGTTTTTATATAATCATTGTGAGATACAGTTAAACCTTGTAACATATTTGAAATTGGTAAAATCCTTTTAATTTAGTGAATATTAAATAATCAATGAATATTGATATAGATTAATTAATATATAACTTATTATTTTTTCAAAGTATCCCCTTGTCAGAAGAAGTTCTTAAAACAACGATGACATTTGAGTTATGAGAAACCTACGTCAGAAAGTTCTTAATACGTTAAGAAAATCAGAGATGAGATTCAAGATAACAACAATTTCAACAAAAAAATGATAATTAAGTCATTTTCTATGAAGTCTTCATGGCTTAATCACAAATGTACTATGTATTAAAGTTTTAGTAATTTACATATAACACGATGTCTGTATGAATTATCGTATATGTATTGTCTTATATATTCAGCACATTGTAAGAATGTCGGGTTTTTGATGTACTTCAGTTTGGTGCTAACTCACACTATGTATTAATGGTTTATAAATTTATATATTGCATGATGTCTATATGAATTGTCGTTTATGTATTGCCTTATAAATTTAGCAAATTATTATTTAGCACATTGTCTCAAAGTAGGGTTTTTGGTGTATTCAATTTGGTGCTAAATCACACAAATTCAGCAAAATTAAATATTTATATGTAGAGATGTCACCTACATTTGTGATCGTTTTTTATTGCCCTAGGTTTCTTGCTATTTGGCGTTGTCCAATTGGTTGTACAGTCAGGTTCCCTCGGCTTGTGGTTTATTCTTATTTTTCTTGTGGGGCGACAATGCTTTGTCTATTTGGTGAGGTTATTTCCTTTTGCATCGATTTCGGGGCTACGATTGGCTTTGATTATTAGGCCTTTTGGTTTCGTACGTCATCCAGTGGTGTTCTTTGGTTGTTGGCTTTGTTGGGTTTCCGTACCCTGGCGCCAGATCCAAACGCAGCGGAAAATAAACAGTAAACAGATCTGACCCGGGGACGGACGATCGCGCCTGATTCATGTATTATTATGCAAACATCAATATAAATGCACGAAAAAGAATTACCGATGAACAGCGAAATCAATCTGCGGCGGTGATCCTCGAGTCCAATCAACCTGACCAGATCTACAAGCACGACACCAGTGCTAGTGTGATGACGACTTATGAGAGTATTGAATGGAAGATCATAACCCTAGAGTGAACCTTATATTTATAATGTTCATGAGACAGCTAAGTGGGCTAGGGCTCATAAAGCCCATCGGGCCAACGTTTGGCTTGCTGGGTATTTTATGCTAACAATCTCCCACTTGCCCAAAAGCCAACACAAAACAATAAAATCATAATCCAAGTAAGTCAATCCAATTGAATAACTTGATGTACAACCATTGTACATAATTATGAAACATAAATATATCAAATGATTTAATTTTAGAACTTTCTATAGATGAAACACTTTCAAATATAGAAACTCCACTAGAATGAGGAGCTTTCAAAAAATTAAATTCATTTATACCAAATCACTCAATTTGAGCACTTAACCTTTAAGTCTCAATTCTCATCGATAGATCGGCAGCCGGTTGATTGTGACCCAGTGAGGCTCAAGTGTATCATAGCAGTAGGATCACAACCTTTGTGATTTTAGAAGTCAAACAACTTCTTGGGCTTACCCTAAATGCCCCATTGTCAATTAAACCCCTTTAATAGACAATGACGGGAATATAATTCCAGCAACAACCTACCGATCGTGGGTAGCGCCTAGCATCTGCGCTTCACAAAGACCTAGATACAAATGACTAGCAACGTACGAGAACCTGTCAGCCATAGTTAGCGTGCAGTACATTCCTTTCACTCAATATGTCCCGATTGAATCAAGGGCATTGGTTGATCGAGACCCTTTATGATTTCAATAACTATGCATTTGTTTCACGTTATATGATTCATTGTGTGCGTATATGAAAAACTCTTTTTTCACAAGCACTACCCACTCTGGCCAGAGATTCCTTGAATCATATACAGAAAAACACATAGGGCATCCTGGTTCATCAAGACCAGTGGTGAATCCCCAACGACAATCATAGGTCTCTGACATCATCACTGCATACCCAAAATAACAACTTTATGACCCACATGTGATCAGTCATTAAATCAAAGTACACAGTTATCTATCAAGACCTCAATGACGCCTCGGGTCATGAGGAGTAATGGTGCACAACTATGACTAGAAATTCTATACTCGACAAGTGGTAACCACTTATAGAATCCCGAGTAGGGTCGTTCAGTGAACTCATTCCTAATGAGCACCTATTCAAGTGTGCTGACTTCTCCAAGCCAACGCCGATGAAACGCGGCGCACTACAATAGACACATCATGAATACCAGTCTCTAACGAGCATATATCGATATCCCATTCTCGAAGGCTCATCGACCAGGAACATTTAGAAATCGCAGTCGAGAATGTATTTCATGGTCACCATCATATGCGTAACCACATTCTGTGGACTATAGCAATCTCAAGGACTTCATCAATGCATCATGATACATGGGTAAATAGATGAAGAATGCCACATTTATTAATAATCAAACAAAGATCTGTCACAATATGATTATAAATACAATCAATCAACTATTGATTCAAATGATATCATTTATGACTATAATAATTTCCTAAAGCCAACTACCCATGTTCCTCAAGCCCATCTTCTCAAGATGTCTCTCGAACACCAGTCGTGGTAAAGGCTTCGTCAGTGGATCTGCCACATTGTCTGTTGAAGCAACTCTCTCGATAAGGATGTCGCCTCTACCAGCTATCTCTCGAATTAGGTGGTATTTTCTCAGTATATGTTTGGATTTTTGATGAGATCTTGGCTCTTTTGCTTGTGCAATAGCTCCATTGTTGTCACAGTACACAGAGACTGGGTCAACTGCACTGGAAATTACACCCAACTCTTGGATGAAATTTCTCATCCAAACTGCCTCTTTAGCTGCATCTGATGCTGCAATGTATTCAGCTTCAGTGGTGGAATCCGCTGTGGTGTCTTGCTTGGAACTCTTCCAAGAGACAGCACCACCATTAAGCCTAAATACAAATCCGGACATCGATTTAGAGTCATCTACGTCTGACTGAAAACTAGCATCAACGTAGCCTTCAAGTTTCAGCTCTCCACTTTCGGATCCAAAAACCATGAATATATCCTGAGTTCTTCGTAAGTACTTAAGGATTGTTTTCACAGCTTTCCAGTGACCTTCACCGGGATCTGCCTGATATCTGCTCGTTACACTAAGAGCATATGCCACATCAGGCCTAGTACATATCATAGCATACATTATGCTTCCAACAGCCGAAGCATATGGTATTGATGCCATCTTTTCTCTCTCTTCATCAGTCTTTGGGCTCATTGACCTCGAGAGATGAACACCATGACATGTTGGAAGATATCCCCTTTTTGACTGTTCCATGCTAAACCTTTTTAGCACAGTATTTATGTACATAGATTGAGAGAGCCCCAGCATCCTCTTAGATCTATCCCTATAGATCCTTATGCCAAGCACATAGGATGCTTCTCCCAAATCTTTCATAGAGAACTTAGCAGATAACCATGCTTTAGTCGATTTCATCAATCCTATATCATTCCCAATGAGTAGGATATCATCGACATAAAGCACTACAAATGTAACCGCACTCCCACTAACCTTCTTGTAAACGCATGCTTCTTCCGGATTTTTAACAAAACCAAACTCTTTGATAGTGTTATCAAAACGGATATTCCAACTTCGGGACGCCTGCTTTAGCCCATAAATGGACCTCTGGAGTTTGCAAACCTTTTGCTCACTCCCAATGGATGTGAAGCCTTCTGGCTGCTTCATATAAATTTCTTCATCAATGTCACCATTGAGAAAAGCAGTCTTCACATCCATTTGCCATATCTCATAGTCATAATATGCAGATATTGCTAATAAAATCCGTATAGACTTCAGCATCACTACTGGTGAAAAAGTTTCCTCATAGTCAACTCCTTGCCTTTGAGTATAACCTTTTGCAACCAAACGTGCCTTATAGGTAATCACCTTTCCATCCACCCCAAGCTTTCGCTTATAGATCCATTTGCAACCTATGGGAACAATTCCCACAGGAGGATCCACTAAGGTCCATACCTTATTGGAGTACATGGAGTCCATTTCAGATTTCATGGCATCTTGCCAATGTCCCGAATCAATATCTGACATCGCCTCCTTGAAAGTCCAAGGATCATATCCATGGTCTATATCTTGACTACTTTCAAGGAGTAGATTCATTCTATCAGGAGCTCTTGAAACCCTTTCAGATCTCCTTGGTGCGTGTACTTCTGGTTCAATTGATGGTTCAGAAATTTTACTTGCTTCCATTGGGGTAGACATTTGTGGTTCTTGAACTACTTCAAGATTCATATCCTTCCCATCTATATTCTTCAGAAACTCATTTTCTAAGAATGTAGCATTTCTGGAAACAAACACTTTTTGTTCCCGTAGGTTATAAAAATAATAACCTCTAGTTTCTTTAGGATATCCCACAAAATAACACAATATAGATCTCATATCCAATTTGTCATCCACCATCTGCTTCACATAAGCAGCGCAACCCCAAACCTTTAAATAATTATAATTTGGTGACTTCCCACTCCATATCTCATATGGGGTAGAAGTAACAGCTTTTGAAGGAGCTCTGTTTAACAAATGACATGCAGTTTCAAGCGCATAGCCCCAAAACGACATTGGAAGTCCAGTGCAACTCATCATTGATCGAACCATATCCAATAAAGTCCGATTCCTTCGCTCAGCAACACCATTAAGTTGTGGTGTTCCGGGCGGTGTCCACTGAGAGAGAATCCCATTCTCTTTAAGATAATCTATGAACTCGGTACTCAAGTATTCACCACCCCGATCAGATCGAAGTGCTTTAATACTTGTACCTAGTTGTTTCTCCACTTCATGTCTGAATTCTCTGAACTTTTCAAAAGCTTCAGACTTGTATCTTATGAGATACACATACCCATATCGCGAATAATCATCGATAAATGTAATGAAGTAAGAATATCCTCCTCGTGCGTTAACACTTAACGGCCCACAAACATCTGAATGGATCAAATCCAATAGATTTTTGGCTCGCTCAGAATGACCACCAAAAGGTCTTTTGGTCATTTTTCCTTTGAGACAGGAGTTGCAAGTGGTAAGTGCATCCAAGTCTGATGAATCAAACAATTCTTCACTCATCAATTTACTCATCCTTCCCTTAGAAATATGACCTAGTCTAGCATGCCAAATATTTGCAGGAGATAGATTATCAGCCTTACGTTTTCCCATTTGTTGAAAGCAAACCGGTGTATCAGCTAGTTTTAAATCATACAGATCATTTAACAAAGTGCCAGAACCAATAATAGAACCATTCTTTAAAATATGACAAATCCCATTTGAAATATTAAAAGAAAAACCTTCTCTATCCAAAACAGGAATAGAAATAATGTTCTTAATCAAGTCTGGAACAAATAAACAATCGTTTAAAACTAAATCAAAACCAGAATCTAGAGCTAAATTAACTTTTCCAATAGATGTGGCTGCAACCCTTGCACCATTTCCAAGCCTCAAAAAGATCTCATCATTTTGTAGCTTGCTGCTTCTTGTCATGACCTGCATATTATTACACAGATGTGATCCACAACCGGTATCCAATACCCAAGAAGCTGAACTAATGGAAACATTAACTTCAACAAAGAATATACCTGGTCCAGAACGCTTCTGATCCTGATATTCCTTGCAGTTTCTCCTCCAATGCCCATGTTTGCCGCAATGGAAGCATTTTTGTTCTTCATTAATTGACGCAGTCGGCCCCTTAGTCTTTTTCTTTTGTGGTGCAGGCTGAGAACGCTTCCCAGTATCCTTCCTCTTCTTAGGCCAAGAACTCTTCTTGGATTTAGAAGAAGAATTAATCAACAGAACAGGCTTTTCCTCTTTCATAGCAGCCTCAGCAGTAGTCAACATATTGACAAGCTCTGCAAGTGTGCACTCCATTTTGTGCATGTTGAAGTTCACCACAAATTGTTTGAATGAGTCTGGTAGAGACTGAAGGATCACATCCAACGCCAATTCGTTCTCCAAGATCGTATCTAAGCTAGCAAGTTTCTCAATAAGACCTATCATCTTCAATCCATGAGCTTGGACTGAAGACCCTTCCCTCATATGGGCACGGAATAGGTCTCTGACAACACTGTAACGTAGAGAACGAGTATGCTCACCATACAACTCTTGCAGGTGAGTATGAATCTCGGCGGCATGGTTCATATGTTCATGCTGTCTCTGAAGTTCATTCGACATTGATGCCATCATATAGCATCGCGTTTTGAGATCGTCATCCTTCCATTTCTGGACAGTCTCAATCTCATCAGGAGTCGAACCCTCAGGAACCTTTCCAGGGGGTAGCTTTGTAAGCACATACGTCAATTTTTCAGAATCCAGAACAATTTTCAAATTTCTTAGCCAATCATTGTAGTTTTGCCCAGTTAATTTGTTTGTATCGAGAATAGATGCAATCGGATTCTTGGCCATTTTAATACTGAAAAATAAACAGAAAATATAAGCAAATCGTTTGATTATTAATTAATTCAAAAACATGGACTTTGTTATTGAATGCTCCCACTAAATTTTTCGAATTCATCACCCTCATGACAAATGAACGGAAAATCATATTTTCTTAGTAGGCTTGGAGTCCAACTAGCTCATGAAAACCCCGGACGTGGGCCCACCGGCTTTATGATACTAAAGGTAGATCACAATTGCATCATATGCAATCCCCAAGATATTTGTCTCGCGATTGGCATAACCCTACGTGGGCAGGACAATTATGCCTTCTCACGTCAAACTAACCCATCCCACGGATGGCAATGTCACGCCCAAAAGACCCCACGTGGGTGAGTAATCTAAAAGGTTAACATAACCGCACCCTTAATTAAGTGGCAGTTAAACACACAGCTTTCTCATGCCAAATGCCCCCCACGTGGGTGAGTAAGGCAATATGACACAAGTAGCGTCTCATGGCTTAACTGTTGATGGAAGACAGGAAGCGACAAACCCTTTTGAGCTCCCCTTATCAGTTTGATATTAAATTTTTGAATCATATTCAAAAGAGGGATTTAATTTATTTTAAAATCTCATCAAGTGCTTGATTGTTTGTTTGCCGGATTCATGCAACTATGTTTTAATAAAACATACAAACAAAAATTATCATACATCGCATGCATAATAAAATAAATAAATATGGACGATTGCGGCCTTTTCCTAATTGATCCACGTGAGCCATACGTGGATCACAAGTCTGTCTAAGGTTATGCAGGTATGTAATGCAATCCTATTACATTTTTGCTTCCATTATACATGTCTTGATTCTTGATGCTCCATCTTCAATCTCGATCTCCCACTAATTCTAAAGTTTTTACATTTAAATCGTGCAAACAAGAGAATAGGGATACAAAACCGGGGTGGGATACATCAGAAAATAGAGAGAGCAGGCTCGCAGGCCCGAAAACCAAAATCACAAAAATAATGAAATAATAAAAAACCTAAGCATTCACCTAAACACATTGGTCAAGGCCCGTAATCATCCATCATTCAATCACAACATATGTAATTAAACTAAACAATTACATCATATGTAATTTGTACTAATTACATCACATGTAATTAGAGCACAATAATTAATTTATTCTATCGTTTCCCACTAATCGCATCATTAGTTGAAAATAAAATTAAAAATTAAATAAAACAATTTTATTTAATTTCTAATTAATTAAACTTCAACTAATTGATAAAATCTATATTTTACCTTTCAAATCATAAGGTTAATTGAAAATAAATTAAATGGAACATTTCCATCTAATTTGCAATTAATATGTAAAATCTCTATTTTACACTTAATAAATTAAAAATCATATTTTTAATTAATTAAGTTTATGATTTATTCTTCAAAAACAATATCCGGATAAAAACATCTAAATTGACTCAAAATAATTTATGGACTCCAAACAATTTGGATCCAAAATTAAAAAATCAATTTCAACCCAAAATACCCAATTTTCGGATTAAATAAAAATAAATTTTTTTTTTTTTTTTTTAATTGAAATCGAAAATTAGGGTTATGGCACTGTTCATCTCCATCCCCACCATGACAGGCGCGGCGGCTAGGGTTTCAGAAACCCTAGCTCGCGCCGCCGCCTTCATCTCGCGCCGCTGTCTTCATCTCGCCGATCTGGAGCCGCGCACATCGAGTTCTCTACAAGATAAAGCAACTCGGCGCGGAGAAACGAGAACAAATCGGACGCGAATGGTTTCTGGGAAAATAAAAATTACAGTGGCTTCTCGCGACCCCTTTTGCGCGATAAATCACTGAACGTGACGAACAGTGAAGCGCAGTCATTCGTAGGCGACGCACGGTGGTGGAGAACACTTCTCCGCCGCGTGTGCCGCCGCGCGAGCTGCCGGAAAATCGATAACAAAAACGATGAACAGTGTACGTTTTTTTTTTTTTCGGACAGATTGATTTCAAAAGAAAAAAAAAACGATCAGCATATTGGGAACGATCTAATAAAAAAAATTAATTATCACATACATGAATCAAAACGCAACCTGGCTCTGATACCACTGTTGGGTTTCCGTACCCTGGCGCCAGATCCAAACGCAGCGGAAAATAAACAGTAAACAGATCTGACCCGGGGACGGACGATCGCGCCTGATTCATGTATTATTATGCAAACATCAATATAAATGCACGAAAAAGAATTACCGATGAACAGCGAAATCAATCTGCGGCGGTGATCCTCGAGTCCAATCAACCTGACCAGATCTACAAGCACGACACCAGTGCTAGTGTGATGACGACTTATGAGAGTATTGAATGGAAGATCATAACCCTAGAGTGAACCTTATATTTATAATGTTCATGAGACAGCTAAGTGGGCTAGGGCTCATAAAGCCCATCGGGCCAACGTTTGGCTTGCTGGGTATTTTATGCTAACAGGCTTCTAGTGAGAGTTCTGGATACGTGAGTTTGCTTTGTTGGTTATCTTATAACAGTTATTTTCTCTCGTTTATCCTTTTTTGTACATTCAGATAATTTGGAAGGTAGTTCACTTCTTCGACCACACTCCTGATAGAATGGTTTGAGTGGATCTAGTTTGGATCTGATGGTCCATGCATGCTTGTGGTTCTTGTGCTTCTGAAGTTATTTTCTCTACCATCAGTCCATTTAATACAACTCGCTTTTGCTGCTCGATGTACTTACCCACTTTTGATGCTTGTATTTGTTGTGTTTTTTATGGTTGCTTCGTCATGTATTGTGGGCTTTGGTTAGATTTGTATTGTACCCGTTTGTTATAGCAATATAATTCCTATTTATGTTTAAAAATATATATATATGTGTAGAGCAGCGGAAAAAATCAGATAATGAGAGGCAATAAAATTTTCTTCATTTAAAGTTGTCCACAGACCACAGGACCTTTTTACTCCAATTCTACACATTTCAAGAAACTAGGGAATGACAAGTGCCTTCAGTAAAAGCATGGCCGAATGTAAGAATTTTTATAGATGGTTTTTAAATACGAGGGAAAAAATAATAATTTACAAGATGATAAAATATACTATATATATATATATATTTTTGAGAGAGATAATTGCCCTCTCTCATCCGCCAATGGGTGAGGGTGGGGCCTACTGATCTTATTTTAAAAAATCATAATAAATTTTGAGTATTTTATACTTTCTATCCCGGTTCAGCCTCGATAAATTACCTATTTTGAATTTCATATTACATTTCCTCATCTATTAATTTGGGAAGCCATACATATGGTCATAAAATTAATTAGAAAATAGATATGTCTCATCCAATTGTCTTAGATTAATGGAAAAGTTAATCAAGATTTAATGTAGTCACCATCCGACTAGAAATATAACAAATTATTAGATAAATTCTAATACGTAGCAAATTCCCATTATCTTACCTCAATCATTGTACAAATCTACAATATATATATATATATATATATATATATATATATATATATATATATATATATATATGAGTTGGGGATGTGATAAATCAATTTTTATGTGTCAAGCGTGACTCGAACTCGAGTCTACCTAAAATAGACATGAACTCTTATCAATCCCGGTTAGTTACTGAAATTTATCAGTTTCATATAATGATTGTGATATTTAATGCGGAGAGAGACTGTTCACGCGTGTTCCTTCGAGCTGAATCATTTTTTTCTGTCTGATAATTTCATTAGGGGGCCAATGGAGGGGAATTGAATCTTTTCTTTCGAAAAAAAAAACATCAAATTTTATAAGTAGAATTATTATTTAAAGATACTAGTTTTACTTTTAACATTTTAAATATATATAAAATTTATTGATAATTTATTAGTTTTATATTATTCTCATAACTTTTTTGATTAATATTTGAATTTAATTGTGAAATAAATTTGAAGATGTGCATACGAACCATATAAAAAATATATATGATATGGCGATACCGTACACACAGGGATCGTTACGGTGTGTACATGCTTGACTAGTCTTATCGGTTGGTAAGAAAAGGATTATACATATGAATGCGACAATAATACTTCTCGTGTCACAAATTTCTTGGTTTCTATCCTCTTAATGAGATAATGTTTTTCTAAGACAAATTAATTTTCTGGTCAAATCATGCATAGTTTCAACTAAAGTGATTATCTCGGATTAATTTTATTTAACAAAAAAAAAAACAAACACGTGTCGAACGATACTGCCCAGTACAGAAAGAAGCGAGTGAGCGGCAAATGATCCAATATCGGACCAGGCGAATATCTGTCTCTCATTCTCGGGATTCCAATCCAAATTATGCATTTACTGATCGCACTAGATTTCTTGATTCGCTGAGAGAGAGTGACATGAAACAAATCTTGATTTATTATATGATATTTGGCTAGTGTGCTAAAAAATCTAAATATTTGGTTCATAATTTGGGAGGGGTTAATGCTGAGATGAAATAGATTTCTCGATGAAAGCTAAAGTAGAACTCACAGTAATTGAATCAGTGGAGAAGAAGATGGAAAAATATATGAGTTTTTCATTAATTGTAATCTGCCAATTTGTACAATACATTCTTTATATACATGAAGAATACAACTGGACTAACTAAACAACGTTAGCTAACGAATCTACTAACTGTTGTATATACCCGAATCAGTCCTCTCAATTTGTTTCTCACGACCGAAATAATTTTAGTGATTGAACCGAAAATGAACCCAAATTGAGAGGGACTGATTCGGGTATATACAGCAGTTAGTAGATTCGTTAGCCAACCATAATTGAACCGAAAATGTACCCAAATGATGTTTTACTGTAGTATCTCTTTATAATATGTTTATATTAATTTAACTTACATGCATATCTCTACGCGAGACATAGGCTAACTATACTAAGCATGCTATCAAACGACGCATGACCAATCTTTGTAAAAACATTAAAAGAATATGTGTCACTTGATGTCATCCCTAAGTACAAAATATTTAAAGGAATACGTGTCACTTGATGTCATCCCTAAAGGTACCGTACTCAAGGACGACATCAAACTAACCCCGAAAACTTTATATTTCCACTTATTTGAAAGATGAATTTGTGTTGTGGTTATCATTTTATTTTATATAATGTAATAATGTTTGAAGAGTTGGGAGCGATTATGAAGTATTGTCATGATGTGGCACAAAAAGGTGGGCTGGACAATGACTTGAAGAGAAGTGTGGATCCTTAGGCAGATCCTTCGAAAGGGATTTGACACAATCGAAGAAATATATTACTATTCTCTCTATTTTTTTTTTTAAGAGTTGCATTAATTTACATGGCGGAAATAGATATGCATACAATAATTTTAGTCTGAGTATCGGGCGATTATCGCTGAATTTTATTGTACCTTTATATTTTGTTAATTTATATGCTCAAAAAAATATCATTATATTTTGGATTTTTCAGTTTTATCTCTATAATATATATATATATATATATATCTTAGTTAGTTTTGAAATTCACATATTTATTTCAAAATGATTTTGTATGTCAGTGGAACTGAAATTTGGATTACAATGTGAAATTGTATAGTGTGGAGCATTTGGAACCTTCGTAATAATGTGATTTTTAAGAACGCAAACTAGAAGTTTATAACATTTAGATAGAATTAAAATCAGTCTATGATCTTTGTTAGTGACTAAAAAAGTAGGATTGTTATCGTTCTCGGTTAACGATTGATTTAGATTTTCTTTATTGTGTTTGAATCTCAATGCTTGAAAACGTCATGATCAAACTTTTTTAATTTACTGCTTTATTTTCTGAGCACCGGTGCTCTATTAGTAAACTCTTTGCTCATAAAAAGAAAAAAAGAAAAAAAAGGCAAGAGTCACATAGTAAATTACTATATTATTAAGTAAGTGTATCCTGGATTAATTACAACTGTTTCAATTTTTAACATATTTGGCAGTAATTCATAACATAAACGACATCTATTCCAATTAATTAAGAAAATCAAGAAATGGTGCTTGTTTTCAAGGCCCTTTACGCGAAATGTTTCACATCTTCAACTCCAAATATATTAAATGGAAACGGTGAAACTGAGATTTGGATTATAATGTGGGATTGATTGTGTGGTGTGGAGCATCTGGAACCTTTGTAATGATGTGATTTTTAAGGAAGCAAACGAGACGTTTATAACATTTCATACATAATTAAAATTTGTCTATAGTTTTGGTTAATGACTAAAAAATAGGATTATAGTCGTTCTTAGTTAACGATTGGTTTAGATTTCCTTTATTATAATTGAATCTCAATGCGTGAGAACGCCGTAATCATACTTTTGTAACTCACTACTTTATTTTCTGAGCACTCCCGAGCTGTATTAATAAACTATTTGCTTATTCAAAATAGTAATAGTCACATAGTAAAGTACTATATTATTAAGTATATCCTGGATTAATACAATTGTTTCAATTTTTAATATTTTGAGTTCTATACGCTACCCTATGAGGTCATGTTCCATGAGGCACATCTACGATAGATAGTTTTCTAACCCGATATTTAGGATATGCGTTGGATCAATTTAGGGTAATTAAACTATTATTTTGAGGAAAACATTCAGTTCCATATTTTAGTACAATTTATATCTCATTCTTACATATATTCAGCTTACAGTTGATTTACCATTTAATTTCATTATCTATAAATACCTTTTTAAAAAGGACAATTTATCAACTATTGGTAATATTGGACCTAGAAGAGATTGAACATATTTTATTAAATAAAAAAATAATTTCTTTTTTAATGTACATATATCTAACAAATTACATTTTTTTACTCATTATTTTCTTATAAACTTTTCATATTATATGTAGATTCTTTATATTATTCCTATCTTGTTCACTTGTGCTATTGAGAAGAAATGTTCACATCAAGACATAGTTTAAATTGTTATCACCTAAGTCCCGTGTAAAACACTTATGTTCGAGTCTCCCCTCCTCATAAATTAGGAATAAAAAAAATGTTGCCGACAAAATTACAAAACTAAAAACCCCAAAAATATGAATTTTTGGTTGTAATAAATCGTGGGGTTAATGAAAACGATTGGGAAATATGATTGGTAAGCTAAGAACAAAGTGCGTGGAGACTGGAGAGTATAGAAACGATGCATACAATTAATAATTTTGAGAGAGAAAATATGAAGAGGAGGATTGTCTTGTCCACCCGCACGTATGCAGCCTCTTATTTATTTTAGGCAATATTTTCAATCATATAGTTAATTATTAAATGATCATATATATATATATATATGTTAACGAATTAAATATTTTAAAAGATTATCTAATCGAGAAATACGATCTTGCGTTCGACTTTTATTTACTGGGAAATAGATGTCGAAAAAATGTTTTAATAGTAGTAGTTGTTGTGTCTGAACTGAGATGTTTTAATATTTATTTTAAAAAATATGTATCGTTTGATGTCGTCGAACAATGTGATCGAAACAACCGAGATGAACCGTAGAGGTATTTGCTGCAATAAATGTGTGAAATCAAAGCTCCAGACGTGCACGATTATTACAAAATTATATATGATGACTCGATTAAACTAAATCCCATTTTACACAAGTTTTTTCATTTAAATTTAATCGCTCCTTATTTGTGTGATAATATGATCATCAAGTTATATATATATATATATATATATATATATATATATATATATATATATATATATATATATATATGTTAGCAATCCAATGAGCATACAACGCAGCGGAATATTTAAAATTTGGATTACTAGACACCAGATCTATACATAGGTTATCATATCGGATAAAGGATTTACGAAGGTCTCACCCTTGTAGCGTGTTTGAGCATATTCCACGGAGCACAACGTCCAACGATCCCGAGTCACAAGCAACACCTCCAAGGTCTTGCCTCAACGGTATCCACACGATTAAACGAACAAGGGACGTTCAAGAACAAGTTGCTAGACTTATTCTTGAACCAAAACCAACCCCACGATTCAAAACCGATTAAACTGCAGCCGTTCCGATCACCACTATTCACGTCGGCCGTGAAGATGAAGGAGGAAGGAGGCGGCGGCCGTGTGGTTTAAGCTTGAGAGCTTTTTAGGTTTTGATAATTGTGATATCAAGGAATGAATTAATTCAATAATTAGTCACCTTGTTATCTTTATACTTGTCTCTATTCACAATTTTTTTTCGCTCCTCGAACTCGAGACTTCCTAAAGGAAGGAGATGAGCTTAAATCCTGCTAAGGCCGGAAGCTACCCTATACACAAATTTAGCTTCATATGCGCAAATTTGCTATGTAACTGTGTGAGAATGGATAAGCACGACATAATTCAACGCTCACACACTCGCATATCAAATTTTGCGTATACGGAAAAAGTACTTTTGTGATCCATAATCAAAGTTATAAAAACTGAAAGATTTAAAGAAATTGCATAAGTGTGTGTCCACTGTCCAGTCTGTCCTGTTGGAGGAGGAGAGGCACGTGTGGGAAGCCATCAACGTGCACTCGTTTTCATCCACTGGAAGTGAAATTGATTGGCTTTTGTCTCTTATTACTCTATAATTGTTATTCCGTCAACACGCTTCTGTACACGAAGATGGTCTCACCTAATTTAGGACATTGCTGTGTGTGTATTCGTCTTATTTTCACAAATAGAAATTGTTATTTAAGAATTTTATATTTAAAAATTAAAATTTTAAATCCTTTTCCATTTTTCCCTTAAACATTCTGTAGTCGTCATTAGAATATTAATTTTATACGCGCGATTATTTCATGTTACTCGAATCATTAAATGATTTTAATTCTAAATTTCCTGATTTTACATTATTATTTTTATTATTTAATGAGTCCAAAATGGGTGATAGTGACAAATTGATATGCTTATCTTTATGTCAATCCGGAATTGGCCTGTTTTTTTTTTTTTTGCTAGGTAATCCGGAATTGGCATGATTTGTATTAATGTATGTGAATTATAATCCACCAAAAATCGGTACATCGGATATGGATTACAAATGTTTTATGTTCTATGCACCTGATGTTTATGAATACCATGACACTACGTATATATAATAAGACTTAATTTTGCATTTGAACGGTACAAAAATAAATATTCATTAATTTAAATTAGTTTGATTTGGTAAAAAATGTATATAAAATAATAATGTATAGTTAATTGTTTACTTGTTATGGATATATTTAACATATACTATCGACCCGAATCGAGACATTCACTTCTTGCTTGATCTTTATATTATATCATACACAGACCAGTACTTTGAATTAGTAATATATATATATAAATTTATTTTGTGTTTTAATTTTTTTTTAAAAGGATAATGGAATTTTTTTGTTTGATTAGATTTCTTTGAAAAAAAAGGTTTTTTGGCCTCTATGAGTCTTTTCTATTATATTTACTAACAAACCATCAAAGATTTTTGGTGTATACAATTATAGACTTATAGTATTCTGAAAATATTTTGTATTACATAATCAAATTAAATAATAGGTAATATAATTAGTTTAAAATAAATATTAAAAAGTAATGAAAATAAATTGTGTGACACTCGTTAGATAAATGAATTTATTTAAGCAATTTATCAGTATAAATAAGTTTTTATCAAAAAGATAAAATGTCCCCATATGTACATATTTGTCCCCTCTAAATATATTCATAGTTGTCAATTTGTCGTCTTATCAAAAACTCTAATTAGAGGTACATGCACAATTCAAATATTATAAACTGCAACATTTCAAACACCACATCTCGATCGTTACGCCTTCTGTGGACGCCTCATAATAGGCAACAACCAACGAAACAGGCCTGGAATGCTGTGGTAATCGATTGAATAACCATAATTTTAAAGTGCAATTTTGTTTGTAGTAAATATAAATCTTTATTTGTTGAAGTCTTTGAAAACTTTTCTTTCCCACCTTAAAATCTACATTTTGATTGGGTTTATAGATATGTATGGACCATGCAGCATTTGGAGATCATTCAATATATGGTCCAGTATCTTGGAATAATATACTCAAAATTCTACGTCTTTATTCCACCACGGTGATACAATAAATAAATCAATAAATAAAAATAATATCAAGAATTAATATATGGAGATTCTTTGCAGCAAATTTTCACACGCATGTATTGATGTGAAATTCATCTCTTTCTGATAATCAACTATGTATTAAATATTTAATTGATTAAGCCCTACAAATTAAAAAAAAATATTTGAGAGGGGGAGGGGCTAAATAATTTTTCGCACACTGCAGGACTTGAACTCGAGTCTCTCCAAAGTGAATATGAGCTCTTATCAGCTGGACTAGGCCCATGAGCTCAGCTTACCAATTCATTTGAAGCAGGATTTTGTTAAGAAATGAGTGATACTAAAATAACTGATTATATATACCCTATATATACCATTGTTCTCATTTAAGAACAAATTATCTCTAGAAATTAAAAGAAAACTATTATTTTTTTTTATAAATTTCATTTACGCGGTTTAATAACAAGGTTTCCGAGTATGCACATGATTTCGAAGGATAGGTAAGACGAGTTAAAGGGATACTCTAATAATTTCATTTTCCTTCGACTTTTTTTTCCTATGTATGTGGAATCGCTCCTTCAATTTGAGAGTATAACTAAAATCGCTATCTTCACATCCCTTGGAATTTTATCCAACGTTGATTTATGTGGATGTAGGTAAATGAAGAGAAATGAGACCCTACCACGGGGGCAATAACCTCATACTAGTCCAAATTTGATTTGGAATGTAGGGTCAACACATTTATATGAACTCCATGTATCCAAATCAAATTTGGAAATTTGAATCTAACGCCGTAAATGACGTATCTAAATCTCATCTTCATGCATGAACATGTGACAGGCAATTAGACACTGACTTCATGCAAATAAATACCCTATCCATCCCTTTTGGGGTTTTCTAATAATTTAACCTAAAAAAATTATTTATTTAACGAAATAACCTAAATTTTTTTAAAATTTTTTTTATTATTATTGAAGTCGCCATCTCAGATGGCGACTTTCGTACAATTTTTTTTTTACTGAATTCGCCATCTCAGATGGCGACTTCAATATAGTTTTTTTATTTTTAATGTGGCGACTTCCATATATATATATATATATATATATATATATATATATATATATATATATATACATATATATATATACACATATACATATGTAGAAGTTGCCATATAAAAAAATATCGTCTTCCATATATATGACAACTTCTATATATGTTAAGTAATTACATCAATTATGAAAGGCTAAATAAAATCTATTTTTATTATAAGTGTATGTTTATATAATAGGACAAAAAAATTAATTTACGGAGTATTAGATAATATTTTACACTTTCTTATTTTCTTTTTCTTTTTGGGATGCAATTTCGTTGTCTACTTATTCATTATTATACAAAGATTTAAAAAAATACACATTTCAACTTTCACAAAAGGATCGTGCTTTGCTATGATGCACGGACATTGATACGGCGACACTGATACGACACAATTCACTTTGTACTATGGAAACTAATTTTTTTAATAATAATAATAATAATATCATATTATTTCTTAAAAAAATAATAATAATAATATCATATTATACTAATATAATAAATAAATAAATTAATAATAATATTTATAAGAGCTAGTTAAAATAATAATATTAATGATAAATCACGATAAAAGTATATATAATGGAAGTGTGATGGACAATGTTATTAAATTATATCTATTGTTTTTTTTTCAGTATACTTATAATGTGATATATTAATTTGAATTAATATAGTGTGTTATCTATTATTTTATTATTATCAGTTTTTTTATAATGAAGTCGCCATCTGAGATTCAAATTTAACTATCAGTGTTTTTTATAAGGAAGTCGTCATCTGAGATTCAAATTTATAAGTAAATTACTAAAACAGTGGTAGTTATAATAATAATAATAATAGATAACACAATATATTAATTCAAAATTAATATCAGTGTCGCCCTATCAGTGTCGGTGCATCATAGGAAAGCACGATCCTTTTTTGAAAGTTGAAATGTGTATTTTTTTTAAATCTTTGTATAATATTGAATAAGTAGACAACGAATTGCATCCCAAAACAGAAAGAAAAAGAAAATAAGAAAGTGTAAAATTATCTAATACTCCGTAAATTAATTTTTTTATGTCCTATTATATAAACATACACTTATAGTAAAAATAGATTTTATTTATGTAATGCCTCGATTTGTGTTATATACGTGTGATATGATTATGGTGTAATTATATCACTTAGCGGTATGATAATGGGGGTTCGGGTGGAACCAAGAATGAATTAAAACATGTATGAAATGATATATGGCAAGGGCAAGGAATGAAACATGGTATACAATGATTTAATAACATATCAAGTCATGAACTAGTAGGCATTTGATTATGCATGTGAAGTTACTTGCAATTGGAGTTGTATTTGAATTTGGATTTCATTTCATGTACATGTTACTTAACATGTAATTACCTCTAAATGACATGATAGCAAGTGAATTAGGGAGCTAAGGATCTATATCAAGTGACTTAAGGGTGAACTCACATACTACACCACTTTCACCTCAAATTCTCTACAAAGCTCCTCTCCAACCCTTAGAGATTTTATTAGTTGAAGCTTGTTGTTTTCACTTGTGATTTGAGCTAGGAAGTTGGGTGAAGTGATTTCTTCACATCTTGGTAAGGAATTCATAGCTTTACACTTGAATTATGTCATTGGTGTTGCATATGTGAAGTAAAATATCCAATGTTTATGTGAAGAATTGTATCATGTTTCTATACTCTTATTTGGAATCTATGATGTTAGAAACATGTTAATATGTTCCTAGGGATTGCAAGAAACATGTTGATATGGTTCAATTTGAGTTATAGGAGAAGAACCATGGAGATAAGCTTAAAAATCGCCATGCTCTAAACTTTCTGGGCATCGGCGATCGATCGGTACGTGTATGGCGATCGATCGCCGAAGAAGCCAAATTTTAAGGCGGTGAAAATGTTTGTCGATCGATCGGTGAAATTGTCGCGATCGATCGCTATGAACAGAGCATTGTGGCGATCGATCGCCAAGTTGTAGCGATCGATCGCGAGGGGACAGAAGGTTTTGGCGATCGATCGGTGTTGGTAGCGATCGATCGGTGATGTAGAAAAGTTGAAAAATGTTATATTTTTGTAGAATTTGATTTTAATGCCTATGATAACATGATATATTGTTGGCATTGTTGTAGCATCATCTCAGGGGACGGGACAACGAGGCACTTAGCCAGTGACGCCTAATTTATCTCGTTTGTGTCGCAGTACAGGTACGTGTTGACGTACGGAGTATAGATATTATGTGATGATGATGTTATGGTTTTGATATCATATGATTTATGTTATCTTTGTGTCATATGATTGGTAGTATCATATGCATGTGCATACATGGATTTCATATGATTGAGTGGGATGCCTTGATAGATATGTGTATATGCTTTGGTGCGATCATTGCCTTGATAGATATGCCCGGGTTGGTATATGCTTTGGCTGGGATCGTTGCCACGATAGATATACTACATATGCTCGGTTATATGTTTGAGATATACGCCTGGTTTGAGTATATGCTCGGTTATATGTTTGAGATATACGCCTGGTTTGGGTATATGCTCGGTTATATGTTTGAGATATACGCCTGGTTTGGTTATATGCTCGGTTATGTATTTGAGAGATATACACCTGGTGTGGGTATATGCTCTGGCTATTATCACAGAGGAGCATGGTACTATGATATGTGCTGCTAATATGAAGATGTGATGTGGTTCCACTGACATATTGAGCTGAATAGGCATATCATATGGGGCTCGTGATAATAGGGTAATTGTTGCGACATGTCATGACATAGTGCATTTGTGGATGCATGATACAGAACATTCACGTTAGATTATTTAATGTGCTTTATCATTGATATTGATATTGTGTTTTGATATTGCACTGAGATAGTTGTTATCTATACTCACGTTTTGTGAATGTTTCTGTAGGAATTCATAGACGTGGGAATCGTGAGTCTTATTCCGCTGCGAGGTGAACCACTGCCTAGGAGTTATTTTGGATTAGGTTGTTACTTGTACATGTGATGTATAGTTGGTTAGGTTTGTATAACCTTGTAACAACTTCACTAGTTACAAACTCTTAAACAGTGCATGTTTTTACTTAATTCAGACTCACATATGTATGCTTAATGAAATACATAATGGATTAACTAACGAGGACCCCACAATTTAGCCTTCCATAATTGATGTAATTACTTAACATACATAGAAGTTGTCATATATATGAAAGACGACATTTGATATGACAACTTCTACATATATAAATATAAATATAAATATAAAAATATATATAAAAATAAATAAATAAATAAATATATATATATATATATATGGAAGTCGCTATCTGAGATGACGACTTCCAAAAAAAATTAATTTTATATTGAAGTCGCCATCTGAGATGGCGACTTCAGTAAAAGAAAAAGTTTGTACTGAAGTCGCCATCTCAGATGGCGACTTCGGTCATTTTGATAAATAAAACAAATTTTAGGTTATTTTGTTAAATAAATATTTTTTTCGGGTTAAATTATTAAAAAACCCATCCCTTTTGCCCATTATATATATTACTAATTAGATAATCAGGCATCATAACGAACATACACAATACTTGCATTTGTTTGTGAAGATCAATATATATATATATATATATATATATATATTCGACGCACAACCGTAAGTCACATATTTTTTGAAAATAAATATTGGGGTTTAAATTCAAAAAATATATATTTTCAAAACCATGCCCACAAATGCGTTCTCTTCCAACCAACGTATGGCGAAGTAATCTTAGCTTTTGGTTGGCACCATTGCAAAAGTTACTCAAAAAGCCATACGAAACCCCACACCATGTGTTAATAAGGTCCCATTTTCAACCTTTATTTGATGACCCTTTCACTTGCTTTTGTTTCTTCCCATATTCACCATTCGCACACATTGCCCTGTTGCAGTCATATCAACTCGCTATTTTCCTCTAGCATTCTACATAGCCCACATATCTATATTATATACTATCGATTGTATCTTTTTTTTTTTATTTTGTTATTCAATGGAGAAATAGATGTCTCGAACGATAGACCTCCTGCATAATCAGATACATTGCAACCACAGTTGTCAAAAAACTATGGACTATCTATCGATTTATGCGTGACATCCTTGTGCAGAGGCCATGTTAAACTTATATTAAGTGGCCAATTTTTTCGGTTGTCCCTGAAGGGACTGTCATTTGTATCCTTACTTGCATTATATGTCTTCCATCTCAATGCCATACACCATTCTATTTTTTTTGGGACTTAAAAACTAAAATATTTGTTTTTTTCAATATATTTATGTATTAAAATTCTTTATTTAAATATATAATATTATCATTCACTATATAATAAGATGGGAAATTAAAAATTTCAATTGTGGCAAATGGTTTTATTCTTAATATCCGAAGGAAATAAAAAGTTGAAAATCACAAGTATTTTCAACTGTTGACAACTTCCCTTTTCTTGCTCACTCGATACACCAAATATCAATCATAGGGTAGATAGAAAAATTGGGTTTTGAAAATGTAGAGGCCATTTATTTATTTTTTAATAGTGCAGATATCATGGTTTAAAATAATTGTCTCTCCTACTGGGGCGATGGCATGGGATGTTTTGGCAGTTATGCCTTTTGAAAGGTTAGAGTCACATTGTTACCACTAGCTATAATTTTTTGGTAAAACGACAAACATTTCACCCTACACAATGATATCATTATCTTAACGCCAGTGAAATTAAATTTTCTTTACCATACATGGCCATAAGGAGAAACCCATAAGTTTTCTAAATATAAACCCATATACAATTTTATTGTTATTATATATTATGAACTAAGGAAAAGAGTTGGATTTCTTTCAAATTTTATTTTATAAGTTTTTAGGGTTATTTTATTACGCTCTAGTTTCGATGCCATAAAATTCACCTAAGCACATGGTTTCCCACAAATATAAAAAAAAGGACTAAATTAAATAAGTTTGATCCACTATTTATTTTAAAAAGCTTATTATATATTAATTATTATTTTACTAATAATATCTATTTTTTTGTAAATGATGTGTTACCAATAAAAAGCTGACAAAATGTATATGAAAATGATTGTTCATTTAAATTAACTATTTAATTGAATTTATACCATACAAATCAGGTCTGTTGACTGTCTTTATTAATTCAAATTTTTGTAGTTTAAATCTGCTATACATTATTAAGTTAGTTAATTGTTGTACAAACTAAAGTGGTACTCTTCACTGTTTTTTATTAGTTAGTTTTGGTTGTCTTCATTGTTTCTTTTCATCTTCAATAAAGAGATTGCATAAGTACTATAATTCAAGCAGTAGAAAATTAGGGAAGAAACTGAAGTCACAGGAGAATTTCATCTTCTGCAGGGACGGCGAGTCAGATTTGTGCTGCCCGCGCTTAGCCATGTCTTTCGGTTTTCTCTTAGAGAAAGAAGCTGATTAATCTTTTATATGATTTTTTTGTACCGTAGAATCTTTATATTATTTAGACAATTGCATGTTAAAGATGTTGGTTGATTAGGATTTGTTCTCCGGTGTATGATTTTGCAGACATCTATTCAATGTATGGCATATGTTCCCCAAATTTTCTGATAGAGTAGAATGGTGGCCTTTATGTAAGATCTTTCTTCATCATCCAAATTTTTCTTTTCTTTTTTATTTCTTTTTACCCAAATTTTCGGGATGGCCCCCCATGCTGGACCGAATTTCCTTGGGTTTAATTATATAATAGTATTTATAAAAATAACTCAAATTTCTTTTTCTTAAACTAACCGATGTCGCCAACTCAATTGGCGACAACACTAAAAATTATATTAATGTCGCCATCTGAGATTGCGACAAAAAAAAAATTTATTTTTTTATTGTTGAGATGGCGACAACATTATTTTTTTAAAAAGATGTCGACATCTTAGATGTCGATAACCATTAAACCCAAAAAATTTTTAATGGGTGTCGTCATCTGAGATGGCATCAATAACAAATTATTTTTTTATTGTTGGCGACAACACTGAAATCTAGAAACCCTAGCTGCCCGCCGCTCTAATCATTGGTGTCGCCATCTGAGATGACGACACCAATAAGAAAATTATTTTTTATTGATGTCGCCATCTGAGATGGCGACACCAACTGAAACCCTAACATTCTTTATACTCTCGCCCGATGCTCAAACCGCTCAAAAAACACATTTTCATTCGAAGGAACAGAGCAAGATGGCGAGAGAACTTCAATTTTTTTTCAAAATTACGGAGCAGCGAGAGAACTTCATCTCTTTTCAAAATTACATAGCAAGGTAAGTTTTTTATTTTTGTTATTATTTGATTTTAGATAAATTATGATGTTGATATATATATTGGGAGTATTTTTTTTGTTGGTGTATATTTTGGCGGCGATGTGGATGGTGAAAGGTTGGCTCCGGCTGGTGCGGTGGCTGCAGTGGACGATGGCGGTGGCTGGTTGTCGGCTGTGGGTTGGCGGTGGTCGTGGGTAGCCGGCGGGTAGTGGTTGTAATGTTGAGATTAATGTTGATAATTTTTGTATTATATTTCAGGATGGATCAAATGAGACAACCATGCCCGGTTGACACACATCTTTTGTCATTCCAGTCTTCACATTGATCCGAGGATGTATGGAGATGTGATATGGATAGCATACTACGTGCGAGAAACCTGTTAGGAATCAATCAAGCAATGCGCAGCGGAAAATAAAAATTGATTCCTACCACTGGACCTATACAAAGTGATCATACCGTGATTGTTAAGAATCATACCCTTGTAGCGTGTTTGTAGCAGAATCCTCGTTGCATGTCCACGAGTCACGAACAAAGATTTGCACCTTCGTCTCTACGGTATCCACATGATCAAATCGAAAGGGTGTTCAAGAACAAGTTGCTAGACTCGTTCTTAAACCAAAACAAGAGTCACGGTTCAAAACCGATCAAACGACGGCCGTTAATCTCACTATTCACGGCGGCGGCCGTGAGCTTGTATGAGATTGGCGGCGGCCGAGAGCTCCAATTTAGGTGGCTATTAGGTTTGATTATAATTAACCCCTAATCCCCAATCAATGCCTTGTTAGTTTATTATATATTGATTTAATTAAAAGGCTTTCAAAAAGCTTTATTGGCCCATACCCAATTATTAATTAAATCCATATATCTAACATTTGTAATTAAGACTCTTCTTAATTAATTATTCATCCAATGAATTTTATCTCCCCTTTTGATTTAATCTTTTGTGCGACCCGATAGGATCTTGCAATGTTGGCAGTGACATAAAATCTGATTTTATGTTACAAGCAATGAGCGGTATCTAGCAACACATCAAGGCTACCCAAATTACAAGAATGTCATAGATTCGACATAACCTACGGACTGTGATAATATTAACCATGTAACTTAGTCCCTTTGTCCATTGTGTTTAGATTGAACACGAGTCATGGAATAATCATAATCATATATTCAATCTTTTATTTCTTGATCCCCAAGTAGAACTAGAATAAACGAATAAGCTCGATATCACATATCGACTCATTCGAGCACGGCCATGCATTTTAGTCTTACTTGATCAAGGGCCCAAACACTTCTCCTGTTATATAGGAGGGACAAATCCTTTCTTGATCACTCAACATCCCTCTACATAATTCGTGGTGTATCCAATGATTGTCTTTATAGTTTACCCTGTTACAGGTAACGTTTGACAATATCAAGATACATGACTCCTTATGTTGGGATCTCTGGTGATCTCAAGTCGTAAGGATTACATACATTATTATCACTATGAGAATTGCTTATGACGTTCATATAACTATCCATGTAGCATTCTCATGGTGGGTCTGTTCAGTACATCGTTTGATCGCTTATTTTTTAAACAGAAATTTCTCAGTGTAGCGATTCTACCGCAAGTGCACGGTGTCAAGTTTTAGTATAATGATAATATAAGTACGGATTGTCGAACCCACGAGGACTAGGAAATAATTACCAAACTCCACTAGTTTAACTATATTTAGTCTACGATAACTGGTTGTGATTAATTAACTAAATTGACTAATGAACTCAAGATCAACCCAAAAACACAAGAACGAAAAAGAATAAAATCAAAAGAAACAATTATCAAGACTTTCGGTTCACCTATGTAATCCCCCACAAATTCACCTATTAGTTAAGAATCGAATTCAAACAATCTAAGGTGACGAGTTTTCCAAATTTATCTAATATAATCTCTCGAGTTATATTAAACCTAATATCAAATTGCAGTAAGTCACTCTCGTGTACTTATTTAACAACACAATATTGTATTAAGATCCGTGAAAACTTCTAGCTTTCGATTACTAGATATCTATAGCTATCACACGTGTATTTGACTTCATCTCTCGATATCAGTCTGAAATCCACGGCATAAATCACTATATCGAATCACAATTTTATCTCTCGATCTCAATTGTAATTTAATATCATTCAAGGATGGCCAAACCCTTAAAAGCATGAAGAACAATGATCTATGCACTTGATAATAAGAATCAATAAAAAACATTCAATTAAAATCATGGGTTCATACAAAGGATCCCCTCAGTCTTGATAACAAACTTAGCCTAGCAACATATTTAATATCAAATGCAATATCATGTATTTCAACATCAAAAGCATAAGGAAATTAAATAGAATCAAACAAAGTTTAGAAATACGTATAAACTAGCGATGTTGAATCGCGTTGTCGATCCGTAGCTCCGTCTCTTGCTTTGCTTCACTGTACGTACTCTTCTTCACCAACACCTTTCTGTATTCTGTGCTGTACGTGAGTCTTCAACTCTGTCTCTCCACGTGAATTCTGCTGCTCACGTAAATATTACTCACTTACGTTGCTTCTCAGGTTGTTCACCAATCTCTTCTCTCAAAATCTACCCGTAACTCTTCTCCTCTTCGTATGCATATCTGCTCCTTCAATCCTCTCTTATCTTCTTCTCCAGTAAACTCTCCTCCTTCAATCTGTGTTGCTCACCTCCGTCAAAATCCCGTCGCGAAGTGCTCTGTGCACGTTGAAGAATCAAAGTCTTGAATTCCTCTTCTTCTCGTCTCTGAAGTTTTGTACGTTCCCATATTTTGTCTTCCTTTCTCTCGTTCCAATCTGTTCACCTCGATCAGTTTCAGTCCCTTCTCCTTACTCTCGTCTGTATTTCAGAATGAATGTGTGGAGTTTAAACTGATATCTGTTGCTGCTCTCCTCTCGCGTCACTCTCCTCTCTCCCTCCAACACCTCTCACTCTGTTTCTGCTCTTTTCACGTCCCCGTCTCTCTTCTCCTCTTCGCACGTTGCTGCTCTTCTCTTCTCGTCCGTCCGCTTCTTCCCTGATATATGCTCACCGCTCTTTTTTCTTCTCCCAACTCTCTTTTTTTCCCGTGCCTACGTAACTCTTCCCCCCTTCTTTCCGTCTCTTGGCTGCTCTCGTTTTATATATATGGTATCTCCCCTCCAATATCTCCGTAAATCTTCTCTGCTGCCCTTAATCCTCGCTCGTATCTATTCACGTCTCTTCTTACCTTTTTTGCTGCACACTCACGTCTCTTGCTCTTTCTTTACCTCCTTTTCTCAATCTGATATCATATATTATATTATAATACCATATATGATAATATAATATTTCATCTATGTTCGATAATAACCGGTTGTGCTCGATTTGGTCCTTTTTTCATTAATTAAAGCTTAATTCCTCAACTTTTATGCGTTTGGACCTGGATCCCTGAAATAAATAAATATATACCAAAAAGCGTAATATTTTCCAGGAATCACTATAAAAACGTCCCTAATCATATATCAAATTAAGTTTAAAAATCACACTTATCATACATCGTTCTCTAACATGTACCCATGTATTGATTTCATATCTCATATCTATGAACAATTCATCAATCAAAACATACTAGTCTCAATGCATTATCATTATCCTTATTCATGATAATACTTGACTAGGGACAATCTTTAAGAACAATACAATATTATTCTAAGGACATTAACTTATATATTAATTCATATTACACAGATACTCGAATAATATATAACAATGAATTGCCATTAACAAAATCATAATACATTGTATGTCATAAACAATCATCTAATGAGTTGTCTTAGGACATATCCCAACAAATCTCCCACTTGCACTAAGACCAATCAGACATATACTTAATGCCTAGAGATCTAGTATGACGATCATGATTCTGCTGTGATAGTGGCTTCGTCAGCGGGTCAGATACATTATCATCAGTTGGTACTTCGCATATTTTTACATCTCCTCTTTCAACGATTTCTCGAATGAAATGAAAGCGCCGAAGTATGTGCTTGGATCTTTGGTGAGATCTAGGTTCCTTAGCCAATGCGATGGCTCCATTGTTGTCACAATAAAGTTCAATAGGATCTAGTATGCTAGGCATCACCCCAAGTTCAGAAATGAACTTCTTGATCCAAATAGTTTCCTTTGCTGCATCTGAGGCAACAATGTATTCAGCTTCAGTTGTAGAATCGGCTACTGTCTCTTGCTTTGAACTCTTCCAGCTTACAACACCTCCATTTAGGCAAAACACATATCCTGATTGCGATCGGAAATCATCTTTGTCGGTTTGGAAGTTTGCATCAGTGTAACCTATTACATTGAGCTCTTCCTCACCTCCATAAATCAAGAATGTATCCTTAGTTCTTCTCAAGTACTTCAGGATATTCTTGACTGCAATCCAGTGACATTCACCTGGATCAACCTGATATCTGCTCGTCATGCTCAGCATACGAGACATCGGGACGAGTACATATCATGGCATACATGATAGATCCAATAGCTGACGCATATGGAATCTTACTCATGCGTTGTCTCTCATCTGGTGTTGAAGGACACTGATCCTTCGAGAGATGTATCCCATGTGTCATAGGCACGATTCCTTTCTTTGATTCTTGCATGCTAAACCGTTTTAGCACTTTGTCTATGTATGTACTTTGACTTAGGCCAAGTAATTTTCTTGATCTATCTCTATAGATCTTGATACCTAAAAGCAATTCCCTAGCCAAATCTTTACAGATTGTAAGGCAGGGATATCATTCACAATTAGAAGTATGTCATCTACATATAATATTAGGAAGATAATTATGCTCCCACTGACCTTCTTGTAGACACAAGGTTCATCTACATTTTTGATGAAACCAAACTCTTTGACTACATCATCAAAACGAAGATTCCAACTCCGAGAAGCTTGCTTCAATCCATAAATGGATCGCTGTAGCTTGCATATCTTTCCAGCATCCTTTGGATCGAAAAAACCCTCAGGTTGTGTCATGTACACATCCTCAAGTAAATTTCCATTAAGGAAAGCTGTTTTGACATCCATCTGCCAGATTTCATAATCATGAAATGCAGCTATTGCAAGTAAGATCCTAATGGATTTAACCATGGCAACTGGTGAAAAAGTTTCATCATTGTCAATACCATGAATTTGTTTAAACCTTTAGCAACCAGTCGACCTTTAAAGGTTTGTACATTACCATCCATGTCAGTCTTTTTCTTGAAAATCCATTTGCACCCTTTGGGTCTTACCCCTTCAGACGGGTCAACCAAAGTCCATACTTAGTTTGCATACATGGATTCCATCTCAGATTTCACGGCCTCTTGCCATTTCTCAGAATCAGGGCCCATTATAGCATCTTGATAAGATGACGACTCATCCTCATCAATAAGTAGTAAGTCACCTTGTTGAGTCACAAGAAATACATATCTCTGTGGCTCACGGTGTTCTCTTACAGACCTACGCTGGGCTTCTGTCTCTTGAGCAGGCATTTCATCCACAACAGCTTGTGGTGTCTGCTCTGTTTCCATCTCAATATCATGTTCAATGTTTTCTTGTGGTTGAACTTCACTAAGTTCTATTTGTCTCCCACTGGTTCTTCTCGAAAAAATTCTCTTTCAAGAAAGACAACAGTCCGAGCAACAACTATTTTGTTCTCGGTGGGATAATAGAAATAGTATCCTTTCGTTTCCTTAGGATACCCCACAAATAAACACTTATCAGATTTGGGTCCAAGTTTATTGGAGGCGTAACGTCTCACGTAAGCCTCACAACCCCAAATCTTCATAAAAGACATACTAGGACGCTTCTTAGTCCATATCTCATATGGTGTCTTTTCTACTGATTTAGATGGAACACAGTTCAGTATAAATATTGCTGTTTCTAAAGCATGTCCCCAAAAGGAAGTCGGAAGATCTGCATGACTCATCATTGATCGAACCATGTCCAACAAAGTTCGATTCCTCCTTTCGGATACACCATTCCACTGTGGAGTATACGGAGTTGTGAGTTGTGGGACTATCCCACACTCCTTTAGATAGTCATGAAACTCTTGGCTTAGGTATTCGCCTCCTCGATCTGATCGGAGGGTTTTGATACTTTTGCCAAGTTGGTTTTGTACTTCATTCTTGAAATCTTGAACCTTTCAAAGGTTTCATGTTTATGTTTCATTAGGTACACATACCCATATCTACTGAAGTCATCAGTAAATGTAAAGAAGTATTGAAAACCACCTCTAGCTTGTGTGCTTATTGGTCCACATACATCACTATGTATGAGACTCAATAAATCATTTGTCCTTTCAACATGTCCCTTGAAAGGAGCTTTAGTCATCTTGCCCATTAAACAAGATTCACATGTTTCATATGATTCAAAATCAAATGAATCTAATACTCCATCCTTATGAAGTTTTGATATGCGATTCTCGTTTATATGGCCCAAACGACAATGCCAGAGATAAGTTGGATTTAAATCATTATTCATAATCCTTTTAGTATTTATGTTATAGACAAGCATATCTAGATTTAAAACATAAAGACCATTAATCAATTGTGCACTAGCATAAAACATCTCATTCAAATAAATGGAGCAACATTTGTCCTTTATAATAAATGAAAAACCAATCTTGTCCAAACAAGAAATTGAAATTATGTTTCTAGTAATAGATGACACAAAATAACAGTCTTGCAAATCTAATAATAAATCAGAAGGTAAAGTTAATGAATAATCTCCAATAGCTAATGCAACAACTCTTGCTCCATTTCCCACTCGGAGATCAACCTCGCCTTTCGCCAACAACCTACTCCTTTTGAGATCCTGAACATTAACACAAATGTGAGAACCACATCCAGTATCTAATACCCATGATGAAGAAGTAGATAAATTGACTTCTATAACAAAAATACCTGAAGCGGAAGTCACACTTCCTTTTGTCTTCTTAAGATCTTCCAAATATAATTTGCAGTTCCTCTTCCAATGACCGGTCTCACCGCAATGGAAGCAGTTCCCTTCCTTAGCCACTCCTCCCTTTGGCTTGAGTGCAGAAGCATGAGGCTTAGACTTAACAAAGACTTTCTTGTTCTTTTTGTAGCCTTTTGCTTTAGTCTTTCCTTTGCTCTTATTCACAATAAGAATATTAGTAGGCTTAGACTTCTTTGAATTTGCTTCATATGTTCTCAACATACCAAGCAATTGCGGTAGAGTCTTTTCAATTTCAATCATATTGTAATTCAAGACAAATTGACTGTAGCTATCAGGCAACGATTGCAAGATTACGTCAGTGGCCAACTCTTGATCCAATGGAAAACCCAGCTTCTCAAGATTCTCAATGTTCCCGATCATCTTTAGTACATGAGTTCCAACAAGGCTTCCTTCTACGATTCTGCACTGGAATAACGCTCTAGAGATGTCATACCTTTCTTGTCTAGCTTGTTGTTGGTAGAGTTGCTTTAAGTGTTCGATCATATCGAACGCCTCCATTTCCTCATGTTGCTTCTGAAGCTCAGAGTTCATGGTGGCAAGCATAAGGCAACCAACATCAAGTGCGTCATTCTGATGCTTCTTGTAAGCATCATTTTCGGTTTTAGCAGCCGTTACGAGAGGTTCCTCAGCAGGTAAAGGTTCATCTAGGACATATTGCTTTTTCTCTTGTTTGAGGACAATCCTCAAATTCCTATACCAGTCTAGGAAATTAGTCCCATTCAGTTTGTCCTTCTCAAGGACCGATCGCAATGATAGTGTGCTAGTTACGTTGTTTGATGCCATGGATATCTACAATATAAATATGCAAAATAAGTTTATGATTTTAATCATTTAATAAGGTCTTATATTAAATGACACTCACACTATTTTGTTTAAAATATCAACCCTAGTAAACTTAGTGGGCCAAGATCCATATTTCACCTAATCCTGAGTTAGCTTTGGCTAATCACCCAAGACTCGGTTATTTAGGTAGACAACACTTTGTCAATTACATCACATGTAATTCTTGGATGGTTGGACGAACAACACTTTGTTCAAATTCATCTAATGAATTATTATCCAACCCCATGCCTCTAGGTTCCCAATCCTATTGAGATAACGCTAGTTAAGTCGAACCCAATTTTAAAATAACACGGATATCACTTTTATCATTTCGCGCCTTACTAAGATTGTCACGGTGCTTTGCTTTGGCAAACCCACACATGTTCAATCGAAGTCTTGACGAGTATTTTTAATTGGAAGGCATCTTGAATTGACTTAATATTATAAGAGGGATTTATTGATCTCATGATTTATTAATATTGAAAATATGTCTGGTACATATATGAATATATACATATCTACATATATGTATATCAAGCATCAATATTAAATAAAACAGTAAACATGCATCTCATACATCAACATAAAATAAACGTGACATGGTTATAGCCCCAACTAATGATTTTCTCAAGCCAATGAGAAAATACTAGAAGGTCAACCTAAGGTAACTTCTCCAAGCACCTCTTTGGCTCCCTTTTGTGAATGGCCTCCTCATCCCGGCACCTTGGTCCATCTTCATTGATCTCCATCAACAAAATAAACTATACTATATAACAATTACATGTATAGAGAATTCCTCGATTTACATTCGAGGGGAACATAAGGGAGGGATAACATTTAGAAAAAAATAGAGAAGGCACGACTCGCAGGCCGTATTAAATTACAAACATTCACAAAATCCTATCTAATAGGTCATAGGGCTATAACCATGCACCATGCTCAAACAACACATAAAACATGCTATAACAATTAATGAATTAAATTCTAAATATTTTAAAATTTAATTCCAATTAACACTGTAAAATAAAATTTTATGAAATTATCGTACGCTCGGAACACATGCCACGGATACTTGGCGCGCCTCAAGCCATGGATCGGTCCAAGGTTCGAAACCTTAGCCCAACCCACGGCCAAACCACGCATGTGACTAGGGTTTGAAACCCAAGCCATCTCGGCGCCGTCTTGGACCACATCGAGCCCAAAAGGTTCGAAACCCTAGTTCATAGCGGCGACGGCCGTGAGCCATGGTTCCTAGGGTTCGAAACACTAGTCCAACGGTGGTGGCTCGGCCATGCACGAGCCAAGGGTCCGAGACCCTAGCTCCATGCGGCGGCCGTGAGGGTCAAGTGAGCCAATGGCTCGGTTTTGATCACGAATTATCATATAGTTCGATCCGTCAATTATATCACATATAATATTGCGATAATTCCCACAAAATCGATTAACACATATCATATATGAATTAAACAGTTTTAAAGCATGCAAAAGATTCCATGATTAAACAATTAATCACATAAATTCGATATGAGCTTTGAACCTGGCTCTGATACCACTGTTAAGAACCAATCAAGCAATGCGCAGCGGAAAATAAAACTTGATTCCTACCACTGGACCTATACAAAGTGATCATACCGAGATTGTTAAGAATCATACCCTTGTAGCGTGTTTGTAGCAGAATCCTCGTTGCAAGTCCACGAGTCACGAACAAAGATTTGCACCTTCGTCTGTACGGTATCCACACGATCAAATCAAAAGGGTGTTCAAGAACAAGTTACTAGACTCGTTCTTAAACCAAAAAAAGAGTCACGGTTCAAAACCGATCAAACGACGGTCGTTAATCTCACTATTCAAGGCGGCGGCGGCCGTGAGCTTGTATGAGAGTGGCGGCGGCCGAGAGCTCCAATTTAGGTGGCTATTAGGTTTGATTATAATTAACCCCTAATCCCCAATCAATGCCTTGTTAGTTTATTATATATTGATTTAATTAAAAGACTTTCAAAAAGCTTTATTGGCCCATACCCAATTATTAATTAAATCCATATATCTAACATTTGTAATTAAGACTCTTTTTAATTAATTAATTCATCCAATGAATTTTCTCTCCCCTTTTGATTTAATCTTTTGTGCGACCCGATAGGATCTTGCAATGTTGGCAGTGACAGAAAATCTGATTTTATGTTACAAGCAATGAGCGGTATCTAGCAACACATCAAGGCTACCCAAATTACAAGAATGTCATAGACTCGACATAACCTACGGACTGTGATAATATTAACCATGTAACTTAATCCCTTTGTCCATTGTGTTTAGATTGAACAAGAGTCGTGGAATAGTCATACTCATATATTCAATCTTTATTTCTTGATCCCCAAGTAGAACTAGAATAAACGAATAAGCTCGATATCACATATCGACTCATTCGAGCACGGCCATGCATTTTAGTCTTACTTGATCAAGGGCCCAAACACTTCTCCTGTTATATAGAAGGGACAAATCCTTTCTTGATCACTCAACATCCCTCTACATAATTCGTGGTGTATCCAATGATTATCTTTATAGTTTACCCTGTTACAGGTAACGTTTGACAATATCAAGATACATGACTCCTTATGTTGGGATCTCTGGTGATCTCAAGTCGTAAGGATTACATACATTATTATCACTATGAGAATTGCTTATGACGTTCATATAACTATCCATGTAGCATTCTCATGGTGGGTCTGTCAAGTACATCGTTCTCTAACATGTACCCATGTGTTGATTTGATATCTCATATCTATGAACAACTCATCAATCAAAACATACTAGTCTCAATGCTTTATCATTATCCTTATTCATGATAATACTTGACTAGGGACAATCTTTAAGAACAATACAATATTATTCTAAGGACATTAACTTATATATTAATTCATATTACACAGATACTCGAATAATATATAATAATGAATTCCCATTAACAAAATCATAATACATTGTATGTCATAAACAATCATCTAATGAGTTGTCTTAGGGCATACCCAACAAAACCCAGATAGCTATTTTTGGGATATGTGTCAACTAGATATACGTGTTATTAATTTGTTGCACTTGATTGGATTTTACGGTATATATAGGTATAGTAAGATTGAGCTTGACATTCACCTGATCACTGCTTTAGTTGAAAGATGGCGCCGTGAAACACATATTTTTTATCTAAGATCGAGAGAGGCGTTATCACACTGCAAGACATTGCGGTAATATGGTCATTGCCAGTAGATGACATCGTAGTATCGTGGATAGATTATGATAGGACTCTACCCGAATGGCAAGAATATTGCCATACATATTTTGGATTCACAACAGAAATCAAAGATTTTAAAGGTGCAAGTTTGAGATTTGTTGCTTTGAAAAATCATTTGTTGCTCAATCCCTTGGAGATACATAGTACGCCAGATGATGTTGTTAAGTTTACACGGGCTTGTGCGGTATTGATGTTAGGGCGAATTATGTTGCCCTGATTCAGGCAATTTTTTAGGCTATTGTATTTACTGAAGTTAGAGGATATCGACTCTGCCCATACCTATAGTTGGGGTAGTGTTGTGTTGGCATATTTGTATCGTGAGTTGTGCACGTCATCAGAGAGGGGGGAAAAAGTGATAGGTTGTGCATTGCAACTCGCCAGGTAAACAATATGTTTGTTTGTTTTAAATAATTAAAACATGTTTCATGTCAATCTAACTTGTATTATTGATGTCACTACAATAAATGATATTTGGGCATAGTCACGAATCCCAAGTTTGACTCCTCAATTGGGTAGCAAAAGATCTGATATTGGGCCAATAATTATCGGCCCTTTCAATGTGTTACCTTCTGCTCCATAGGGTGTAAGGTAATACGAATATGCATTGTTTTATAATTGATATTATGTGTTAATGCATTTAATCATTTATTTGAATATATGCAGGTGGTCATGCCATTTAAATTTACAGAAACTGGGATTCATTCCATACGCATCATCAGGGACATCGCCGATGAGCAGCCAGTAACTCAAGTAAACATGTTGTTAAATTAGTTTGCACAAAAAACATTATTTTGATCTTTTTTAAAGCAATGTTGTTTTGCAGTTTAATTGGCAGTTGTACCCTGATGAGTACACTAAAGGAATTATCGAGTTAGGATGCCTATCAGATATCAAGCACACACCAGCAGATCCTTTAACAATGTGCTTGCTAATCAACTCCAAAAACCATTTCCACGACAAAAAACTTTACTCGTCAACGATTGCAAATGCCAAAGGTAAGACTTGATAGTTAGCGTCTATGGCCACGATAATCAACATCTTATGTTGATATTTTGTATACAAATGTGTTCCATCTACACTTATAACTTGTCGGCAGTGTCGGAATCCATCTGCACATGGTTGGAAGACCCAAAACACGTAATTCAAAGTCATCTCTGTTGGTTAGCATTCGGTAGGTGATCCCATTCGACCACTGTGCCTAAGTTCCATTTTTGCAAAGCTCCCATGTAATAAGGCAACTTTTTCACAGAGCTCTCACATGTTCCATACACATTTTCAACAACACGTCTCAAACTATACCATCCTTTTGCATATGAGATCTCAAATCCATATTTATCATTAACAGTCTGATTAACATACTTTATCTCATAGGATGGATCACGCCGAACGATTCCCACTAACAAACTAGCAATCATAATTTTGTCCAGTTTTACATGATCGGTTGGTAAATCACTCAAAAGACAAGTGTGAGAACCCCCATACTTCGTTATTTTGAATATCCATTTTTTTTACTCAACGAGGAGCGAAGAAACCATCTGCTAGGCATATCTGGTGTACCATGTTTGCACACCACTTTCCATAATGTTTTTGTACTTTTGACAACAAGATACTCACGTTTTACAATCCGTACCGAGTAATCCTTCACAGCTTCCTGAAGATGACCTTTATTGGAATAATCGTAGTAACTCCCCCACTTACCAGTTGGAAGGTCGATCGAATCTCCAAATACGTCTGGATGTGTTGTGGAGAAAAATGGAATTGTTGGATAAAGGTCATGGACATTTGTCGTGGTTGTGTCTGCTACATTAACTGGCATTTCTTCAATATCAACCTCATCGTCATCAGACTCATCCTCAGATAGAATCTCCTCCAGTTCAGGCTGAATATCATCTCCAAAATCCACAAAACTGTCTGCTAGTGGCTAAACAACAATATTGTCAGCAACTATAGGAGCATCATCTTGAATCCTAGAGGTAGTTGATCTTTCTGTAACTGCTAGAAATGGACCACTACCACTTGTTGGCATTTCTGTAATAAAATCATAAGCTCTTTGTTCTGTTTGAATATATATCTCCAAACAACTATAATTTTGTTCAGAATCCAATAGCCATGCTCAATTGTAATAACTGTCAACGGGAAAAATTGTTTGTTTCATCCCCGAAATCACTGAATATATACTTACAATATATTTTCAGAATGAACTGGTTCGATGCCAGTAATATCATATACATCGTTCAATAACTGCAAATAATTAATAGTACGAGATATTGTCATGCCTTTTGAAGGACCACGATCATATCTAATAGATTCTGAATCTTGTAATATATAGCCTCCCCAATACAACAAAACTTTAATTGGCATACCTTAAAAAGAAAGACAAAATTTATAAATCAGTATATTATATAAATGTTGTTAAATTTGATTATTTATATAACAACGAACCTGCAATGTGCCGATCGGGGGAAATAATGAAGATTATGGTTTACCTGCAGAGAAAATATTTATGAACCGAAGAGATTTGGTTTACGAAATGAGCAACATTGTGTTCTGTTAAATAGGCGAAGAAATAGATTGTTGTCACTATTAAGATGGCGACATAAAATAAAAATATTATTGTCGCCATCTGAGATGGCAACAAAGTTTAAAAAAAAATTGTCGTTATATACAGACATTGGTTGAAAAATTATTTTTTATATAAAAAAAATATGTTATGGCGACAAAGTTTTTTTTAAAAAAATTTCGTTATATACCAACATCGATTGAAAAATTATTTTTTTAAAAGATGTCTCCAGCTGACATGGCGACTTCAAAAAAATATTTTTTTTTAAGAAAGTCGCCATGTGAGATGGCGACTTCAGTTGAAGTCGCCATCTGACATGTCGAGTTCGGTTAGTTTGCTAATAAGAAAATAAACTGGGTTAAAAAATATTATAATAGAGGTTAATTAATTAAAAAAACCAAATTTCTATACGTAACGTAATAACACGTGAGAATTTGAGCAAAGATCAGGATTATTCAGGTCTTTTATAGGTAATTTCGGATGGAAGATGAATCTGCTGGGTAAAAAAGAGGTACATATGCTTCTTTAAAGATTGGAGGCTTTTATCCGAGGTCCTACAGCGTGACTTCCTTTTATCCACTGGCTTAAGGTATTTATATGTGATGCCCACCAATCAATCAAATCTCATCTTGTCCAAGGGGTTAATAATCATAGGCTTTGACTATAGGCTTAATGATGATATTACTGACCCGATTGGCCTAATTAAGTACTTTTGGCGTCTGACGGCTAGTGATATCTCCACGTATACTCTGAGTAAGGGGTCGTCTCTTTGTCCTATGAGTGCAGGTCGGGAACAATTCATATGCTAGTTGGTCTTAATCGTCTAGTCCTGATTTGTTCTTTTCGAGCTCTGTCCAGCAAATACTCAGATCATAGCTGGCCACCTAGGTCAAGAGGAAAACCAAGGCTTCTAAGTTAGCCTTGATTCGCCCCAGGCCCGTTTTACTTGCTCTGATTTTGTTTGGGGGGAGTGATATAAGAGGCCAAGGCCAGCCTCCCGGTGGTTAGGTCTGGCCAGGGTCAGGACTTGCCAGTGCTAAACTTTTCTCCCGGTATCAATATATTGTAGATTCTAATATCATTCCTCTTGATAATCCACACATTTGATCTCTATTCAATGCTTTTGTCAGCGGATCCGCCAAATTTATCCTTTGATTTCACATAATCAATTGCGAAAATTTTACTCGAGATCACATATCTCACGGTATTATGTCTTCGGCGAATATGCCGAGACTTGCCGTTATACATACTATTTTGTGCTCTAGCAATTTCCAACTGATTCTTACACTATTTTGTCCAATATGAAATATCTTTCAAGTAATTACGAAGCCAATCGCTTCTTCCGAATCTTTGTCTAAAATTATAAACCACAATCCCACAATGGATCGATTGATGCATGTTGACATAGATGATTTCCATGACACGACAACAACTCCAATGGTAAACACATAACCATTTATGAGTTTCAAGTTTTTCGTGTCATATATATATATTCAATTTGCATCATTGTATCATTCTAATAAAATAGGATACTCCGAGTTTTGAATTCTAAGCGTTGCAAACTTACAAATCCAAATTCAAGGTTTAACATCTTGTAAAACTTGGATTTAAGCGTTATTTCTTACAAAATTCGAAACTATAAGAAATTCTCAATTTAAATTCGCCATTCAAATTTTAAGCGCAATGAATCTTAGAAAATTCATGTTCAAGTTTTTATTTCTTGCGAACTTGGATTTTAAGCGCAACGAATCTTAGAAAATTCAAGTTCAAGTTTTTATTTCTTGCAAATTTGATTTTTAAGCACAATGAATCTTGGAAAATTCAAGTTCAAGTTTTTATTTCTTGTAAACTGAATTTTAAGCGCAAAGCTTAACAAATTTGAAACTAGAATGAGAATTCATTTTTCAGATACCTTTGATACTTTAATTCCAATTATGACATTTGCTACACCAATATTCACATGTCAAAATATTTCGTTAATATTTTCTTCGTCACTTTGATGATATCTTTAGTGCTTCTCATAATGAGCATATCATCATATATAAGCATACCATTACATATGTTTCAGTGTGTCACATTTGTCACACTCGTTAACTTTAAATCTTTTTTACAACACAGTTTGTCAAAAAAATTTATGTCATTATTTTGCAAGTTGTTATGTCTTACTGTATTACCCCCACACTTTAAAGTATATGTAGGAAGACTTCCGTCCTTTCCACAATCCACAAGGATTTTCGTCATTGCCTAAGTGTGGTACTTAGAATGTCATTGACCAATAAGATTGTTTCCCCCCACAATTTTAGAGCAATCTTGAACTTTTCATGATTCAAATTCTAAGCGTTATTAATTTAGAAATCAAAACTCAAGAGTTTATGTTTTGGAAATTTTGATTTAAACGCACTTGCTTACAAAATTTGAAATATAAACAAAAGTCGCGTATTTGATTCACAATTTGCATTTTAAGCGTACAAACATAGAGGACTTGAATTCAATATTTATTTTTCTTGCAAATTCAAACATTAAGCGTAAATTGCTTAGACAACTCAAACAGAATTAAATGAGAACACCTCCTAATCAAAACAATTGTGGCAATTGATCATCATTTTTATTTTAAGCATACAAACTTAGAAAACTCAAATTCAAGCTTTAATTTCTTGCAAATTCGAGTATTAAGATTAAAATGCTTCAAAAACTCAAGTAGAATCAATCTACAATTCTCCATTGCAAATTCAATTGCATAAGTAGTCTTCAACCTCGTCCATCAAGTGTTAAATACTTTTATATTCTCGTATTTGCTCGAAGCAAATAGTCATAACAATATCTTGTACAACTATCGACAAAATAATGAATTACTTTTTCACCACCTCTAGTTTGCACAATCATTGATTCACAAACATCAATGTAAATTAATTCTATGCCCAATATCTTGTGTTGCCAATTATAATTTCATGACTAAAAAACGCATATCGTTAATCATAAGACTAAACCAAATAAGTAATGATAAACTTTATTGCTTTCAATCGACGAGTATTTGTCATTACATTTCTATTGAATAACTTCATTATGTAGAGTACATCTATATCGAATACAAGATTTCAAGAGGTAAACATTAGATCAGAGATCGTCTGACATCTTGTCATATTCAGTTACGTTGATTGGATCCTTAGCTTTCTTCTTATTGTCTATCTTGTATCGACAATCCTTTGCTTTGTGGTTTGGTTTCTCACATATGAAACAATTTTCCTTGAAACTTTTAAGGTTCATTTGTTGTCGGCCATCATGGTTCTTTTTCTCTTTCAATGATTGCTTATGTGATGCCCAAAATAAATTGCAATTAATTATTCACTTAAGTTGGGTAAATTACGAGGTAATTTCCTGGTGTTTGAATTATTGGGCATTGTACGAAGGGACTAGAATTCGATTAAATAATTCAAGCTGTTTTTGTGGTGCAAGAAAAATGTATGATTTAATTTGAAGAATAAGCGGTCTTTTATTTTAAAAATAAAGTAAGAAAAGAAGAAGAATAAAAGTTAAAAGTGTTCGGTGTTTTTTTTTAAAAAAGGGGAAGACTCGATCCTACACACATTACACCCTTTACACACAATAAAAATCAATTAATCTCTCCTCCCCCAAGCCCTCATCCCGTCGTCCCCTCCATGGACTATTAGGGCCGAGATTTTAAGCCTTCAAACTCGATTTTCTTGCCAAAGATTATGGGGCACGAAGTTTTCTAACTCCCTAAACCAATTACCTCTCTTATTGAGTTTTGATTGAGATTTTGGCATCTGTTATGATCGAAATTTAGGGCATAATTTTCAAAATTTGTGGCTGTCTTGGGACCGAAGCCTTGCATTTGTTGATTTGGAGGCTTGATTGTGGCCGATTATTGGTTTTCAAAATCTGTCGTGTTGGTTCAATTTTGGGGCTGCTTGTGTTCGATATTTGGGGCTGTTATGGGGCGATTTTTCTGCTATCATGGGTGAACTTATGGGCTGTTTGGGGCTTGAGAAATGTGCTTGTGTTTGATAATTTGCTACAATGGTGTTAAAGAATTGGTCAAGAACCTTGCTTATTATGTAGCAAAATATGCTTTTGTGTGATTCTAAGCCTTATGGTGTCCTAGTTGGGTTTAAACCATGACAATGAGGAACTTAACAACAAAATGTTGTTGCATGTGCGTGTGTGCATGTCTGTATGCACAGGTGAGGGTTGTATGTGTGTTAAAATGTGCACTAGTGAGTGCATAGTGTGATATATACATGTATGCATGTGTTCTAATACGTGTTAAGGTGTATAATGATGAATATACATTATTTTGTGTTCCATAACATATATTGGTGATTTATCACTTGTTTGAGTGATTGATGCTTATTTTGAATTGTTGGATTTCTCAGAGCCACCTCAAACTTCGGGAAAAGAGGAGGATAACTCGACTAGAAATTTCAATGATAAGGTACATAGTGACTTACGAGCTTATATAAATATATATTGTGCATTGGTGGATAAATTGAATGTTGTTATTTGATAAGGTCGCCGCTAGAGAGCAAACAATGTGTGATTATTGTATTGGGTCACCGTGGGAGTGAGCGATGCTTGATTATTGTATTGGGTCTCCGTGGGTACGAGCGGCGTATTATTATTGTGTTTGGGACATCGTGGGTACGAGCGACGTATTATTATTGTGTTTGGGTTACCGTTGGTACGAGCGACGTATTATTATTGTGTTTGGATCGCCATGGGTACGCGCAACGTATTATTATTGTGTTTGGGTAGCCGTGAGAGCGTGAGATATATGATATATGGGTCGCTGCTGGAGAGTGCGATGTGTTAATATAATATACGGGTCATCGCTGGAGCATGCTATGTGTTAATATAATATATGGGTCGACACTGGTGCTTGCGATGTATTAATATGATATATGGGTCGCCGCTAAAGCGTATGATACGTTAATATGATATATGGGTCGACGCTGGAGCGTGCAATGTGTTAATATGATAAATGGGTCACTTTGGAGCGTGTGATGTGTTAATATGAAATATGGGTCAACACTGGAGCGTGTGACGTATTAATATGATATATGGCGTGCGATGTGTTAATATAATATATGAGTTGTCGCTGGAGCGTGCGATGTGTTAATATGATATATGAGTCGTCGCTGGAGCGTGCGATGTATTAATATGATATATGGGTCACCGCTGGAGCGTGCGATGTGTTAATATGATATATGGGTCGACGCTGGAGCATGCAACATATTAATATGATATATGGGTCGCTGCTGGAGCATGCGATATGTTAATAAAATATATGGGCTGCCGCTGGAGCGTGCAATGTATTAATATGATATATAGATCGACATTGAAGCGTGTGATGTGATAATGTGATATGTTGATCATGTAACAATCTAATATTGTGATTATTATGGGAGTATCTTGTTAACTGACAGTAGTACATTCTTATGATCTAAGAAATGTGAGTCGTAGATGACATGATTGTGAATGTAATGGATTACAATGGTAATGCAATTATTTAATAATTGTTATTGTGGATCTTATACTGTGTATTGTGAAATAGGAGCAGTGAAACGATCTTTTACCATTTGAGAAGCAAAAGGAAATATCTCATTTGGATATGTGTATCCTTTTGGGAGCATACGGAGGTAGAGTCAATGCGTCGAGAATTGTAACACAATTCATTTGAGCTAGACGACGTAGTTAGAATGATTTTTGAGATATTGTTGTTATTATTTGGGGATTTGTATCAATTTATTTTGATTGTGAAGTTTTCTATTCTTTGATGCATGAGTATTAGCTAGACTTTTCATCTTTTGAAGGATTTTATTGTTGGATTAGTAAAGGATATTGGTGATGTTATTTGAGGTATTTTTAATGGTGTTTTAATTTTTTGGATAGTCCAATTTATGGGGAGACTCTGCCGAAGTTTTTATAGAATTCACATCACCATTTTTAGAGTCATATCGCCATTATATTGTTAGTTCTGATTTATCGTAAGCGGGATCATACATTCCACAACATTGACTCTTGCACTTATTTTGTTCACTTATTTTGTTCATATCGATTTCCGACTTGCAATTATCCTCTTCAATCCTTAGTCGAACCATCAAGTCCTTGAGTCTCATTTCCTTCCTCTTGTGTTTCAGATAGTTCTTGAATTCTTTCCACAATGGAAGAAGTTTCTCAATCAAAGCCGCAACTTGGAAGGACTCACTTAGACACATTCATTCCGCATGAATCTCGTGTAAGAGTACTCGTATATCTTGCACTTGACTGGCTACGGATTATGAGTCTATCATTTTAAAGTCCAATAAGCGCCCCACTATGAACTTCTTAAGGTCGTCATCTCCTGCCTTATATTTGGTTTCAATCATGTTCCACAAATCTTTTGTGGTTTGAACTTGACAATACACATTGTATCGTGCATCATCAAGGCCATTAAAGATGTAGTTTTTTCATAGGAAATCACTTTGATTCCATGCATCTATGGCGGCCCTCTTCCGAGGATCAACCTCTTCTTCTTCAATGTTTGGTGGATCTTCCTTCAAAAACTTTGCCAAGGAAAGGGTTGTGAGACACAAAAAACATCTTTTGTTGCCATCTTTTAAAATATGTGCCATTGAACTTTGGCGGCTTTTCTCCATGTGTTGCAGGAACATTTGTTGATGTGGATGTCATTTCTTTCCAGTTATATCACTAAATTCCTCTTAAGATTGTCGTTTGCGTTGTATGAGAATCCATCTTTGGTTTTAGGAAAAGAAATGATGAACTTTGTCAAGTCGATGCAAGTGTAATATACTTTGTCCTTAAGAGGAATTTGCCCTGATCTGGGTACTTTTGGAATGCGGTAAAGCACTCCCAAGATACAATAACTTCCTATTGTGATAGTAGCACGCCAAATCACAAGAACATCAACCACAAATGTTGCAAACTCTCATTTTTAAGAACAAGATATGAATGTGTATGAATATGTACTTTGATATTGTTTTTCTCTCACAAATATGTGTTTTGATTTGAAAATCTGATATTAATTCATCATAGGGATGTTGTTATTTATACTAGGCCCTAAAATGTCACCAAAAGACACCATTTGGAGGCATCAATCCATGAAAGTCACATCTCCATGCCAAGAGGTGCAACCATTCAGAAATCCGCCAGAATGGCGCTACGTGCAGCGCCCCAGCGCCACCCTTACTGTCTGGGAAAATTTTTCTTAGGAAGTGGCGCCTTCAAAACCCGGCGACCTAGCGCTGGCGCCACTGCCCGAAATTTTTTCGGGCAGCTTTCTGGCGCCCGAAAATTGCTGTTTTTCCCTCATTTCCTTCATTCTATTTTTCTTTTCCTAATTTCAATTCATAAGCCTATTTGTATCTTGTTTAATTTTAATTCATTAGTACTCAAAATTTCCAACATGTTTTTACACTGAACATAAATTTTTGGGATTTTACATATACACCCCCATTGACTTTGACTAATTACAGAAATCTCCCCTATGAAAAATTACAGAAACTTCCCCTCAAGTTAGGTTAAACATTACAGACAAGTCCTACCATTAAAAAATTGACGATCGTTACATAAATCTCCCATAATTTTTAATGAAAACCTCATATTGCCTGGCCAATTTGACCTCTATTTTGACCTAAATTTTTAGAGGGGTATCTTTGTGATTATAATATTTTTTGGCGGTGTGATCGTAATAAACCATTATTTTATATTTGTTTGTTTCAAATACAATTATACTTACTCAAACCTTTTTATTTTCGTAACAATTTTAATTTTTTATTCAATTTTATAAAATATCAATACATACCATTAAAAATTCAAAATTTATATATATACAACATTTAAAAACTTTTGTGAGAAATAACAATATTTTGAATTAAATCGAATTTAAAGTCAAATTAAAGAATAATATGTTTGATTTTCATTTTCCGAGTTGACGTCAATAAGTATTGGTTACCGTAAAAACTTGATAATATAATCATGTACTTTCAATAAATGATTTAAAATATAAATAATATATAATTAATATTTTGAGAAACGTGATAAAAATATAAACTTTGAAAACAAACACAACTACGAGTTCAACTAGGGTTGTACATTCACTCTGAACCGACCGAATTTGTAAAAACTGAACCGCTCGAGTTTGTTTTTCAGCCAACCGAACTGACTGATTTTTACACTATATTGAACAAATCGAATCGATACAACATCGATTATCATTAAAGATCGTGCCTAAAACATAAGTAATATCATTTAAATTCAACATTTAAACATATAAAAGATATTTTTTGCTGACTTATTTTAAACAACTCATAAGTTGTGAAGTATTATTTTAACAATAAGATGTTAAAATATTTAGATAATGTTATTTTAAATATGTTAAAGATGTTGATGTGTTTGATGTTAAAGATCTTTTTATCAATATAATTACCAAAAAAAGATATGATATTATGATAACAATACAATTAGTTAATTTTGAACATATTTTTATATATAAGTTGTTTTAAAATATTATCATTAATATGAAAACTAGGCATTGTTTAAAAATATTTAATAAATAATTTTTTGAAATAAATAAAAATAATATGACACAATAGGGGTGCAACTGTCATATCTAGTACATTATAAGGGTGTTTCTGTAATGTTTTGATAATTTTATATTATATATAGTATATGTGGTGTATCTGTGATGTTTTAAAAATATTATATTACATATGCAAAAGGACAAAAACATCATTTTGCAAGTTCTGTTAAATTTTTTTGACGGCGTTACACCAGCTGGGAGGTCTTTGTAATTTTTCAAAGTCGATTGGTGGTTTCTGTAATTAGGCTAAAGTCTAGGGGATATAGATATAATTATCCCTAAACTTTTTGCCCCTTATTAAAATTTCACAAAATATTTATCATTTTAATTAAAAATTAAATTCTTTATGTATGCACAATGCGTGTGTTGATTACTAGTATATACACACACATATATAAGTTTGTAATATACCAAAATAACTAGCGGAAGAAAAGAAATTAATCACACACATTTTCAAATGAAAATTTTAAAGCTGATCATTGAATTAAATTCTTGTGTGAAATGATCGTTAAAAAAACATATTTTTTTGATGTCACCATGTCAGAATTGAAGTTGCCATCTGACATGACGACTTCTTTAAAAAAAAACTTATTTTTTTATGTCGCCATGTGAGATGGCGACATCTTTTTAAAAAATAATTTTTCTACTGATGTCGGTATATAACAACATAATTTGTTTTTTAAAAAAAACGTTGTCGCCATCTGAGATGGCGACAATGAAGAAATGAATATATTTTTTTGATGTCTCCATCTGAGATGGTGACAACAATCAATTTGTTTGTCTATATAACCGAATACAATGTTGCTCATTTCGTAAACCAAAATCTCTTCAGAATTCGTAAACATTTCTCTTCAGAATTCGTAAACCATAATCTTCATTATTTCCTCCAGTCGTTTCCTCCGGTCGGCACAATGCAGTGTCCGTTGTTATATAAATAATCAAATTTAACAACATTATATAGAATGTACTAATTATAAATTTTGTCTTTATTTTTTAAGGTATGTCAATTAAAGTTTTGTTGTATTGGGGAGACGATATATTACAAGATTAAGATTCTGTTAGATATGATTGTGGTCCGTCAAAAGGCATGACAATATCTCGCACTATTAATTATTTGCAGTTATTGAACGATGTATATGATATTACTGGCACCGATCGTAACCAGTTCATTCTGAAAATATATTGTAAATATATATTCAGTGATTTTTCGGGGATGAAACAAACAATTTTTCCCGTTGACAGTGATTACAATTTAGCATGGCTATTGGATTCTGAACAAAATCATAGTTGTTTGGAGATGTATATACAAACAGAACGAAGAGCTTATGATTTTATTACAGAAATGCTAACAAGTGGTAATGGTCCATTTGTAGTAGTTACAGAAAGACCAACTACCTCTAGGATTCAAGATGATGCTCCTACATTTGTTGACAATATTATTCCCTAGCCACTAGCAGACAGTTTTGTGGATTTTGGAGATGATATTCAGTCTGAACCGGAGGGAATTCCATCTGAGGATGAGTCTAATGACGATGAGGTTGATATTCAAGAAGTGTCAGTTAATGTAGCAGACACAACCACGACAAATGACCATGACCTTTATCCAACAATTCCATTTTCTCCACGACACATCCAGACGTATTTGGAGATTAGATCGACCTTCCATCTGGTAAGTGGGGGAGTTACTACGATTATTCCAAATGAAATATCCATATGAATATGGTATTTAAAGATAAAAGGTCATGTTCAGGTAGCTGTGAAGGATTACTCGGTACGGATTGTAAAACATGAATATCTTGTTGTCAAAAGTACAAAAACATTATGGAAACTGTGTGCAAACATAGTACTCTAGATATGCCTTGCAGATGGTTTCTACGTTCCTCGTTGAGTAAAAAAAAATAGAATATTCAAAATAACGAAGTATGGGGGTTCTCACACTTGTCTTTTGAGTGATTTATCGATCGATCATGCAAATTTGGACAAAAATATGATTGTTAATTTGTTAGTGGGAATCGTTTCTACATGATCCATCCTATGAGATAAAGTATGTTATTCAGACTGTTAAAGATAAGTATGGATTTGAGATCTCATATGCAAAAGGCTGGTATAGTTTGAGACGTGCGGTTGAAAATGTGCATGGAACATGGGAGAGCTCTGTGAAAAAGTTGTCTTATTACATTGAGCTTTGCAAGAATGGAACTCAGGCACAGTCGTCAAATGGGATCACCTACCGAATGCTAAACGACAAAGATGACTTTGAATTACGTGTTTTGGGTCTTCCAACCATGTGCAGATAGATTCCGACACTGTCGACAAGTTATAAGTGTAGATGGAACACATCTGTATACAAAATATCAACATAAGATGTTGATTGCCGTGGCCATGGACGCTAACAATCAAATTCTTACATTTGGCCTTTGCTATCGTTGACGAGGAAAGTTTTTTGTCATGAAAATGGTTTTTGGAGTTGATTACAAGCACGTTGTTAAAGGATCTGCTGGTGTGTGCTTGATATCTGATAGGCATCCGGGCCTTATTGCAGCCGCCTGAATGTATTACCGACTTCAATTCCTCGTGTGGAGTGCATCGATTTTGTTTGAGGCATGTGTGCTCAAACTTTAATAGTCGATTCAAAAGTGTTCATTTGAAAGACTTATGCTGGAAGGTTGGATCAGAAAATCAGCTCAGAAAGTTTGATTCTACAATGGATGAAATAAAAGTATTGAACCAAGAGCATTTGATTATTTGAATCGGATTGACAGGTCAAAATGGACTCTTGCTTATGATGGTGGATGTCGTTGTGGTATTCTTACGACAAATATGTCGAGTGCATTAACGGAGTTATGAAGGGTGCTCGTCGCCTTCCAATCACCGCCATAACTTTTGATCAATGTGTGCTATATTTTCTTGAACGACGTAACAAAGCGGAAAGAATGATCTAGAATAATCAAGATTGATCGGATTATGTCTTTGAAAAATATGCTCGTGCTGATCATCATTCCATTCACCATGATCGGATGTTTGATCGAAGACAATTATCCGCCTCTGTAATCACTAGGGAGCAAGCATGATGTGGTGGCAATACTCATGTTGTCAACCTCAAAGCAGGGGAATGCTCTTGTGGAAAATGGAAACAATTCGGCATACCATGTTCACATGTGATACAAGTGTGTCGATATTATGGCTTAAATGCAAAACAAATTGTCAACCAATATTATAATATGTCTGAATATTGGAACACATATCAAGAGCAATTCAATCCACTGTGGGCAGAGCAGTATTGGGACACCCCGTGCTTTGAGTTATTCCACAACTCCACTCTGCGTAAGTCGAAACGAGTAGGTCGTGATCGAACAACACGTATCCAAAATGAGATGGATTGGCCAGAGTCCGACCAAGATGACAGATGGGCTCAACTTCGTCGTAAAATCAATAATTTGTAATTTGTTCGAGTAATGTAAAAAAATAATGATGTTCGAGTAATGTAATTTATAATTGTTCAAGTAACATATGTTATGTTACTATTTTTTACGTTATTGACAATATGTTATTATAATGTGCTATATGATAACATAATAAAAGCACACACAAACAAATTGATGTAACATAACTCATAATATTTACAACAGAAATGATGACTTCAACGACGATGAGCTAAATTTCCTCCAGTACCACAAGGAGGAGGATTTGTCTGTCTTCTAACTCTTCGATGTTGAACGACTTTTTCTCCCCTTTCCCTTGCCACAGGTGTGTTGGCAGGCTGCTGAATTGGCGTCAATTGAGGGAATAGAACTGGCGAGACATCAAATGGTGAAGTCATAGATGAATATGTTGCAAACCCAAGATTGACGTTTGTATCCACGCTGCTGAAGTGAGCTTGAGTGGACATGAGGGGATATGGCGTGAATGGAGATAAATCATAGATTGTGCAGGCACAAGAATATAATAATTTGTAGACATATCTGGCTCTATCCACGTAGATGGACCTGCAATATCTGTCTGGATATGTGTAGATGTACCTGCAATATCTGTCTAGATATCTGTCGGCATATGTGTAGATGAAGTGCCTGTATGGAACCGACGTGTATAAACAGACTGAACTTCATTGTATGCCGGAAAGTTTCTATCTCGTCGTTCACGAGCCACTCGCACCACGTTGTCGAACATACTCATGTGTTGCCTCATCGACTTTGTCGTAATAGGTTCTCCATCAGCCAGATGTCGGTCGTAGCTTGTAGTTAACTGCTCCATCTGGTCAATCTGCAAAGTCCAAAAATCAATATAAAATTAATACATCCAAACACAATTATAAAAACAAAATTTCACTAAATTAACTTGCCACATGCTGTCATGCCTGGCCATCACCATGTTTAGCCATCACCATGTTTATATCCTGTCTGTACAAAATATTATTGACGTCCAATGTATATACGTGTGACTTGTTCATTTCACTCACTGTATCCGCCAACAACGTAGTAACCACTATCAGTAAATCGTGGTCTATCTACACGTAGATCATTTGTGTAAGGACCCCCGTGCCCTTAACCCGTTATTAGTGTATTAATCCATGCCATTAGTGCATACAATCATACATGTAGGGGAAAAACCACTTATCATCACAGCCAATCATGCATGTAATAAAAATACTTTATTATTCCATATAATGTCTAGTTTTCCCCAACCAAGTCCACATACATCTCATGCACCAATATAATACACTAACATGTTCTCAGTTCATTTAGCAATTCAATAAATAATTGTATGCTACTCATAAATGAAGAGAGAAATGCCCTTGCCTTTTTATACATGCCATATACACGTAATAGTGCTCACATACGAGCATCAAATAGGTATGTGGATATCAAATGTATAAAATACGGTGCTCAATACCGTCACTGGTATTCCGATCTCTGGTAGCTCCTCCAATCCATAGCTCGAGCTCATCTCCAAAGCCATCGATGTACCTAATCACCTGCCCCAACAGAGACAACCCCCCACACGGGGTGAGCATACCAATATCCCAAATCCAATAATCACAATAGTACAATTCATAATTTACAGCAATGTAAATGCTATGAAATACAAATATACTCCCTGGATGGTATCACCCTCATCCGGGATTCCCTGTACTGTCCCTGTTCTCAAAACAATTGAAACCATCAAATTCCCAAATGCCACTTAATCATTACATTGATTAACAAGTCCATTTGCTATATACCGATATCATAATCAATAATACCAAATCATTAAATAATGATTACATATATTCCAAATACCTCACTTATGGTTCCATAGTTCTATTCCATTACTCGCTCTACAATAGCGGCATTTCATTCTCACGCATGCTCAACAACAGTGGCGTCATAAACCATGCATTTCAATATCCGTTTATTGCTAATACCATATGTCATGCATTCCCATACACATTCACTGCAATACAGTGTACGAAGCACTCAACAATTGTAATTATAATAAAGGGCTATGCTCGTACGTCATACGTACCTTATAATTCCGTAGCTCGTGTCCAACCTCACCTGAGTCCCACGACCCGATGAGTTAAGTGCTAACATGCAAATAACTCCCAATTAAACATAGGCATGCAATCATGTGCCCAAGCACGTTCACAACTTCCAAACCTATCGTCTATCCATGACGATTACAAAAATAAAAGCCCCTGGCTAAGCATGCATAATACCCAAAATATTCTATTTTATATGTTTAAAAGATAGCCAAAAACTCAACCGAGAATTCCGCTTTATTAATAAAATTTGGCTCCAAACATTCCCTTTTAAAAGTGTAGCATTCTCATTTGAATGTAGACATTGCCCCGGAAATCGGCTATTTAAACCCCGATTCCAAAATCCCAATATTTTCCAAAATTCCAAAAAAAAACAAGCCAAACAGAGCCGCGATCGATCGCCCATCAGGCGCGATCGATCACGCGAGTACACTGCCTGCAACACTGCCATCCGCGATCGATCGCCAAACCTCGCGATCGATCGCCAAGACCCTCACGATCGATCGCCGAGACTATTCATCGCCTTCCCAAAATCAGCAACATGTCGCGATCGATCGGCGCCAAGCCGCGATAGATCGCGACCTGCGGGTTTCCGAAAAATTCGAGCTTTAATGTTGTTTTCCACACCCAAACTCAAAACCAACACCCCATACACCTTCAACACCTCAAATACACCATTTAAAACCAATAAAAACTCCAAAAAAATCAACATAGGATTTTTAACTTAAAATCCCCAAAACCCATAACCAACCAAAACCTCAACCAAAATCTACCATACCACTACCAAATCGAAGACAATGGTGAGGGGAAGATGAATACCTGATTATCTTCAAGAAACCTGGCTCCCAAGTCAAGCCACCAACGATTTCTCCTCCAAGGGAGAAAAGAGGGAAATGGGGGAGGGTTTGGGCGCATAGAGAGAGAGGCAGAGAGAGAATGAATTCATCCAAATGACGGAATTTCGAGTCCACTTGGTATATATAGTACCAAAACTCGAAAATACCAATCCTTCCACAAATACATCACGACTCATTAAAAATCATCTGTTTTCAATAATTACCTCACAAACTCTATTTCCATTAACAGCCCCAGTACAAAGAACTCCGAACCCCAAATCCCACCAAATTCCAAATTCCAAATTCCAAGGTTATCACCACAATGAGAATATAATCTCATCCCTCAGATTCAACGACTCCAAATACAGTATTTAAAATCCCCGGGAGTCCCAAAATCGCAATTAATACACAATTGCCACAAATAAAATCCATTAAGGATTATTACCATACCGGGATTAACACCATTAATCCCCGGGTATCACAATTATCCCCCACTAATAAAATTCCGTCCTCGAAATTTGCACGGCGTATTCCACGTAACGCCGAAAACACGCAATCCAAACGGATCCACGATGTCGAATCATGAACATAATATGAACGACACACCAACCGCGAGGATACCAACCTCGCACCAAACCTGGAATGGAGCAACCTCTCCAACCGACACAAATCCACGAAAGACATCAGCATTCCTCGATGCTAACCATCTCAAAGGCAGTCAACCAAACATAACTGCAAATTAAATGAATCATTCGTGATTCTAAATAGATATCGCCTCGATGATATCTCTACGATTTAGCCTACGATGTTAATCATACATCGTTACCAAGGAAACCACCCGTACACTACAGTGTACTTATACTACATCCGGCTTCCGCTTTCCAAATCCATCTCCATCAAAGGAGTAGTTGCACTACATTGCAACACGGATTGGGCAACAACACGACCACTGATCAACACAGAACACATCTCCAAAGATGTCTACATCCAGGTGTTCCAAGAATCATATCTTGGTCCAAATACGCAATCGGGACTCCACAAGGTCTCGAGTTCTCGAAAGGACATGCAAGAATAATCAATTGCATTCCCGCAACACGTGCCAACCACGACACTGAACAAATCTGAATCCTGGACATCCCTCGTTTATCCTAGGATACAACAATATTAAAACAGGGAGGCTATCGAATTATCCAACAAGAGTTACCATGGTTCCAAAACATGACAATCCCTCCTCAGGGGAAGTCAACAGGACCTCACGATTATTCCTCAGAATACATTGTGTCATCGAGATTACCGATCTCCAGGTGCCACAATCTCTCACCGGAGATTCATCAAGCCAAACATACTCAATGCAATAGACTCGGGTATCTCCAATCATACCCAAAGTCCCAAAACCAACTGTCAATCCCCAGCTATTCTCACCTCGCAGAGAATAATGATTGACAGACAAACGGTCAATGACGTGATTCCAACATCAACACCTCACAAACTGACTCATTGAATCTCCCAAAGATTCCCAATCGGTAGGTATAACAATACTACCTTCCTCACAAGTGAAAACGTCATGGACGCATGACCCTCCAACCTCGAACCAACGTTCGGAAAACTGGATATATTTATGCCCAAAACATACCTCGGGACCAAAAATACGCAACTGGTTCAAAATAGTTGCATCAAACCACTATTACCAAATCGAAACCCGTATACGCCATGTATACTCAAACTAACGATGCTCTGTACTAATGCCATAGTACTCCACAATCTCGATCATTACCCAGGAGACGTCTCCTCAAACGTCTCACTGGAAGTACGAAGCCATCACCTAGTCCAACACTAGTAGGGCTTACCCCGGTTGATTCACAATCAACCCTCTACCAATACCAGCTGTCTCCATGACAGTACAATCCAAATCTCTCCAAGAAATAAAATCAATATAGTAGTGTTACCCCACTAGCTATATCCCACAAATCCAATTGTGACCCCCCCGTTGCATTCCATATGCAAGGATGCTCAACTAGAGCTAACAATGACTTGTTGACACTCGTGTTGGTGCTACCAACAAAATTGAGATGTCCCAGTACAAGTCCTTCAAAACAATAGACGCATAAACATTCCCGTGAGGTATTCCCTGCCTCAATCATCATGCCACATAGAGACTACAAGAGTCTACCATAAGTCCTCATCGTATCATCATACGATTCACCGAACTCGGTCCCAACGTGTAGTATAATTGCCACAACAAGCACACTATAACACTGTTACAATACCTGGCTAGCAAAACGCTGCCTCATAGGCTTATACCAAGCCTACCAACGTATCATACGTTCCACCCCGGTACACCATACCGTAATATCCATTAGAGTAGTGGGTCATTACCCAATATTTTATCTAATACCAATGCACAAAGGACATCCTGGTGTCCTTGTTCAACCACAAAGTAATCCTAATTCCGTATGATTTATTCCACACCCTCAGGGGTGGGTGTGATCATGTCTACCACATGTCACTTCGGCATGAGTAAGTAGTTTCCTCAACAACTACTCATGTTACCAGTCACTTGGCCATAGCCATTCCAACGAGTATACCCAAAGGTACCACTACTCGTAAAATATTTACCTCAATCATGTGTTGCGGTACACTTCCTGTACGGCGCACCCAATAATTCATCGAGCGACCTGCTCGGCATAATGGTCTCGTCAACTAGTGACCCAGACACTACTATGTGCTCACCATTGGCACTCAAACCAAACGACTAAATACATATACATAAATGTATTATCCATCAAAACGACGCTACGTGTCTACATAGACATCACTATGTCATCGTCATCTCGTGACGGTACCTGTCAACATATGACATTCAAAATAACATCGTCAACACGTGACGGTACATGTATATCAACGCATATCATCCACAAAATGCTAATAAAACATTAATGACATACCTCATCGCTAACAACATAGCGACATACCTGTCTCCGTCGTCCAACAGTGGTACGCAATCAGCACCCATCGCTCGTAGGTGGTGTAATCCAGTGCTACGCACATAGCGGTATAACCCATCGCTATAGAATCCGTGGTATGATCTCTTGCCATAGAGTGAGATGCATAAAACATCGCTATAGATACCCGGCGGTATGAACCATCGCCATATATGTAGCGGAATGTACCATCGCTATATAATACCCGGCGGCATGAACCATCGCCAATAGATGTAGCGGAATGTACCATCGCTATATAATACCAAGCGGCATGAACCAACGCCAATAGATGTAGCGGAATGTACCACCACTATGAATACCCAGTGGTATAGACCATCGCCAATAGAATAGCGGAATGAACCATCGCTATAAATATCCGGCGGCATACACCATCGCCAATAGAATAGTGGAATGAGCCATCGCTATGAATACCCGGCGGCATAAACCATCGCCAATAGAATATCGGAATGAACCATCACTATGAATACCCGGCGGCATAAACCATCGCCAATAAAATAGCCGAATGAACCATCGCTATGAATACCCGGCGACATAAACCATCGCCAATAGAATAGCCGATCCTTAGTCTTGTTACAGTAGTGTATTTTAATGCACCTCGCTTGTCATGACCGCGGTACTAATACCCCTCGCTTCGACATATTAGCGGCATAGAATAACCTCGCTCAAATGCGACATGCGGCAAAATCCTCGCTTCAACATTTGGCGGCAAATATTCTTTCCTCGCTACGATATGACAGCGGCAAGTATTCTATCATCGCGTCAAGTGACAGCGGCAAAGCATTTAAAATCATCACTCATCCATAACAACAACTCATGAGATATTCACCAAGCATTCCATCTATACCTGCAACACAATGCATATTCCATATTCCAATATACATCACCATGAGTGTATTTTAATGCACCTCGCTCAAATGTGACATGCGGCAATACCCTCGCTTCAACATTTGGTGGCAAAGCATTAAAATCATCACTCCAATATATATACAACCACAATGAGTGTATTTTAATGCACCTCGCTCAAATGTGACATGCGGCAACACCCTCGCTTCAACATTTGGCGGCAAAGCATTAAAATAGTCACTCCAATATATATATAACCACAATGCATAATCCATGTTGTATATAAGATGCAGGTTACCGTTTCGTGTCTTTCAACCCTGGCCTTAGCCCTTCATGTCATAGCGTCCCTACAAGAACAATTCCAAACCATGAGCATATAATAATCCATATTCACCACAATATGATTATAACGAGTAAATGCATAAATCATGAGTAAAAAGTACTTCCTGTATCCCAATGCATTTCAAAATGTTCCCTTTGGTTGTCCCTGTGCCACAACTCACAATCATAATCAACAGATCATATTATGATTCCATAGATGTCATGACATATAATTGTTCCACTATGATCACATATCATAAATGCACATAAGCAAAATAGTTGTGTCACACAACATTAACCACTATCATGCATAAATATGTGCTACCCATCCCTATCAACATGTTCCAGGCCCTCAACAGCCCCAAAGAGCAAACCACTGCTCTGGTACCACTAATGTAAGGACCCCCGTGCCCTTAATCCGCTATTAGTGTATTAGTCCATGACATTAGTGCATACAATCATACATGTAGGGGAAAAATCACTTATCATCATAACCAATCATGCATGTAATAAAAATTCTTTACATTATTCCATATAATGTCTAGTTTCCCCAACCAAGTCCACATACATCTCATGCACCAATATAATACACTAACATGTTCTCAGTTCATTTAGCAATTCAATAAATAATTGTATGCTACTCATAAATGAAGAGAGAAATGCCCTTGCCTTTTTATACATGCCATATACACGTAATAGTGCTCACATACGAGCATCAAATAGGTATGTGTATATCAAATGTATAAATACGGTGCTCAATACCGTCACTGGTATTTCGATCCCTGATAGCACCTCCAATCCATAGCTCGAGCTCATCTCCAAAGCCATCGATGTACCTAATCACCTGCCCCAACAGAGACAACCCCCCACACGGGGTGAGCATACCAATATCCCAAATCCAATAATCACAATAGTACAATTCATAATTTACAACAATGTAAATGCTATGAAATACAAAATATACTCCCTGGATGATATCACCCTCATCCAGGATTCCCTGTACTGTCCCTGTTCTCAAAGCAACTGAAACCATCAAATTCACAAATGCCAGTTAATCATTACATTGATTAACAAGTCCATTTGTTGTATACCGATATCATAATCAATAATACCAAATCATTAAATAATGATTACAGATATTCCAAATACCTCACTTATGGTTCCATAGTTCTATTCCATTATTCGCTCTACAATAGCGGCATTTCATTCTCACGCATGCTCAACAGCAGTGGCGTCATAACAGATGTTCGCTCAAAGGCGACAACATCCCAATCATTGCTCGCTCAAAAGCGGCACCATATAAATCCCAATGCATATATATACATTTGTAGCAAATACCATAAACCATGCATTTCAATAACCGTTTATTGTTAATACCATATGTCATGCATTCCCATACACATTCACTGCAATATAGTGTACCAAGCACTCAACAATTGCAATTATAATAAAGGGATATGCTCGTACGTCATACGCACCTTATAATTCCGTAGCTCGTGTCCAACCTCGCCTGAGTCCCACGACCCGATGAGTTAAGTACTAACATGCAAATAACTCCCAATTAAACATAGGCATGGAATCACGTGCCCAAACACGTTTACAACTTCCAAACCTATCGTCTATCCATGACGATTACCAAAATAACAGCCTCCCGGCTAAGCATGCATAATACCCAAAATATTCTATTTTATATGTTTAAAAGATAGCCAAAAACTCAACCGAGAATTCTGTTTTATTAATAAAATTTGGCTCCAAACATTCCCTTTTAAGAGTGTAGCATTCTCATTTGAATGTAGACATTGCCCCGAAAATCGGCTATTTAACCCCGATTCCAAAATCCCGACATTTCCAAAATTCCAAAAAAAAAACAAGCCAAACAGGGCCGCGATCGATCGCCCATCAGGCGCGATCGATCGCGTGAGTACACTGCCCGCAACACTGCCATCCGCGATCGATCACCAAACCTCGCGATCGATCGCCAAGACCCTCGCGATCGATCGCCGAGACTATTCATCGCCTTCCCAAAATCAGCAACATGTCGCGATCGATCGCGACCTGCGGGTTTCCGAAAAATTCGAGCTTTAATGGTGTTTTTCACACCCAAACTCAAAACCAACACCCCATACACCTTCAACACCTCAAATAAACCATTTAAAACCAATAAAAACTCCAAAAAACTCATCATAGGATTTTTAACCAAAAATCCCCAAAACTCATAACCAACCAAAACCTCAACCAAAATCTACCATACCACTACCAAATCGAAGACAATGGTGAGGGGAAGATGAATACCTAATTATCTTCAAGAAACCCGGCTCCCGAGTCAAGCCACCAACGATTTCTCCTCCAAGGGAGAAAAGAGGGAAATGGGGTGGGTTTGGGCGCATAGAGAGAGAGAGGGAGAGAGAGAGAAGGAATTCGTCCAAATGACGGAATACCGAGTCCACTTGGTATATATAGTACCAAAACTCGAAAATATCAATCCTTCCACAAATACATCATGACTCATTAAAAATCATATGTTTTCAATAATTACCTCCCAAACTCTATTTCCATTAACAGCCCCAGTACAAAGTACTCCGGACCCCAAATCCCACCAAAGTCCAAATTCCAAGGTTATCCCCACGATGAGAATACAATCTCATCCCTCGGATCCAACGACTCCAAATACAGGATTTAAAATCCCCGGGAGTCCCAAAACCGCAATTAATACACAATTGCCACAAATAAAATCCATTAAGGATTATTACCACACCGGGATTAACATCATTAATCCCCGGGTATCACAATTTGCCCTCTCCCGGCAAAGTATGTATGTTGTATGCCTAGTTTCCAGTCTTTGTTGAAGTTTCTCCTTCGACCAACCTTATGCAATGTGTCACCCCCCGATTGTGGATCTTCTGGGATGTCATGTAGCATACCAAATTGTCGAAGTACTCTATCAGACCGTTGCATTTCAACTATGTCGAAGAAAATCAACGGACCCTTATATGTCCGTAACTCGGTAATTCGTTCAGTGTACTCATAAGGATAAGACTGCCAATTAAACTGCAAAACAACATTGCTTTAAAAAATATGAAAAGAATTTTTTTGTACAAACTAATTTAACAGCATGTTTCCTTGAGTCATTGGCTGCTCATCGACGATGTCCCTGATGATGCGTATGGAATGACTCACAGTTTCTGTAAATTTTAAATGGCACGACCATCTGTATATATTCAAATAATGATTAAATGCATTAACACACAAAATCAATTATAAAACAATGCATATTTGTATTACTTTACACCATATGGAGCAGAAGGTAACACATTGTCTGGGCCGATCATTATTTGCCCAATATCAGATCTTTGGCTACCCAATTGAGGAGTCAAACTTGGGATTCGTGACCATGCACAAATCTCATTTATTGTAGTGACATCAATAATACAAGTTAGATTGACAATAAACATATTTTAATTATTAAAACAAACAAACATATTGTTTACCTGTACGAGTTGCAATGCATCACCTATTACTTTTTTCCCTCTCTCTGATGATGTGCACAACTCACGATACAAGTATGCCAACACAGCACTATCCCAACTATAGCTACGGGCAGAGTCGATATCATCAAACTTCTGTAAATACAATAACCTAACAAAATTGCCTGATGAATCAGGGCACATAATTCCCCCTAACATCAATAACACACAAGCCCTTGTAAACTTAACAACATCATCTGGCGTACTATGTATCTCCAAGGGATTGATCATCAAATGATTTTTCAAAGCAACTAATCTCAACCTCCAACCTTTAAAGTCTTTGATATCTGGTATGAATCCTAAATATGTATGACAATATTCTTGTCATTCGGGTAGAGTCCTATCATAATCTATCCCTGACACTACGATGACATCTACTGGCAAAGACCATATTACTGCAATGTCTTGCAGTGTGATAGACGTCTCTCCCGATCTATGATGAAATGTGTGTGTTTCACGGCGCCATCTCTCAATTAAAGCCGTGATCAGGTGCATGTCAAGCTCAATCTTACCACACCTATATATACCATAAAATCCAATCACGTGCAACAAATTAACAACACTTATATCTAGTGGACACATATCCCAAAAATAGCTATATGAGTTTCTCGCACGCAGTATGATATCCATATCACCTCCCCATACATCATCAGATCGATGTGAATACTGCAATGACAAAAGATGTGTGTCAACCGGGCCTGATTGTCTCATTTGATCCATCCTGAAATATAATACAATAAATTATCAACATTAATCTCAACAATATTTGCCCAGAAACTAGAAACACAGTCTGCATGCAACATGCATGAACTTGCAGAGTCAAAAATGAGCACTTAAAGTAAATCGACATAACTTTTACTTCGGAGATCTAAATTGCATGCTTCCTTTTTTTTAAATTGCATAAAATGAAAAGATCTACAACTTGTATTTGAACCGCAACCTCAAATTCGAAACTTAACTAAACCCAAATTCGAAATGACAGATACATGCATGCTGAAATCTGTTGCACACTTTTGACAGCAATTTATCTCTACATTTCTCATGCCAAGACTCATAAATTTCGATACTTAATCAACACCAAGGTATATAAAACTCAAGAAAAGTGTTATACCTTCACTCCTCTTGAAGATTTGATGCACAATCCATCAACCTAGCTCAAACCAAGCTTTCACCTCTCCAATTGCTCCAAATTATAAATTTCTTGATGGGTTTTTCTTCCCTAGCCTTGTAGCTTCCAAATCTTCAATTGCATGTAACATGCACTCAAGATTTCAAGAGAATTTTGGTGGGAGAAGGGCTGAAGTTTTCGAAAATATGGAGGAGAGAAGGTGGAGTATTTTGTTCAAGAGAGAGAAGTTCATGCATGATAATGAAAAATCCAAATCTGAAAAAGAAGAAGTATGCACTCAAGATTTCAAGAGAATTTTGGTGGGAGAAGGGCTGAAGTTTTCGAAAATATGGAGGAGAGAAGGTGGAGTATTTTGTTCAAGAGAGAGAAGTTCATGCATGATAATGAAAAATCCAAATCTGAAAAAGAAGAAGTGGGCTTCATTTGGACTCATTTTCAATTAGTTATAAATTTTATACTTTAAGAGCTCATTCTGAGCCCTGCATGTGGGTGAAAATACACAAGCAGTGTGTTCTTCGAATTCCTGAGTATTTTTGGCTAGGAATTTTGGAAAACAACTAGATATAAGAAATTTAGTTCTTTGAGTTTGCTGTAATTTGCCACTAGAATCACTCCATCTGGATTTGAAACGAAAAAGTTTTGACGATTTTAGTAAAACCGCTCAAGCTGGAAATTAGATTTTCAAAAGCTACGTTTTTAGTGTTTAAACTACTTTTAAATGGAGGAATCAGCTTGACATTATAAGATAAGAAATGAAGCCCTTTGAGTTTTTGAACTTTGAGCACCAGAATCTGGTCATTTGGACGTCATATGAATTTTAGTGATTTTTCTACGAAATTGGTCAAGCTGAAAATTTAAGAAAAATGCTAAGGGTCAATATTTAGATGTTGCATTTGATTCAATGCATTATTTGAACACTTAGTGTTATTTGGAATTTACATGACCAGGTTAATATATTCCGGGGTTGATTTGAGGAGTACTCGGTAGATTAGCTTGGGTTCTGAGGTACGTTGAAATGAGTTTTATCATGACGTCTGGGAAAGACGTTTAATGGTGCTAATGTATGACTTATATGTCATTAATAGATTTATATGATTTAATTGTCACTATATGATTCTTATGTGACTATATGATATGTTGAGATGCATTGGATTACATGATATGTGAAATTACATGATATGTATATATTGCATGATATATTGAGTTGCATATATATCATATAATGCATAGATGATTCATGGGCATATCATATTGATCTATCCATTTCTTTGATATCCTTGATGATGACTGGTTGATTTACTATGAGTGTCGGGGACGACGGGCACGGCGAGGACATGCAGTATAGGTAGCGACTCTAGTCAAGCGCGTTGCTACTGGACCTAGACACGAGGTATGACGAGCACAACACATGATGATTCTCCTAGCGCAAAGTGTGTGTGTTGTCACCCTCTGCTCGAGCCGATATTGATTGATGATACCTTCCTTTGGACTCCGATATTGGTATCTTAAGATTCGATTCTTTATACCCATTCATACATAGCATTCATACATGGTATGCATTGCTTGATACTTTGTCAATCTTCACATAATTTATTTATTTCTCGTACTGGGTTCTGACCCCCTTCGTGGGGGGCTGTCATGTCTTTGTTGTATGGGAATGACAGGTGGTACAGGTGGACGTACTGCGGATGCTCGAGATGAAGTATCGATGTATACCAGAGCTCCGTGAGAGCGAGCTCAGGTTTATTTTTTAAGGTTTGAGTCTCAGTAATTGTTAGATTACTTTTAATTACATTTTAAATTACTGGGGTATGCAGTATTCTATTATTGGTTGGTTATATACTTGCTTATGTGATGAGCAACATGTTGACATGGGAAATAGAATTACATATTTTCAGTATCAGTATATATGTATCACCTAAAAGTGAAAAAAATTTAGGGCCATTTGACAGAACATTTGAAACAAATCTTCCGTTGTTTACGTAAATTAATCATTGTGTGATAATTAAAAATCACATTAGGATCGGGCCCTCACATTACAACCACTACCTGCCGGCTGTCCACGACAGCCGCCCACCGACCGCCAACAACCGGCCACCGCCACCGGCCATCGCCGCCCACCGACGCCGTCGGTCGCCGCACCAGCCACCTCAATCCAACGTCGCCTCGCGGCCGCCTCCCTCCGGAACCAACCTTTCACCATCGACATCGCCAAAATATACACCAACAAAAAATATACTCCAAATATATATATCAACATCATAATTTATCAAAAATCAAATAATAACAAAAATAAAAAGTTACCTTAAATAATTTGGAAAAGAAATGGAAGTTCTCGCCTTGTAGATGCTCTGTAATTTCATTCGTATGTGAGAATGAGTTTTGAGCGGCGGGCGTGTATTAAAAGGAAGGCTAGGGTTTCAGATTTTATTGTTGTCGTCATCTCAGATGGCGACACCCATTAAAACAATTATTTGGGTTTTCAGATTTAATGGGTGTCGCCATCTGGGATGGCGACACCTATTAAAAAAATAATGTTGTCGCCATCTCAGATGGCGACAACAATAAATAAATAGTTATCCTCATCAAGCCACTGATAGTGTTGTCGCCAACTGGCGACATCGGTTAGTTTAAGAAAAAAAAATCGGATTATTTTTATAAATACTATTAAAATACAGTTTATATAATTAAAAAACCATTAAAGTATATCTATAGCCTCTAAAAACAATGCTAAAAGTCAAATAAGTAACTGATATTTGTTTTTATATGGTAGTTGTTGTCGGGTTCCGTCAATTGAGGATACGATGGCAGTTACTAACTGATTTATGTTAGTCCAGTCAGAACCGCGTGGTAGTCATGGTTCACCGTCGCGGTCGCGGTGCCCGGAACGGAGGCATCCGTTCCAGTTCCAATGACATTTCACGGAACGGTCACGGCGCGGATTTTTTTTTAAAATTATTTAAACTTTCAAAAAGTTGAGTTTTTAATATATAGTCATTTATATATTAATGACTATGGATTTAATATGATGTTTTTGGATTTTTTTTGGTTGTTTTAGCTAGTCAAAAGTTGAGTAGATCATACATAAGATTTTCAAATAAATTTGATTTTTTGACTGATTTTCAAATAAATTTGATTTTTTGGCTAATTTTCAAATAAATTTAATTTCAGTAACAATATTTTAGTGAACGAGTAGTTTACTCTATTTAGCTAATACACTAATTATGCATCGGTTCTTCATCTGGACAACTATTTTCTCCGTATATTATCTTCTTGAAAAAAAGAAAATCAACTTTTCTAAAATGAAATATACAAAAACATAAAATTTATTCTGTTTTAAAATACATAAATAGTAATCCTTAAGTACTCATTCTCCACATTATTTTTTGATAAAAAATTATAATAAAATAACAAAATTGTTGAGAATTAGACACAAAAACTAATAATAAATTTGTATAAAAACAATGTTTTATAAAATTTAATGTGAATAGAAACTTTACACTTCTTCTCCCCAAATCTCATCTACTTTCTAACTCCAAATCACATTCCTGATTTCCTGTATATTCTGCAAGTCTGTAACCAAGAGTGATTCCCCCTAAATTCCATATTATATTTTCATCCTAAAGCTATTCGAAGCACAACCGACATTGTAACATTGATCAAAATTCACAATTACCCAAAACCCCACAATTTCAAGAACCGAAACACCAACAAGATATGGAAAGTTAATGAACGAACACAAAGGAATTTCAACATAACAAATGAAGAATCAAATGGATCTCTAATTGTTCAAAATCTCATGCCAAAAGAGCAAAAATAATCGACTTAATACACAATCTCAACAAAAAACATCAACTTTTAAAGAATTCAATTTTTTTTATTCAAATCCGTTCCGCGCCGCTCCGTTCCGCCGTTCCAACTTCCGCGCCACCGATAAATCGCCGCTTTTCGATAACATAACGCCTTTCCAGAGCAACCTACGTTACGAGCTGGAACTTTGGAACGCCCACCTCCGTTCCCGTTCCGGAACGGCCGTTCCGGCCGTTCCGTTCCCGTTTCTGCGAACCATACTGGTAGTAGCATGCGTGGACTATCATCGTACATAATGCATATGTCGTTCCTTCTGAATTACAATTCAAAATGGACAATCGCTTTTTCTCCGTTTCTTCAATTTCCTTTATGCTATGCCTACGCCATTTCATCATATTTATTGTTTGTTCCGACGATCAAGCTTACCTCACAGGTGAAGTTTCAATTAATTGCGGTTCAGTTGGGACTTCGGCGGGAAAGAATTCCAGGGAATGGCTTGGAGATACCCACCCAAGACTTGCCTCCTCCCTTCAAATTACGGGAAAGTCAACCATCTCAAGTGTCGACGGGGACTCCGTCTTTGCTGATCCAGTTCCCTACAAAACTAACAGAGTATCTCGTTCACTATTCCTATGTATTTCTTGTCAAACCAGGTGAGAAATTTATCCGTCTTCATTTCAATCCCACCCCATATAAAGGTTTCCAAAAGTTGAAGGACTTGTTCACTATTGAGGCTGGCTCTTTCACCTTGCTCAGCAACTTCAGCGCTTCACTAACTGCTGACGCTCTTGGCTTAAGTTCTATTATTAAAGAATTTTGTATAAGCGTAGACGAAAATCAACCACTGCATCTAGTTTTTACTCTCGCAAGTAGTCAATCAGAGGATACTTTTGCTTTCCTAAATGGTATAGTGATTCATCATCTAGTACTATCCACACTTTACTCTCAGTTCGTGGTAATAGAAATGTCATTTTAACTATTTCAATAACTATAATTGCTCTAGCAAACATGGTTGTCCGCAAGCTCCGTCAAATTTGGGAAGCTAGCTATATGAAGGAGGAAAACAAACCATCAGCCAGGGCTGAACGTTTCTGTCGTCGTCTTTCACTAGCTCAGATACAATTAGCCACCAAAAATTTTAGTGAGCATCTTATCCTTGGTAAAGGTGGTTTTGGTGAAGTCTATAAGGGCCTCATCGATAACGGGAAAGAGAATGTCGCCATAAAGCGGCTAAAGTTCGATTCAAGTCAAGGGGCACACGAGTTTTTGACAGAGACTGAAACACTTTCCGAGCTACGACATAATAATATAGTCTCTTTGATTGGTTACTGTAACGAGCAAAGGGAAATGATTCTTGTTTACGAGTACATGGCCGGTGGAACATTGGGGGATCACCTTTATAAACTAGCCAAAAAAGGTAAGAGCTCGTGCTTCTCTTACATGGAAGCAGCATCTTAACATCTGCATCGGGCTGGTAGAGGACTACAGTATCTTCACACAGGGCATGGAATCATACATCGGGATGTCAAGGCTTCAAACATCCTGCTTGATGAAAATTTCACGGCAAAGATTTCAGATTTCGGCATGGTAAAACATGAAAACTTGAACAATTTACAAAGCCATGTAAGCACAAAAGTGAAAGGCACGTTTGGGTACCTTGATCCGACTTATTGTCGAACTGGTAAACTAACTAGGAAAAGTGACACACACGCCTTTGGTGTGGTGTTGTTGGAAGTATTGTGTGGGAGACCAGCACTTGATCTAAGGGTTTGTAAGGCTGAACAAATTCTGGCCAAGTGGGCCCGAGATAAGATCTGGGAACAAGAAGTAGAACTCATTGTGGCTTCAAAGTTGAAAAATGAAATTTCAACAAATAGCCTGAAAGCATTTATAGAGGTTGTTGATAGATGCTTGGAAGATGAACCAAAGAAACGACCTACAATGACTCAAGTTGTTCTACAACTTGAGTTTGTCCTTGAGCAGCAGAATATCATGGAATCATCGGTGCCAAAGGAGAGAACAATTGATGCTCTATGTGTTGGAAAATGATTTAAATCAAAAGAAAAAATAATAATATTATGAGCTCGATCGAACATAGTGCTCGATCGATCGAGCTCGATCGAGCTCGTCCGAATATTTGCTACAGGAGCTCGATCGATCGAGCCCTGTTTTCAGGTTTGTGAAATGGTATGTCCGTTCACGTCCGGGTGTGATTTTTCGCGATATAGTGCCTCCAAAAGGTGTCCATTTGGACTTGTTTTTTGGATTAATATAAAACCAACATATCCCTCATTTGTTTAAGATTGATTTTCGAAATCTACATCATATAATAAGTGAATTTTGAGAGCATTTGTTGTTCATCAAATTGAGTGCTTTGAACCTTTGTGGTTTGAGGACTTGTGATTTGGAGTGCTCCTATCATAAGTTATAGTCGTTGTATCTTGGGAGACAAATTGCCATAGCAAGCCGTTAGCACCATACCGGGCAATATTGTCTTAAGGACGGAGATTACAAATCTCGCATCGACATAAAACTTGTTTGTAGCCATTGTTATTTTTATTCCACAGATACACTTTGAGAGAAAATATTACAACAAACTTAAGACAATATCGTGCAATACAAATGGCTTTGTCGAGTGCAACAACGACTCCAGTTCATCATGGTGAAAGGCCTGAAAAGTTCAATGGGAACGATTTCAAGCTATGGCAACAAAAGATGTTTTATTTGACAACCTTGGGGTTGGCAAGGTTCCTGAATGAGGATGTTCCTACTATTATGGAGAGTGAAGCCGACAACCAAAAGAGGGCTGCGGTTGATGCGTGGAATCAAAGCGATTTCCTGTGCAAGAACTATATTCTCAATGGACTGGACAACACATTATACAATGTGTATTATCTAGTGAAGACGGCCAAGGAATTGTGGCAATCCTTTGAGAAAAGGTATAGATCCGAGGATGACACCATGAAGAAATTCATCATTGGGCGATTCTTGGATTTCAAAATGGTTGATACAAAGCCTATGATAGTACAAGTGCAAGATTTGCAGGTAATCATGCATGAAATTCATGCGGAGGAATGGTTCTAAGTGACTCATTCCATGTGGCCGCCATGATTGAAAAGTTGCTTCCGTCATGGAAGGACTTCAAGAATTATCTCACGCATATACGAAAAGAGATGAATCTTGAAGACCTTGTGGTTCGCTTGAGAATCGAAGAGGACAACAAAATTTCCGAAATGAATGAAAATTGGCACCAACATGAAGCACGAGTGAACTTAGTGGAAAAACACGCCGGAACAAAGTGGAAATTTGACGGCATGGCCTCCAAATCTGGAAAGGCGAAGAAGTTCAAAGGCAAGTGCTACAAATGTGGAAAACCCAATCACATGGCGAAGGATTGTCACAATAAAGCGAAGGATTGTCACAATAAAGACGATCACGGGAAGGCTATGGATTAAGTAAATGTGACCGAAAAAGATCATCTCTCAATTGATTTGGATGATCTAAACCGCTTAAATTAGATTGTGTATCTTTGACAGTTGTAAACTCCAAGAACGGAGTGATTCTAAATAAATGTAATGACGATATTTGTTGAAAGCAATAAAATTTATATTATTACTTCTTATAATGAATCTTATGGTTTGTGGCATGATTGTTAGGATCATTTAAACCATAGTTCGCATCACAAATTGTATGTTAAATTTCTTGCTTATATGGGCACTAAGTTAACAAAATCGTTATTCATTTGTTAGAAGAATCGTAACGTCTCTATAGTTTACTTACAATGATGTTTGTGATGGAAAGATTGTGCAAATTAGAGATGTGAGAAAAGTAATTTGTTACTTTATCAATATTTGCACATGATATTGTTGTGACTTTTTTGCTATGAAGCAAAAAACGAGGCCAATGAGGTGTTTAAACACTTCAAGAATGAGATTGCAGTAAAATTTAGCAAATTAGTTTTGCTATGGGAAATTGTGAGTAGATTATACTTGTGTTGTCTAAGAATTTGACGTTTAAGCTTGAATCTGCAAGACTATAAAATCTTGCATTCGAGGTTCTAAGCTTTGTACGCTTAAAACACAAGTGATAAATCGAAGCCAGGAATTTTGATTAGGCGTTGTAATAACTCAAATTGGTTCATTTTGAATTTCTAAGCTAGTACGCTTATAACATCAATTTGCAATATTTAAATCTTGAATTCAAGTTTTCTAAGTTAGTGCGCATAAATTGCAAATTGTGAACCGAGTTTGAGAATATTATCCAAGTTTCAACTTTTGTAAGCAAGTACGCTTAAATCCGAAATTTTCAAGAAATAAAAACTTAAATTTGGATTTGTAAGACTATAACACTTAGAACTTGAAAAACGAAAGTTTGAACGCCAGTGCACTTCATTACTACCCGAAGTTGTGGGGGTTGCAATTCTAGGATTCAATCACTTACCACATTTAGGCAATGACGAAAAACCTTGTGATTGAAGGAAAAGAGAGCTTCCTACAATATTTGAAATGTGGGGGGTACTTGGCTAAACTATAAATATGAATGCTCAAATAAGTGACATGAAGAGTTTGACAAATAATGTTGTCAAATAGATCAACGAGTGTGATAAATGTGGACACTCCTAAGTATATGTATGCTTGTATATTGATGATATGCTCATTGGAGAAGCACTTTAGAAATCATCAAGTAAACAAAGAAAAATGTGAACGATACATTTTTGAAATGTGTGCATTAAGAACAACACTTGGAATTAAAGTTTCCAAGACGTTTGAAAGAATAAAAACTCAAGGATTAATCCGAGTTTCAAATTTCAAGCTTTGTGTTTAAATTTCAAGTTTACAAGAAATGGAATCTTGAACTTGTAATTTTTATGTGCTTAAAATTTTTGAATTGTGAATTAAAGTTGAGTATTTCCTCTGGTCTCGAATTTTGTAAGAAATAACGCGTTAACAACGCTTACAATTCGATGATGAAAATATCCTAAATGATAAGATGATGCAAAAGAGGTAATGTGATTACCAAAACTGAAGATATACTGTTGTGGAAAATTCTCTATGCAAAACATATAAAGCTTCTTCGGCAGAGTGGTTTTATAAGTGGTTAGAGGAAAATCCTGTGCATGCAACTAAAATGTGTTGTGATAATGCTATATGACAAAATGATCTCTAGTGGCATAATCGTAAATGATTATGTGAAGCCGTGGATCCGCATATGAAATGGTTAACCGAGAGATCATGTGGAAGTTTATCGAGGGGAATGAGGTTAAAACCTTAAAATAAAAATCTCATAGTGGATAACCAACCTTGTTGACTGGAGATCCCAAGATCTAGGTTCAAAAGGGACAACTAAATTATGATATTGTATAACACCTGGAGATCAATCTCCAACTCATCCACCTACGTAAGTGCGAAGTGTGGCCGCTTCAAAAGAATGGTAGGCACTTATGAAACCAACATGGCCGAAACGGACACAACCGTAAGAAACCAATACGAAGGTTAGAATTATTATGGTGTGGGTTCAATTGTCTTGGTTTACCAACGACTAAATAGTTCAAGACTACAAGTTCACTATTAAGTCAAGTAAATCCGATTGAATACTACTATGGAAGATTCAAAGCCGCAGGCTATCTCTCCAGATACCATAATAGTTCGTCAAAGCACTCAATTGCATACATGCATCAATTTAATTCATGTGAGGGGTTGTTGGAAAATGATTTAAATCAAAAGAAAAAAAATTAATAATATGAGCTCGATCGATCGAGCATAGTGCTCGATCGATCAAGCTCGTCCAAAAATTTGCTACAGGAGCTCGATCGATCGACCCTTGTTTCAGATTTGTGAAATGGTATGTCTGTTCACGTCCAGGTGCAATTTTTCGCGATATAGTGCCTCCAAAAGATGTCCATTTAGACTTGTTTTTTGGATTACTATAAAACAAACATATCTCTCATTTGTTTAAGATTGATTTTCGAAATCTACATCATATAATAAGTGAAATTTGAGAGCATTTGTTGTTCATCAAATTGAGTGATTTGAACCTTTGTGGTTTGAGGACTTGTGATTTGGAGTGCTCCTATCACAAGTTAGTCGTTGTATCTTGGGAGACAAATTATCATAGCAGACCGTTAGCACCATAGCGGGGCAATATTGTCTTAAAGACGGAGATTACAAATCTCACATTGACATAAAACTTGTTTGTAACCGTTGTTATTTTTATTTCTAAGATACACTTTGAGAGAAAATATTACAACACTATGTACTGATGAAACTAACTTATCTGCCGGTTAGCAAGCAACAAAGGCGCCCTCGATCGATGAGTCTACTCCTACATCTCCACCAAAAGAACAAACCAACAACCAAATCGATAATGACGATCCTCCATATCGAAAAAGAAGAAGGAAGAAAAACAACAAATTAAGAAATACTTCCAGATCCATACAAAATTGGATTGCCAGCTCTGAAATTAGGTATTTTCATTAGTCGAACTTATTAGAAACTCGCACTGTTAATTACCCAAGAAAGCAATAATGTTCTTTTCCCCATTTTAAAATCATTGATCTTCTCTAATTTCTTTCAGAGTTGGCCCATTCTATTAATAGTTGAGAAAAAACAAAAAAAAAATCCAACTTTATTTTGACCAAACTTAAAACATCTACCATTCGTGAGCACTATAATATTTTCTGAGAAGAAGATTTACCTTTTCCCAGATAACTGAAAATAGAAGAAATTTACAGCTTTAGTGAAAAAAATCATAAAATTTGATATAAATTCTTGGTAACACCATTGTCTCCCACTTTGCAACCACATCCACTTCTATTCTCCTGTGAGATTCAACATCAAAAGAAAGTGGGCAATAATATAGAAAAAACAAACTCAGCATACGTGTCTACGTAAATAAAAAGTTAAAAGTTCTAACAAGACAGTGAGACAAGGAACTCATAAGAGTGTCATCCACAGGAAAGTCATCAAAAAACACACAAAATAAATAGGATTCCAAGAATACCACCGAAATCTAGGCTAATTGTGCATGATAGAGCATTTTTCCATCATCTTTATTAATCATAATAAGACAGAGAAACTCTATGCGAATTATGAACTAAATATTGCATGCTTGAGTAATTTATCCAGCTACGATATTAATCATAATAAGTTACAAAATTTAGATTTGGAATGAGGAAGATCGGCAGTAGGAGAATATTCATTGGTTTTAACAGAATACAACGTCTCCAAAATAGCTTCTTGTGCAGGACAAATTCATCTCCTTGTCGTTTCAGATACTTTTTTTATTTTTATTCAATGCAGATAATATACCTAATACCTAATACCTATAACTATACCTATACATAATACCTATATTATTTTCCAATTATGAAAAGACAAGATAAACATTATACATATATATATATATATATATATATATAATTGTGAAAAGATAAAATATACCCTCAATCCATAACCCTAAAAAATTGTAGTTAGTCTCTTAATAATTACGTTTTGCATCTCTTAAATTATATTTTGACCCTTATTTTTTTTGACGTAAAATTTTATTTTAAATTTTTTTACCCAATTTCCAAAAATCATGTGTCTACCACTATATACAACTGTGGATCATGAGCAATTTTTTCTAATTATGAAAAGACAAAATAAACCAGAAATACAAAGAGTGATTGGCATATTGGGCATCTACATGGAAATTATATTATAAACCTTGACTAACAGGTTCAAATCATTAATGGAACAACAAATCCGTTTCATCATAAGAGAATCCATACAATAACTGAGTTCTTACACCATACCAAAACAACATTTTAAAGCAGGCAATGAAACTGATATGCTTACCATGATAAGACTCAAACATAAAGTTTAGGTCAACTCTTGATTGTCTCTCTCAGAGTCCTTCGAAAATAGGCATAAAATCACATTCTCAAGTTCATGTTTAATCACTATACAGCAGTCCACAGACAAAAACACGAACATATCTGCCAATAAATGTACAAAACCATATTCTTATATGCATGAGTACTACGTTATGCTTTGACCGAAACATACTCTTTGCCTCAACATTAAATAAAGGATTTAAAGTTCTATGCTCTTATAAATGAAGCTTACAATTCATTGTCATCAAAAAGGACAATGAAACATCAGATAGCAAAGGCATCTCATGCAATTATACTACATCATTAAACCTTAATGTGACGAACTGTTTGATATTACAGTCACATGTTTACCTAAATCAGTAATTTAGGCCCCAAATGAGAACTTCAAATTTTAGGGGTACTTTTTCCACTTAAATTTTATCCAAAATACAATTAACCCGCACCCATTAACAAAATTTCTAGGTCAGTCCTGGTCCAAAAGCCACAGAAAATATAAATCACTAGCATAATGATCAAAACAAGATAACTTCAACAAAGATAGTTTCGTTTCAGGAAATTAATTTGTCAATGATAGTACATGATGTTTGTTCAATTAGATTGGATTACTTGGATTATGAATTTGTAGTTTTGTGTTGGCTTTTGGGCAAGTGAGAGATTGTTAGCGTAAATGCCCAGCAAGCCAAATGTTGGCCGCCCGATGAGCCATATGGACCATAGCTCAATTAACTAGCTCATTACTAATATAAATATAACATCAAGTTAGGGTTAAATAATGCTACAGAATACACTACTTCTCTTAGAAAAGCCGACATCACACTAGCACTGATGCGGGCTTGTAGATCTGGTGAGGTTGATTGGACTTGAGGGTCACAGCTATCAGATTCACGTCGGTGAACGGTAATCTCTTTTCGTGCATTTATATTCGATTTGCACATGTTTATATATGAATCAGGAGTCATCGACCCGTCCCTGAGTCAGATTTGTTTCTGTTTATTTTCCGCTGGTTTGGATCTAATGCCGGGGTACAGAACCCAACATTGGTATCAAAGCCAGGTTGTGCTTTGATTCATGTATTTGATATTTTTTTATTTGATCGTTTCCCATTGATATTAATTGAATTCAAATTTTCAGAAAGTTTGTGATCCGAAAAAATATAGAAAATGAATTAAAAACTGTTTTTAATACAACCCCTTGCCGCACCCAAGATTTAACACCCGTGTAGAACTGGCAGCGGCAGCGCGGCGAACGTGGCAACACCGATGCGGCAGCGCGGCGAAGTTTCCTACGTCTTCGCGACTTCTCTCTGGTTCTGCTACTCGATCAGGTTATCGGATTGAGAAGAATAGCGATAATGGCTGAAAAACGTTTTTGGTTGCAAGCGTTGCACCCAGAAATTTTCACGACCGATGGCTTGCGAGGCGGCGCAAATGACTGAAAAAGTTTTCTGTCATCTTGCGCAAGACCTCCGCGGCGTGATCTGGCTTTGACAGTCTCAGCGACGGGAAGCTGTTGGCGGCAAGAGGTGGATTGCGGCTTCGTGAACAGTGGCAGCTACTGGCTAGGGTTTCGAACCTAGTGATTTGGGGAGGATGATGATGAATAGTCTAGGGTTTTTTGGATTATGGCAAATTTCGAATTTTAAGAATTTTGGGGCACATGTTCAAATTTCAGAATTTTTGGGCCTAATTTTTTAAGTGTCTTGAATTTTAAAATGAGAAAATTTCGGGCCGGTATCAAAACATAAAAGATTTTTCGGCCCAGTCCACCAAAATATTTGCCTTTCATTTAAGTCCGATTGAGCGCAAAATTACTAAATTACCCTCGTCTTCTTCCTTAACATTAATCATCGAAAACTTTCTGAACATCTTAAAATCATCGCGCCTCTTCTTCTTCTTCAACGCTAAAAAATTTTCCAGTCATTCCTCCACCATTTTCATCGAAATCGTTCAAAGATTCTTATAAATTTTTAAAAATTTCATCGAAATCTACAAGTATTTTACTGTTATTTCGTCATATCTTCTCAGGCGAAAACCTAAAAATGGCTCCAAAATCAAAGAAGATTCCTCAAACCAAACCACCAACAAACAACAAGGGAAAGGTGCTCCAAAATCTGGTAATCATTAATCTAGGGTTTTCACATATTAAACTATTTCGTAATCATTAATCTAGTGTTTTCACATATTAAACCCTATTTTGTGATTTCACATGCACCGGTATACCATTAGTGCATTTATCGACATATTATGCTTGAATAAATCTTTTATATTGATTTTACTTAATATGTACTATCGATGTATGTAAATATACAATCATTAATTCACAGTTGGTTTCTATCGGTGCATGTGAATTATACATGCACCGATATAAAACATTGCATTTATCCAACATATAAATATTTGACATTTATTTCTATCGGTGCATGTGATATACATGCACCGATAGTTTTTAATTGTATTTATCCAACATGTGAGGCTTTAATATATCTTTTATTATGATTTTATTTGATATGTACTAACAATGCATGTAAATTCACAAGCATTGATTCACAGTTTGTTTCTATTGGTGCATGTGTATAATACACGCACCGAAAAAAACAGTTGCATTTATCCAATGAACTACTTGAATGTATCGGTGCATGTAAATATACATGCACCTCTTCACATTTTTTTATCGATGCATGTAACTTACATGCACTGGTATACCATTAGTTGCATTTAACGACATATGATGCTTGAATAAATCTTTTATAATGATTTTACTTGATATGTACTAATATTCATGTAAATACACAATCCTTAATTCACAGTTGGTTTCTATCGGTGCATGTGAATTATACATGTACCGATATAAAACATTGCATTAATCCAACATGTAAATATTTGACATTTGTTTCTATCGGTGCATGTGATATACATGCACCGATAGTTCTTTAACTGCATTTATCCAACATGTGACGCTTAAATATATATTTTATTATGATTTTACTTGAGATGTACTAAAAAAACAAAATGTGAATTAATACTTTTGTATTTACATGCAACAATTGTACATACATGCACCGACGGGCTATCAACATGCACCGATGAAGTCAATTTATTAAATTCATTGTTTTAGTTTTTTAACTAACATAAAATTTTCTCTCAGTTACACCTCCATCATCACCAAGCTCAGAAGAAATTACAGAAAGGTGGAATAACCAAACCACATATCGGGCCAACCTACAGGCAGTTATAACAGAGATAAAGGCACTTGAACTCAGTCAAGTTCACATCAGATTGCTAATGAAGACACCGTTCTGGCCTTTACTGAACTCCATTTTTCCAACATAATTGTCCTCGATCATTGCAAAAAGCGTGACATATTAGTAAAAGACATCATTGGCTGCTTCAACAGAAAATCTCAAGATTTCACATTCGGATCATATACAATGAAAATCAGGACAAATGATGTCTTTGGAATAAGAGATGGTAAAGAAGACATTGATATGCAGCTTCAGGATTACCAACGTACGGAATTCTTATATAGATACTTTCCAGAAACGAAAGGAGATAAAAAAGACATAAGGATGAGCAAGAGTTTAATCTACAAAAAATTGAAAATAAAGGCACAAAGCAACATTGATACTGGTGTCAATGACGTTACTCGTTTGGTGACCCTATACATTCTTGCAGCCTTTTTCATATCAACAAAATCATCAAACATTCCATGGGCGTACACATCGGTTGTTGAGGACCTGGACATGATTTGCAGCTACGACTGGTCCAAACACATATTGAATACATTGCTCAACAACCTGATGCAGCCTGACTCTGAAAAACACTCCGGCTGTGTTCTAATACTACATGTAAGAAGTCTTTTTAATCAATCTTTAAACAACAATTATTTCTTCATGTTTATATAATAACATTGATTCTATATACTTTGCAGTATTGGTTATGTGAGAAGACAGAGCTCATAAATCCAGTCCAGCCCAACCTTATCCCAAGGTTCCTTAAGTGGAATCTTGAGGATTTTTACAAAAGGATTCAAAACATTGACATCAAAGAGCTCGCCCGTGATTATGTAAGTTTCTTGTACATTCAATTTAACTATGTTGGTGCATGCAATTTAACTTGTGCTGGTGCATGCAATTTTTCGATACTGGTGCATGCAATTATATAACATGCGATGCTTGAATGAATCTTTATAATGATTTTACTTGAAATGTACTAACGATGCATGTAAATACACAAGCATAAAATAAAATTGCATTTATCAAACATGAACAACTTGAATCAATCGGTGCATGTAAATACACGTGCACCTATTCACATTTTTTTCTATCGGTGCACGTGATTTCACATGCACCGGTAGACCATTAGTTGCCTTTATCCAAAATGTGAGGCTTGAATATATATTTTATAATTATATTACTTGATACTAACTGTGCATGTAAATACACAAGCATTAATTATCATTTTGTTTCTATCGATGTATGTGATATACATGCACCGATAGTTCATTAGGTTCATGCAATTTAACTACACTGGTGCATGCAATGAAACTATGCTGGTGCATGCAATTTAACTAGACTTCCAACAATTCAATTGCAGATAGTAAATGTTGAAGAAGATGAAATGCTGAATAAAGCCATTGCTTGTGCTACAGAAGCTCCAATGACATATCAACTTCCCGATTTGAATTCAAGCATTAAAACAGTTGAATATTTGACAACATCGGACTCCACCATTGCCGGAGTCCTCATGGAACTGAAGCAACAAAGTATAGAGGAAAATATATACAATGATGAATACATTGAAATGGAGGGCAACATGGTGGATGTAGCTATTGATGAGGAACCAGGCCAGAACGAAGAAAATGTCGCCAATCTGTCTGAAGAAATGAATGAACTTGATGCCACACAAGCCCAAGAAATTCTTCAAGCTGCATTACTTGTAACAGAGATTGAAGAATTGAAGGCGATGCTCATGACAAAGGATAATGAAATAACAGAACTGAAGAACATTGTTGATTCCTTTGATCATGAGCAAGAAACAATTCCAACACCGTAATTTTTTGAATATGCGGAACTAACAACCCAGCTGGAAGAAACAAAAACAAATCTTTTTCTGAGAGACGAGCAAATGAAAGTAATTAAAGACAATTACGAAGAGATGAAAAGAAAGAAAGATGAGCTCGAAACTATCATAACACAGCTCTATGCGGACCTTGAAAGGGTAAATGATGAGAATAATTCACTGAAAAATGAGCTTCTCAATGTCAAAGCTGCCTCCTTCATCATTAATCAAGAACAAGAACATATCTTTAAAGAAAAGCAAGAACAAACATCCCTTGTCAAGAGGATCAAGAAAAGGGTGGGCAGGCAGCAAAAAATGGAGACCACACATACCCTGATAAGAGGAAGGCAAAGAGGACCAAGAAAAACGATGAAGAGGGAGATAAAAAGTTTGCAGAAGTGGAATCAATACAAAGTCTGAAAGACAAAGTTACAACTAATGATCCCATAGATCTAGAGCTGAGAGATGATGATTTCGTCAGCGACAATAAACAAAAAGGGAAGGCAAAAAAAGATAATGGACCGCTCAAGTTCAAAACCACAATGCCTGCCATGAAGCTCTTAACAGCGGATGAAAAGTCTTACATAATGAATATAAACAAGAACCATGGAAAATGGTACGTCTAATTTAATTAAACAACACTTCCTTGACACTGACTCTTCAACTGTGTGCAGGGGACTTATCTTGAAAGACAAATTCAACAACAGAAAGTTATTTGTATCGGATATTGCTGAAATCCTTCACGATGTACCTCTTGCCAACGATGTAAGTCAATTGCATTATACTTTTCTAATGATTTTGCTTGATAAAAAAACATTAATTCACATTTTGTTAATCGGTGTATGTAAATAACATGCAAATATTCACCTTTTTTCTATCGGTGCATGTGAAATCACATGCACCGGTAGACCTTTAGTTGCATTATCCAACATTTTCTATCGGTGCATGTAAAATCACATGCACCGATATACCTTTAGTTGCATTTATATAACATGCAATGCTTGAATAAATCTTTTATGATTATTTTACTTGATATATACTAACGATGCATGTAAATACACAAGCATAAAACAAAGTTCATTTATACAATATGAACAACTTGAATCAACCGGTGCATGTAATTAACTTGTAGCAATTCAAATTTGTGGTATCGGTGCATGTGATTTCACATGCACCGGTAGACCATTAGTTGCATTTATCAAACATGTACACATGCACCGACATAACATTAGGTGTATGTCTCGCACATGAACTACTTTATATATCTGTGAAACTGATTGATCATTACTTACAGATGATTGACCGTTGGGCGATTATTATAAATAACCACATTACCAAGAACGGAAAAAAGAAGATAGCCTATGTGTTCAACAACATGTGTTGGGTAATAAAACTCAACTATTAAATATTTTTTTCTCATTAAAAAAAGTGCATTCAACTTTGGATATTCGTATATCATGCAATTATTTCATACAAATCCGCAGCACTGATCTCACTAGGAAGCTACTACAAAGACTCAGCAGAAAACAACATTGATAAATTCCTACAAGAGGCAATGTCATATAGGTTTTTGGTTTTTCCAATAAACACACCAGGCAAAGAAGACCACTTAAAAACACCAGGATACCACTGGACACTACTTGTCTTTGATATTCAAGAGTCAGTTTGGACTCATTACAATTCAATAAGGCCACGAATTGAGGTGGAGACAGATTATTACTTTGAAAAGACCAAATTACTGGTAAGGTTTACTTTAAATACACTTATTTTTTTAAATTCAATACTTTTTATAAAATTACCAGTTGATAACAATACTTCTTCCAAAATATAGAAAGTCTACGTTGAAGAGAAGATGAAGAAAATCATTCAGGAGTCTCCCATTTCAGCAGTCATCACCTACAGTCCAAGTGAAGATACATACGAAATCATAACATTCAAAGAAGCAATGCAACAACAGTCTGGCTCGGCAGACTGTGCCGTGTTTGTTTGCATGAACATGGAAAGAATTATGAGAGGACAAGAAGTGCCCAAGCATTCAAATGTAGATATAAATAGTATTTATAGAGCAAAAATGGTGAAAGTCATCCTCCAAAATGCATAAGACAACGATTAATACTTTGTTGTATATATATTTTGTATTGTAAATGTATAATTTTGTAAAGAAACAAACTTTTGAATCCTACAAGTGCTCTTTGTTTAATTTTTATTGTGTGTGTCCCTTCACATGCATCGAATGAGACTATAGGTTCATGTTAAACACATGAACCTATAGACAGAAGCGGTGCATGTATTTGTTTACTTGTGTTAATTCAAATTTGGTTTCAGTTGGTGCATGTAAATAACATGAAATATTCACATTATTTCTATCGGTGCATGTGAAATCACATGCACCGATATACATTTATTTGCAATTATATAACATGCAATGCTTGAATGATGATTTTACTTGATATGTACTAACGATTCATGTAACTACACTAGCATAAAACAGAGTTGCATTTATCCAACATGAACTACTTGAATCAATCGGTGCATGTAAATAACAATGACCAATTCAATTTTTTTGTATCGGTGCATGTAAATCACATGCATCGGTAGACCATTAGTTGCATTTATCATACATGCAAGGCTTGAATATATATTTTACAATGATTTTACTTGATATGTACTAACGATGGCATGTAAATACACAAACATTAAGAAAAGTTTTGTTTCTATAAGTGCATGTGATATACATGCACCGATAATTCATTAATTGCATTTATCCAACATTTTCTACGGTGCATGTGAAATACATGCACCGATAGACATTTAATTGCAGTTATATAACATGGATTGCTTGAATAATCTTTTATGATTATTTTACGTGATATGTACTAACGATATTATTTATTTCGTTACACACACGCAACGCGTGTGCGTCGTATACTAGTACAATATGAATCACATGCACCTGTAGACGGAAGCGGTTCATGTATTTGTTTACTTTTGTTATTCTAATCAACGATGCATGTAAACTAACCTGCATTAACATTTTGTTTCTATCGGTGCATGTATATCACATGCACCGATAGAATACACATTTTCATTTATCCATGTTCAACTTGAATCTTTTGGTGCATGTATATGACATGCACCTATATGTGAAACTTAAATCTATAGGTGCACGTAAATTACAAGCAACTATAGAAAGAAATGGTATGTATTTGTATCATTATGTTAAATAACCAATAACAAATCAAACAAATAATTTCTACAATTAAATTTTGTTCAACATAAACTTACAAAAAACATCAAATAGGTTCCTTACAAGTCTTCCTATTATGTCCATATTTTTTACACCGACTACAACGCAACTGTCGAATGTTTTCACCTTTGGATCTAATTCTCCTCTTCTTTGGACGACCCGGTTGCCTTTTTGTTTGTGGTGGTAAAATATTCATATCCGTGACAATTTGAGCAAAATCACCACTTGAACGTCCTGGAATCGGAATTATAACTCCTTCATAGCAACTCTTATAAGTACGAACATGGAAATATACATCAACAACTTCATCTATGGCCATCTTGTTCCTCCTAAATACAGCAATCGCATGAGGACATGGGAATCCATCAAGCTGCCACTGATAGCAAGTACACGTACGAATATCAAGGCACACAGTAACTGAAGGATATGAAAACACCTCGAAACAACAGTCAGTAGACATCTTCACATTCCATGCACGACCTTGATTTTCGTAAAAAGACCATTTCTTTTCCATCTGCGCGCATAGAACCCCCACCCATCGTGCATCCATTGATCTCCTATCATAAAACCAGCTCATCAGCTTAACCCGGATACAATCCACCATGTGAGTAATAGGCAGACCCCTTGCCTCTAATATCCACGAATTGAAAGACTCTGCTGCATTTGAATACATCTCTCCATATCGCATGCCGCGTGAGTAAGCATTTGTCCATTTCTCCAAACATAGACCCTGTAAAAACCCTTCTACAATTGAACCACCTTCTCGTTTCAAAATAGCAAGCTTCTCTGTGAAAATAGCCACCGTCGGCGAATATGCACACTCATCCAGCAAGTAACACATCCTTTCCCGAAACTGGTTCGAAAAATGTTTGCCAGCATATCTGTCCCGGAGGTTGCGTTTCAAATGATAAAGACAAAAAAAATGTTTTGGAGAAGGTCCAAACACAACAGGTAAAGACTTCATCAAACCAACATTCCGATCAGATATATAAACAATATCTCCACCATTATCTACAATCTTGCTCAAGCAAGATAGAAACCAACACAAATTATCAAAGTTCTCTGAGTCCACAACAGCAAAAGCCAGGGGGAACAACCCTACAATAAAATAATCAAAACATATAAAGCAAAAAAAATACAATTTATGTTATATGATGCACTTATATAACCTTTAGTGGTACATTTAGAGACGCCAAGTTCTATCGGTGCATGTAATATACATGCACCGATAAATTTGCGGTGCATGTAATATACATGCACCGATTCTCAGTTACATGCATATGTAGTACTAAATGTTAGAGACGCCAAGTTCTATCGGTGCATGTAATATACATGCACCGGTAGACTAGCGGTGCATGTATAATACATGCACCGCATTCGATCCGATTAGTTTATATATCATGTAGCATTTTTTTACGCACAAGTATATCGGTGCATGTAATATACATGCACCGGCTGACTTCAATGCATGTAAAATCTCATTTACATTATAAGCTTGTTGCATCTTACCTTGATTCCCATCCTTTGCAGTAGCTGACAGAAGTATGCCCTTGAAATGGGATTTCAAAAAAGTTCCATCAAGAAATAACATAGGGCGACAAAATTTAAAACCATCCATACAAGCACGAAACAACACAAACAAACGGATGAATCGGTTACAGTCCTCAACTTCAAGCTCTACAAAACTCCCAACATTAGTCGTCTTCGCCGCATCGATGTACCACTTCAACTCCTTGATAGAATCATCATAATTTCCAAAAGCAGTAGACCTAGCCTTCTCCACACTTCTCCATGCCTTAATGTATGTTATATCCAACCCATAATCATTTTTCATTAACTCCATTACAGACCTAGCAGAAAAGTTTGGATTGGAACTGACTCGTTCGCAAATAATTTCTGATATTAAATGTGAAACAATCCTTTTTGATTTGTCTTTCATGACTCGTAGACCACACATGTGAATGTTGTTCAATTTCTTTATGTAGAAAGAACCATTTACACGTGAAATGTTGGCACTCACAAACCAGCCACACCCATCAACATGCTTCCTAGAACATTCATATCTTTATTATTTTTCACAGAGTTGTAATCAAAACCAACCTCCATGGAATATTTACTCAACTCACTTCGAAACTCTTCAACACCACCTGTAAATACTTGACCCACCCTACTAATAATTGATGACCATCCAGAACATAACAACAACTTCTCCTTGCCTTTAATTTTGCATCTTCGATATTCTAAATCAAGTCCTACACCTGATGGTGAACTGTAAATTTGTTTTGTCGATATATGTGCACCACCTGATTCTATTGATGCGTGTAAATCACGGGCAGAAATAGACTCTAGAGGTGCATGTATATTGCGTATACCGCTTGACTCTGTCAAAAAGTTTATACCACGCAATTGTGTCTACCGGTGCATGTATCTCACATGCACCTCTAGACACAATCGGTAAACTACCGCCACCTTCATCAACAGACCTCAACAATGAAGCATTACAATCAACAACATACACTGTCAACAAACAAAGATTGATCATCTTACACAACAAAAACATATTTCTCATATCAATCGCATTACTCAAACAACAATTAGGGTGCCCATCGATTGAGTATTTGAAACAAAATTCATCGTCATTCATATCACACCACTTAGCAGATGCACAGCCTATTAAATCACTGAATTCGAAACCGGGATTAACATTCAAAACCAATGTTTCCTCTCTAAATTTCAAAAGATTCATGATTTCATTATCCATCAGAATTAACGATAAAAATCTCAGGAAAATTTGATCAATTAACAGTTAATTGAATATTTAACAGATCGAACAATCTAAAATCAGAAAGCGAAGTAAAACGCGGTCGAAATCAGCTGCTCAATGAATTAGATGAAAATTTTTTGGGACAACGATAATCGTTATGTGAGAAAAATTAAATTATGTTATTGTTATGATGGTTTTTATTTATTGCAACAGGGGTAATTTAGTAATAAAAATTGACCAATTAGATTAGGGTTTAATAAATTGGACTTATGTGAAATAACTTTTTTAAAATGTATATTTAGTTGAAAAGTAAATATTTTGATAGATTTAGTTGAAACATATTTTGAAAAGTGGTACCTATGTGTAATTTCCTCTTTTAAAATTGTAATTTGGATCCAAATGGGTTTGGAGTCCATGGATTAATTTTTTGGTCATTTTAGATGTTTTTCTGGATATTAGTTTTGAAATAATAAATCATAACACTTAATTTATTAAAAATGTGATTTTAATTTACTAAGTGTAAAATGGAGATTTTACAATTAGTATTTAATTTGAAAATTGAATGTAAATGTTTCATTTAATTTGTTAATTTTATTTTTTGGATAATATTATGATTTGAGGTAAAATAGTGATTTTACCAAGTAATTGAAAATTTAATTAAATGAAAATTAAATGAAAGTGTTTCATTTAATTGTTAATTTTATTTTCGATTATCATTATGATTAAAAAGTAAAATAGAGATTTTACCAATTAACTGAAAATTAATTAATTAGAAATTAAATAAAATGATTTTATTTAATTTGTTAATTTTATTTTCAATTAATGATGCGATTAGTGGGAAATGATAGAATAAATTAATTATTGTGCTCTAATTACATGTGATGTGATTAGTACAATTATATATGATGTAATTGTTTAGTTTAATGTTTAATTACATATGATGTGATTGCATGGTGGATGATTATGGGCATTGACCAATGTGTTTAGGTGAATGCTTAGATTTTTATTATTTCATTTTAATTGTGATTTTTGGTTATCGGGCCTGCGAGCCTGTTCCCTCTATTTTCTGATGTATCCCACTGTGGAATGTATCCACATGTTTGCACGAATTAAATGTAAATTATTAGAATTAGTAGGAGATCGAGATTGAAGATGGAGCACAAGAGTCAAGATATATATAATGGAAGCAAAAAATGTAATAGGAATGCATTGCATACCTGCATCACCTTAGACAGACTTGTGATCCACGTATGGCTCACGTGGATCAAATAGGAAAAGGCTGTAATCATCCATATTTATTTTTATTATGCATGTGATGTATGATAAATGTTTGTTTGTATGTTTTATTAGTACATATGAACATAGTTGCATGAATCCGGCAAACAAACAAACAAGTACTTGATGAGATTTGAAAATTATTAAATCCTCTTTTGAATATGATTCAAAAAATTTAATATCAAACTGTAAAGGGAGCTCAAAAGAGTTTGTAGCTTCCTGTCTTCCATCAACAGTTAAGCCATGAGACGCTACTTGTGTCAGGTGTCTTGTCTCACCCTCGTGGGGGGCATCTAGCATGGGAAAGCTGTGTGTTTAACTGCCACTTAATTATGGATAAGGTTCTGTTAACCTTTAAGATTGGTCACCCTTGTGGGGTCTTATTGGCCAACATTACCATCCGTGGAATGGGTTAGTTTGATGTGAGAAGACATTATTGGCCTGCCTCCGTAGTGTTATGCCAATCACGAGACGAATAACTTGGGGGTTGCATATGATGCAATTGTGAGCTACCTTTAGTATCATGAGGTCGGCTGGACCCTCTCCCGCGGCTATCATGAGCTAGTTGGACTCCAAGGCCATTAAGAAAATATGATTTTCCGTCATTAGGGTGACGAATTCAAAAAATTTAGTGGGAGCATTCAATAATTAAAGTCCATAGTTTTTGAATTAATTAATAATCAAATGGTTTGCATATATTTTCTGTTTATTCTCAATATTGTGATTGTCATGAATCCGATTACATCAAGTCTCGATATAAATAAATTAACCACCAAATTATTCTGATTGACTATTAATTGTAAAATAGTGCTTGCTTCTAAAAGTTACTATATACCCTTGGTGGGAGCCTCATGTTGAAGTGTCTCCCGGTTCGTCTTATGAAGAGATCACCACACTTGAGAAGTGGTGGGACGATGATCTCTTGGCTAGGTGTTATATGATAGCATCAATGCCACCAATGAGTTTCAACACAGATATGAGAAGCTTGCTCACATTGCTGATATTTTCCAACACCTACAAATGTTGTTTGGTGAACGAACGCGATCACTGAGACTCCCTGTTGGGAAACGATTTCTAAGTTTTGGTGATTACAAACACCTACTGGATGAAGACATCTACCGGGTGATAAAGACCAACCGGGTGATAAAGACCAACTGGATGAACACCTACCGGGTGAAGACATCAACCGGGTGATAAAGACCAACTGGATAAACACCTACCAGGTGAAGACACCAACCGGGTGATAAAGACCAACTGGATAGACATCAACCGGACAGACATCAACTGAATGGCTACCAACTGGACAGACATTAGCTGGATGGCTACCAACTGGATAGACATCAACCGGACAGACATCAACTGGATAGACATCAACCGGACAGACATCAACTGGATGGCTACCAATTGGATAGACATCAACTGGATAGACATCAACCGGACAGACATCAACCGGACAAACATAAACTGGATGGACATCTACTGGACAACCATCAACCGGACAGTCTCACATTGAACAAAGACATCAACTGGTTACTAGAGGATGAACGACCAGTTGAACAAAGAAAACCAGCAGAAGTTTAAACATCCAGTAAGAGCACTAAGCAACGAGACAAAATAAGTACAACATTCTCTGACAAAGGTACAACAGAGCGGCGCACCCTGCTATATCTCCGCCACCATTACCGTCAGAGTTAAAGAGCCATTGCTTAACAAAATAGGAAAGAAGACAATATGAATTTGGAAAGCTAATCTCTTCCTAATACAGAAAAGCTACCGTTGGACAACCAAACCTATAAATACGTCCAAGCAAAGAATGAAGATGTTAGCTGAAAGATTTTCAACAAACAGAAACACCTCAAAGCAAACAAGAAAATCAACTTACTGATATTCCAAAAGTTCAGCAAAGAGCAGACAAGCAGTGCAACTGAATCTGTGACAGATTATTTCCAATTGAAGTCTGCTGCTCAAGAACACTCGAAGCTGAAAAGTTTATTTTGTAAAGAGTGTTATAGAATCTTTTGTAATCAAATTTAAGAAGTTGTGATTGCTAGGAGTTTAGGCGAAGTTGTGTGAGTGCCTAAGAAGGTTGTATACTGTAAAGTGTAAACCAAATCTTCTAGTGAATCCTTCCTGCAAAGGAAGAAGGGGAGACGTAGAAGCGTTGTGCTTCGAACTTCCAGAAACAATACTTGTGTCATTTGTTTATCGCTTATTTACTACTCAGTTTTATTCCTCACAAGTCCAGCAGACGTATTCCGCACTATAATCAGTGTCTGCTAACTTGCCTGATATTGAGAAGCAACTGTAATACTTAACAGTTTACAGTTAACCCGAGATAAATCGAAGTTGAATCTAGTGTTTATTCAACCCCCCCCCCCCCTTCTAAACACTACCCCGATCCTAACACTCCCGATTTCAAAAGAGCTATTTTCATTTCACATGCGAGATGGATCTTCGGTCTATGAGCATAGTGTAAGCAAAATATCTCTTGTTGAGAAATTGGAAAATCTGACACTACCTCATTAACTGACTGTAGATTTGATCTTATAGTCAAAATGTTGGAAACTCATGAGTCCTTGATTCAAAAGGAGAAATGTGTTCTTCTTGTCGAATCTTCTACTAATGGTAGGAAGAGTTCAAGGATAAAGAAGATGAAGTGAAATGGTTCCCAACCTCAAAAGACGAAAATGGATATAGTAGCAACTAAGAAAGGATAGGCATCTATGTTTTCACTGCTGGTCACTGGCGCAAAATTGTAAGGAATACCTATACTTGAAGCGTTCTAGAAAGGGTATGTATTTTATTAAAATTAAATGTTTCTATTGGTTCTACTTCTTTGGTATATGATGCCAGTTGTGCTCACATATTTGCAAAGAGTTGCATGCGATGAGAAGAAATAGAGTCCTAGGAAGGTGACACCTACCTGAGGCTAAGCATTGTAGCAAGAGTTGTTGCAAAGGCTATTTGAAACATTTATTTAATATATAATCTTGAACTGGTTAGGAACTGGTTTGGGCAATTATTTATTTTTTCAGATTTAATCATGAACATGGTTCCTATTTTGATAGAGAACGTTATTCTTTTAAATTTGTAAATATGAATTGCAGTATTTTTAAGAATTCATATTTTATTGAATTTGAGGAACTTATGAGCGATTAGTATGATGATGTTCAAAGAATAATGATAACTTAAACCCCACATATCTTTGGCATGTGTTGAATGTCCATTGAATTTAATTTTTATGGACGTATGTGGATCACTAAATGTTAGTGCAAGATGATGTTGAGTTATCTTAAAGAGAATGTGATTCTCTCTGAGTAACTCTCTAAAGTTACATATTTGTTGAACATAATTCATACCAATACAGTGACAAAACTCCATATACGATATGGACTGAAAAATAATACAAATATAGATTTGAGATTGTTCAGCTTATGTGAAACAGCCAATGGGAGATGAGTTGGATAGTTGATCCATCTTATGTTGTTTTATGGAAATTTATATTATCAATTGGAGGCAAAGTGTTTGTTTCGCAAGTGCAATCTTTCTAGAGAAAATGTTTCAATTAGAAAGGATGACAAAATAATATAACTTGAAAGGATTCAAGAACCACAAACCACTAGACAAGTGAAAACGGTGAAATTAATTGAGTCAATCATAACCTTTGATTAACACACACCAAGGAGATTTGAAAATGTTTCAAAAACTCCTGATAAATTGAATTTACTCCTAGAAAGTAGTCAAAATGATTTGACCATGGATGTGATCCTAGGACTTTCAAGAAGACGATGTTGGACATAGTTTTGGGATATTGGCGAGATGCCATGAAATTTGAAATGGACTCCATGTACTCTAATAAGGTATGGACCTTAGTAGATCCTCTCTGGGAATTGTTCCTATTGGCTGCAAATGGATCTACAAGTGAAAGCTTGGAGTGGATGGGAATGTAGCGATATTTAAAGCTTAACTGATGGGAAGAGGTTATTCTCATAGGCAAAGAGTTGTCTATGAGGAACTTTTCATCAGTTGTGATGCTATAGTCTATTTGGATTTTAATAGTTATATCTTTATATTATGAATATGAGATAAGACATATGGATGTGAACACAACATTTCTCAATGATGACATTGAGGTAGAAATGTAGCAGCTAAAGGTGTTCACAACTTTTGGGAGTGAGCAAAATGTTTACAAACTCCAGAGGTCCATTTATGGGCCTAAGAAGGCATCCCGAAGTTTGAACTTCCTTTTTTATAACATCATCAAAGTGTTTGGTTTTGTTAAAAATCTGTAAGTGACATGTGTGTGCAAAAGGGTTAGTGGGAGCATGGTTTCATTTGTGATGCTTTAAGTAGATTATATCATGCTCATTGTGGATTAATCAATTAAAGCATGATTATCTATTAATTTCTCCATGAAAGATTTGGGAGGTGTCCTACGTGCATAACGTAAGGATCTATATGGATAGATCTAAAGGATGCTTGAGATCTCTCAATCTACGTACATAAACACTATGCTAAAAGAGTTTATCATGTAATAGTCGAAAAATGAGTTACTTCCCAATATGTCATAGTATTCATCTCTCGAGTCAATGGGTCTTAAGATTGATGAAGATAGTGAAAAGATGACATTGGTACATTATGTTTCGATTTTTTTAATAGCGTAATGAATGCTACGTTATGTACTTAGCCTGATGTATGTTCTTAGAGTAATGGGCAGACATCAGACAGATCCCGGTGAAGGTCACTAGAAAACTGTGAAAATAATCCTCAAGCTCTTATGAGGAAGTTATGATATGTTCATGGTTTTTTGGATCTGTAAGTGGAGAAATAAAAGTTAAAGGCTAAGCTGATGCTGGTTTTTCAATCGGATGTGGATGATATCATATCGATGTTCAGATTTGTATTTAAGCTCAAATGATGGTGATGTCTCTTGGAAACGTTCCAAGCAAGACACCACATTAGATTCCACCACTGAAGCTGAATACATTGCAACATACGATATAGCAAAGAGGCAGTTTGGATATGAAATTTCATCCAAGAGTTGGGTGTAATTTCTAGCGCGGTTGACGCAGTCCCTGGTACTGTGACAACACTTGAGCTATTATGAATAGCCAAGATCTCATCAGTATACAAATATATATTGAGAAAATACCATCTAATGAGAGAGATAGTAGACGCGACATTATTCTCGAGAGAATCGCTGCAGCAGAAAAATATAGTGAATCCACTGACAAAGCCATTACGACGATTGATGTCTGTCAGACATCTTGGGAAGATGGTCTTGAGACACATGAGTAGTTGGCTTTGGGAAAGTGAAAGATATTGTTGTCATATATGATTAAGTAAATCAATAGTTGATTGATTATACTTATAATATTATTATGACAAATCTTTGTTTGAATATTAATATATATGGCAATTCTTCATCTGTTTAACCATGCATCTTGATGCATTGATGAAGTCCTTGAGATTGCTATAGTCCATAGAATGTGGTTACGCATATGATGGTGGCCATGAAATATATTCTTGACGGCGATTTCTAAATGTTCCTGATCGATGAGCCTTCGAGATTAGGATATCGATATATGCTCGTTAGAGACTGGTATTCATGATGTGTCTAATGTAGTGCACCGCGTTTCATCGGCGTTGGCTTGGAGAAGTCAGCACACATGAATAGGTGCTCATTAAGAATGAGTTCACTGAACGACTGTACTCGAAATTCTACAAGTGGTTACCATTTGTCGAGTATAGAATTCCTAGTCATAGTTGTGCACCATTACTCCTCATGACCCAAGGCGTCATTGAGGTCTTGATAGATAGCTGTGTACTTTGATTTAATGACTGATCATATACGGGTCATAAAGTTGTTATTTTGGATATTCAGTGATGCTGTCAGAGGCCTATGATTGTCGTTGGGGATTCACCACTGGCTTGATGATCCAGGATGTCCTATGTGTTTTTCTGTATATGATTCAAGAAATCTCTGGCCAGAATGGGTAGTGTTTGTGAAAAATGAGTTTTCATATACGCACACAATGAATCATATAACGTGAAACAAATACATAGTTATTGAAATCATAGGGGGCCTCGACCAACAAATGTCCTAGATTGAATCGGGACATATTGAGTAAAAGGAATGTACTGAACGCTAACTATGGCTGACAGGTTCTGGTACGTTGCTAGTCATTTGTATTTAGGTCTTCATGAAGCGCATATGCTAGGCGCTACCCACGATCGGTAGGTTGTTGCTGGAATTATATGTCTATTAAAGGAGTTTAAATGACAATATGACATTCAGGGTAAGCCCAAAGAAGTTGTTTGACTTCTAAAATCACAAAGGTTGTGATCCTACTGCTATGATACACTTGAGTCTCGCTGGTTCACAATCAACCGGCAGCCGATCTATCGATGAGAATTGAGACTTAAATGTTAAGTGCTCAAACTGAGTGATTTAGAAGAGATGAATTTAATTTTTAAAAGCTCCTCAATTTAGTGGAGTTTCTATATTTGAAATTGTTTCATTTATAGAAAGTTCTAAAATTAAATCGTTCGATATATTTATGTCTCATAATTATGTACATTGATAGTACATTATGTTTGTTCAATTAGATTGGGTTACTTGGATTATGAGTTTGTAGTTTTGTGTTGGCTTTTGGGCAAGTGAGAGATTGTTAGCGTAAATGTCCAGCAAGCCAAACGTTGGCCCGATGAGCCATATGGACCCTAGCCCAATTAACTAGCTCATTACTACTATAAATATAACATCTAGTTAGGGTTAAATAATGCTACAGAATACACTCACTTATCTTAGAAAAGCCGACATCACACTAGCACTGATGCGGGCTTGTAGATTTAGTCAGGTTGGTCGGACTTGAGGGTCACCGCTATCAGATTCATGTCGGTGAACGGTAATCTCTTTTCGTGCATTTATATTCGATTTTGCACATGTTTATATATGAATCAGAAGCCATCGATCCATCCCTGTGTCAGATTTGTTTCTGTTTATTTTCCGCTGCGTTTGGATCTGACATCGAGGTACGGAAACCCAAACTTTCACAAATGGAATATTTATTAATGCAGAATAAGATATTTCACTCATCACTTTGAATTTCACATACTTTAGAAAGACAATAAAATCATAACCACAATCTGTGATAGATCCTCCCACCATTCTCAACCAGTCTGGATTAAACTAATAAAAAATAATTATAGAGAAACCCATCTGTTTTGAAACCAGGGTATTAATCGTAAACTGAAGGCGAAACAAAAAATCAAAATTGGAAATATATAGTAGAATCGGAACCTATAGGGATAATTTATTGTAGAATTCGGGGGTAATGGAGATGAAGGGGTGGAGAGGCGATGAGGGTATCTCTTGAATGAACACATTCGATCGGCCCGACTATCCCAAATTCCCATCACCGGTCCTGAGCCTTTTCTAGCTCTGGATTTTTCACATTGATTTAGTCATCATGGTCGACGAGGAAGAAAGAAATGAATGAATTTTTTTTTGGTCCAAAGAGTTTTTTTCATGAGTCAGTGTAGGTGATAGAATAGTGGTGGGAAACAGAGGGCGTAGGAGGGAGTAAACTTCTTCGGTCCCATCGTATTCAATGTGAATAGTTAAGTTACGAAGATCTGTAGTAAGGTTGTGAGAAGCTCCAGAGTCCATAAGCCAAGGAGAATTATAAGACATACCCGGGGTTCCAGTAGGTGTTTGAGCAACACTAGCATAGGGCTGTAATTTACGGCAATAAGGAGCGATATGCCCCGGAATGCCACATAATTGGCAAATGACAGGTGCACGCGGCGCTGAATTATGAGTGCCATAGGATTGATGAGAGTTTCGTCTTCCACCGCGAGAACGACCACGAGAATAATGTTGTTGATTGCGACCAGAAGCAGTATGGCGAGAGGCCCTGTTGGAGAACCTGGAAGACGATTGAGAGATTATGGCCGAGGGCTGTGCATTATTGGCTGGTGGCAACCAGAGTGGTTGTAGCAAGTTCCATGTGCTTAAGATAGGATTCATGAGCAACAAGTAGGTCATGAATTTCTTCGAATCGTAGTGACGATTCACGTGCACGGATTGGACCACCAATGTCCTTATACGCAGGGCCAAGTCCATTTAGAATTATCAGCGTGAGATCATCATCGGGAATTACTTTGTCGATGATAGTTCATCAACCTTCAATATAATTAGTTGCAAGAATTCTGAGACAGAATGACTTCCAATGGTTGCGCGTGAGAGGTCATCTTTGAGTTGCATCACACGAGAGCGAGAACGATTTGCAAAGAGCCGTGTGAGGGTAGCCCATGCGTCTGCAGAAGTGGTGGCAGATGAGACCAAGGGAAGAATTTCGGCAGACAAGGATCCGAAAATGGCAGACAAGATGAGTTGGTCCTGTTGAAACCATTGATTGTTAGTTGGCAGCGGGGAATCTTCCGAACCTTGAGAAGATGAAGGTAATCGGCTATCAATATAACCAGTAAGGTTATGGCCATTTAGTAGGGCAATAATCTGAGCACGCCAAGACGGAAAATTTGACGTGGTGAGGTGGACATGGATGTGTGATGTGCGGTGATGGGTATTATGGGGGAGAGGTCGGCATTTGTGGCTGGTGGGGTTACGGTGGTGTTGTTGTGGCAGATGAGACCAAGGGAAGAATTTCGGCAAACAAGGATCCGAAAATGGCAGACAAAATGAGTTGGTCCTGTTGAAACCATTGATTGTTAGTTGGTAGCGGGGAATCTTCCGAACCTTGAGAAGATGAAGGTAATCGGCCATCAATATAACCAGTAAGGTTATGGCCATTTAGTAGGGCAATAATCTGAGCACGCCAAGACGGAAAATTTGACGTGGTGAGGCGGACATGTATGTGGTGATGTGCGGTGATGGGTATTATGGGGGAGAGGTTGGGGTTACGGTGGTGTTGTTGCCGTTGGAGGAGGAGGAGGCCATAGGATCTTCTGTATCTCGTTAGAGTTTGTGCTCTGATACCATATAAGATCAATAGAAATTAAGATGGAAGATTCAATATTATTGATGTTGGTAAAACCTTTTAAATAGGCAAACAATAAGATCTTCCAAGATTACAATTAATCTTTAAGATCTCATAGATACAACACAATCTACAAATATCTACAATAATATTATCTAGAATATGCCTTGATATCTTCTTTGATATTATCCTTGATAGCTGCCATTGAGCTCCACCGAAGCCACATCAAGGAACTACCTTCCCATAGTAACATCATCTTCGGATATAAATCATTTCCGGATATATCGTCCTCTTATCGTATAATCGATTCCATAGTAACATCATATCCGTATATATCGACGTCTTGTCGCAGAAGTGATTCCATCTCTTGCAGGTTCACATATTGTTCTCCTTCCAAAAGCCTAATCACATGAGGCATTGTTGGTCGGAGATCAGGTTTAGTTAGGGTGCATAACAACCCAACTTTCATGCATCTAAGAATCTCTTCTTCTTTCAAGGGAGTTAACGCATCGCCTCCAATTGATACATCCACCATGTCCAATGCTTGATCTTCTAGCCACAGCTTCCTCGCCTGAACATGCATGTGGTTACCAACTATAAATAATCTCATCATATATCTGCCATACATCTGAATTCGTTACACGCGCAGACTTACAGCGGTTACAATATACTTGTGATCGTATCTCCTGCCACTCACAATCTCCAGAACCACAACTCCGAAGCTATACACATCTGACTTTATTGAAACCTTGCCATTGTGGAAGAATTCCGGGCATACATACCAGCTGCACAAATGTTACAAAAAGTAACAGTGGCATATAAAATTATTCTCGACTTTGGGAAATTATTAAATATGAATGGACCCAACAGGAAAATGGATCAAACTTACGGGTCCCCACGTATTATTGTCGTTTTGTACCGTGAAGCTTCTTCTTCCAAAGATTGTGCCATGCTAAAACATGAGATTTTAGGATTCATATTGATGTCGAGTAAAATATGGCGCGGCCTGAGATCTCTGTGAATTATCCTCATTCCCGAATCTTGATGAAGATAAGCAACTCCTTGACCTACCCCAATTATGATTTTGAAGCGTTGTGCCCACTGAAGGTGTTGAAATCTCTCTTCATTAATGTGTAAGAGTTAGCAGACAGTGTTGATCATATATAAAACAAAAAATTTCTAGGAGAATGGATGCAAAGTTATGACGGAAGAAAATTTGTTGGGCACTAACCTAATATAAATTTATCCAAACTTTTGTTTTCCATGAACTCGTGCACAAGTATCATATTTTCTTTATGAATGCAGTACCCCAGTAGTTTAAGGATATTTGGGTGCTGATGTTTCTGAAGCATTAAAATCTCATTAATGAACCCTCTGACAAGTCTTTGGCGACAAGATGCTGAAAGTCTTGTAACAGCAACTATCCGTCCTGACACCGGAAGCACGCCCTATGCAAAAATAGAGTATCAGTAAATATCTGGAGATTTTTTTAGTCCACCTCCGAGTCATTTCTTTTTAAATTTGGTGGAATTAATAAAATGGTGGATCTCAAGAAACTCACCTTATAAACAGAACTATATGCACCTACTCCAACCTTGTTTGAAGATGAGAAATCATCAGTGGCAAATATAATCTTTGACCAGTCAAATTTGGGTAAGTTTACGCCTAATTTGCGAATTTCTGCAAGATAGTTTCATTCAACGTAATCACATTGTCAAAAAGTACAAGTCATGTTTGGCATTCTTAATTAATTGAGTCTTCTTGAGCTTGGATCCATTCAGGCTCAAGTTAAGACATGTTAAAAGAAATTCTCCTGAAATTTAAACCATTCCAAAAGATACGTTTGCAGGCCATGGATAAGTTTTTTTTTTCTATTTCATTGTTTGTACCTGATAATATTGAGTATTCATTTTTCCTGGATGGTGTAACTTTTTTCCAGAAGGCATCCCATCGCCAAATCCGTGATGGCCTATAAGATGTGGCTTCTCTTCCTTCTTTTATTCTATATGGAGGATCATCATAATAGATTTGATTGTTGGTTTGTTCTTTTGGTGGAGATGTAAGAGTACGCTCATCGATAGAAGGCGCCGTTGTTGCTTGCTCACTGACAGATAAGTTAGTTTCATCAGTACATAGAGCATCAATTGTTCTCGCCTTTGGCACCGATGATTCCATGATATCCTGCTGCTTAAGAGCAAACTCAAGTTGTAGCACAACTTGAGCCATTGTAGGTCGTTTCTTGGGTTCATATTCCAAGCATCTATCAACAACCTCTATAAATGCTTTCAGGCTATTTTGTGAAATTTCTTTTTTCAGATTTGAAGCCACGATGAGTTCAACTTCTCGTTCTCTAATTTTATCTCGGGCCCACTTGGTCAGACTTTGCTTAGCCTCAGAAACCCTTAGATCAAGTGCTGGTCTCCCGCACAATACTTCCAACAACACCACACCAAAGGCATATGTGTCACTTTTCCTAGTTAGTTTACCAGTGCGACAATAAGTTGGATCAAGGTACCCAAACGTGCCCTTAACGTCTGTGCTTACATGGCTTTGTAAATTGCTCAAGCTTTCAAGTTTTACCAAGCCGAAATCTGCAACCTTAGCCATGAAATTTTCATCAAGCAGGATGTTTGAAGCCTTGACATCCCGATGTATCATTCCATGCTCTGTGTGAAGATAGTCTAGTGCTCTACCAGCCCCGATGCAGATGTTAAGTCGCTGATTCCATGTAAGAGAAGCACAACTATCACCTTTTTTGGAAAGTTTATAAAGGTGATCCCCCAATGTTCCACATGCCATGTACTCATAAACCAGAATCATCTCCCTTTGCTCGTTACAGTAACCAATCAAGGAGACTATGTTATTATGTCGCAGCTTGGAAAGTGTTTCAATCTCTGTCAAAAACTCGTGTGCCCCTTGATGCGAATCTAACTTTAGCCGCTTTATGGCGACATTCTTTTTCCCGTTATCAATGAGGCCCTTGTAGACTTTACCAAATCCACCTTTGCCAAGAAAAAGATGAGCACTAAATTTTTTGGTGGCTAATTGTATCTCAGCAAGCGAAAAACTACGACAGAAATGTTCAGCCCTGGCTGATGATTTGTGTTCCTTCTCCATATGGCTACCTTCCCAAATTTCTCGGAGCTTGTGAACAATAATGTTTGCTAGAGCAATTATAGTTATTGAAATAGTTACAATGGCATTTCTATTACCACGACCTGAGAATAAAGTGCGGATAGTACTGGATAATGAATCACGTGCAGGAGGCGGTGCATTTGGACATGCAAGACTATTGACAAGGTTGCTCAACTTGAGTATTTCGAATCCCGTGAAAGGACCATATCGATCTACAGATTCATGGTACGATATCAGAGAAATCACAATATCATGTTTAACACCTTCATTGTGCCCTTTCAACATAACTATGTAGTCCTTGTCCTTGATGATATTATAGCTGTCCCTTTCTGTAACCAAGTCTATATCACTGTAAGCACTCACGTCGTTAATTAGGACTTCGAAATTCACAGAACCAGTCTCTTGCACGAGCTTAAGTCCTAGATCTGAGAAATGAAGCCTTATCAAGTACCTAAACCCGACATCCACGGGTATTTTCCACTTAATATTGTTGACCTGGTTTCCTTTTTCTCTGGGGACAGTTCCCCACATTCCAAACATATCACTAATATCATCACCATCCCGTTTGATATTTACTCGACGAACCATTTCAAGCACGGTGCTGTTATCAACGTAGAACTGTTGAGACTTACGTCCAACCACTTGGGCTCCAATATCTCCATCGTCGTGAAAATAAGAATGGGCTAAAGGTATTGTGATTATCTCTATACCATTTAGGAAAGCAAAAGTATCCTCTGATTGACTACTTGCGGGAGTAAAAACTATATGCAGTGGTTGATTTTCTTCTACGCTTATACAAAATTCTTTGATAATAGAACTCAAGCCAAGAGCATCGGCAGTTAGTGAGGCACTGAAGTTGCTGAGCAAGGTGAAAGGGCCAGCCTCAACAGTAAACAAGTCCTTGGACTTTTGAAAACCTTTATATGGAGTGGGATTGAAATGAAGGCGGATAAATTTCTCACCTGGGTTGACAAGAAATACATAGGAAAATCCCGAACGAGATAATCTGGCAGTTTTGTAGGGAACTGGATCAGCAAAAAGGGATTCCCGGGCGACACTTGAGATGGTTGATTTTCCCATAATTTGAAGGGAGGAAGAAACTCTTGGGTGGGTATCTCCAAGCCATTCTCTGCCATTCTTTGCCGCCGATGTCCCAACTGAACCGCAATTAATTGAAAAATCACCTGTGAGGTAAGCTGGATCCTCGGAACAAACAACAAATCTGATGAAATGGAATAAACATAGCATAAAGGCGGGGAAAAATTGAATGTCCATTTTGAATAGTAATTCAGAAGAATAGAAATCTTGAATTAAATATGCATATGTAGGATGAAAGACGACTTCGAAGTCCACTCATTACTATTACGCGGTTTTGACTGGAAATATAAAATATTTTATAATTTAATGATTAATTTAAAATCATTCTATTTACGAGAAAGTTTAAAAATATAATAAAAACTTATTTAAATTTCAAAACAAAACAGAGGTAGGCATGACCACGGTTTAATAAAAACCGTGGCCCGGCCCGGACCCGTAACCGGGTCAACGGGCCGGTTAACCGTTGACCCGGTTCACGGGTCCGAACCGTAACCGGCCCGTTACTGTACGGGCCGGTTCGGTTCACGATTGCGGAAACCGTGGAACCGCCGGTTCGAACCGGCGGTTTTGAACCGGCGGTTCCACGGTTTTTATATATATTTTTAAATTTTTTTTTATTTTAAAATTAAAGTTTGTGTTACCGAAGACTCGAACTCTTGACCTCCAATATGTATATACAGCTTCTTACCACTAAGCTATCATCATGTTTGTTTTAATTTAGATAATATAATTATATATACTAACAGACAATATATATTATATATGTAATTTAATGATAAATATTTTATATTGACAAATGTAAATAAAATTTATCTAGAAAAATATGTTATGCCCTTAAATAAATATCGTAAAATAGAAATAAAATATAGCAAAGTAAATATAACAAAAAATGTTGGATAAATTCATAAGAACTAAAGAAATAGTTGTTGCAAAATAAAATATTATAATAATGAAGTAAATTATTATAAACATATATAATATATACATTTTAATTATTGTACAAGCACTTTATTTGATTTACATTATATACAATAATCAAATAAGTATATCTTAATTTTTCACGATATGACTTACTATAGAAGCTCGATAATGTGATATTTGATTAATTAATAAAATCTTTTACTAATTTGCTTATAATGATTTGTGAACAACAAATTGAATTGATAATTCACTAACTTTATATTATATAAATTATTAACATCTAATTGATAATCAAAAATATCATTACTGACTATTTTTAACATAATAAGAACTTTTGTGTTGTTTTCTTATATATGAATAACAAATAATTCAATGTTATATTCGTCGATTCATTTTCTTATATTAAAAATTGTAGTGTTCTTTGTTTATTTTTCGCATACACCAAGTTCTACCGAACGTGAGAAATAACGACTCACATCAAATACCAACTTTGTATAGATTTCATACCAATTTCATATGTAACTATTACCATAATTGTAAATATTTCATACCAATATAATGTGTAACTAGTACCAAAATGGTAAAGATTTCATATTAATTTCATATGTAATTAGTACCATAAATGTTTCATACTAATATCACGTGTAATTAGTACCATAATTGTAAATGTTTCATACTAATATAATTTGTAATTAGTACCAAAGTTGTATAGATTTCTTACCAATTTCATATGTAATTAGTACCATAATTGTAAATGTTTCATACTAATATCATGTGTAATTAGTACCATATTGTAAAGGTTTCATACCAAGTTCATATGGAATAAGTACCAAAGTTGTATATGTTTCATACCAATTTCATATGTAATTAGTACAATCATTGTAAATATTTCAATACCAATTTCATTTGTAATTAGACCAAAGTTGTATATGTTTCATATCAACTTCATATGTAATTAGTACCATAATTGTAAATCTTTCATATACACTAACTTTATATTATATAAATTAATAACTTCTAACTTAATATATTTATGATTAATCAATAACATCATCATAAAAATAACTTTATTGACATTTATTTTTTTTTTTTTGTAAATTGATAGTGGCATATTATATAAATTAATAACTTCTAACTTAATAAATTTATATTCGTCAATTTCATATGTAATTAGTATCATAATTGTAAATGTTTCATGTCAATATCATTTGTAATTAGTACCAAAGTTGTATACGTTTCATACCAATGTCATATGTAATTAGTAACAAAATTGTAAATATTTCATATCAATCTCTTTTGCAATTAGTATCAAAATTGAATTGGTTTCATACCAATTTCATATGTAATTAGTACCATAATTGTAAATATTTCATACCAATATCATTTGTAATTATACCAAAGTTGTATATTTTCATACCAATTAAATATGTAATTAGTATCATAATTGTAAATGTTTCATACCAAACTCTTTTATAATTAGTACCAAATTTGTATATGTTTCATACGAATTTCATATGTAATTAGTATCATAATTGTAAATGTTGCATGCCAATATCATTTGTAATTAGTATCAAAATTATATATGTTTCACATCAATTTCATATGTAATTAGCATCGTTAGATACTCAGATTCAATCAATTAAAATGACATTATCTTATTTGTGATCACATCGAGTTTGAGTTTGACGAAACAATACGTTTTGTAAGATTAATGACATGCGACCTATAAAATTTCCACTAGATATACCCACACGTTCGAGCTCAACATATAAATTGATAAATGATTCATATGAATATATAGAGTTAATGACAACTTAAAAAGTTCAAACTCTCCCCTCCACCTTACATTTCCTTTGTTATTTTTTATGATTCTTTTAGAGTAATTTTTAATTTTTTTAAATAATTTTTTAATTTTAATTGTTTAAATTAAAAAAATATAAGGGTCGAACCGTAACCGTAACCGGTGGTTAACCGTAACCGTAACCGTAACCGTAACCGTAACCGTAACCGGCGGTTCACGAACCGTAACCGAAACCGTCTATGAAGGTTAAGGTTAAGGGTCGAACTCTTTTGAACCGTCGAACCGGCGGTTCACGAACCGTGGTCATGTCTAAACAGAGGCTTAAATACATCTTTTGTTCTGGGTTTTTTAACTAAATATTCGATTTTAAAAAATAATTTAACAATCTAACCGAATTTTTTTTTTTATTATCAAACTAATTGAAGTCGCCATCTCACATGGCGACTTTAACAAAAAAAATTTTTTTTTATGATATCGCCATCTGAGTTGGCGACATCAATATAATTTATTGATGTCGCCATCTCAGTTGGCGACATCTATTTAATTTATATGGATGTCGCCATCTGAGATGGCGACACCATTAAATTATATTGATGTCGCCAACTCAGTTGGCGACATCAATAATATTTATTGGTGTCGCCATCTCAGATGGCGACACCAATGAATTTTAACCTAAAAACAACACGCCGCCGCACCATTCTCTCATTTTCTCTTCTTCTTCGTTTCTTCTTCGTTCTTCAGCTCCGCCGCAAATTCTTTCGTCCGTTCGTTCTCAAATTTTTTCCTAACATTTCTGCAAAAATCAAGCTATTTCCAAAATATTTAAGGTAAGCTTTTTAATTTTGTTATTTATGTATCGTAGATAAATTATGATTTTAATATATGTAGTGGGAGTATATTACTTGTTGGAGTATATTTTTGTGATGTGAAATATTAAAATTTAAGTTGACGAAGATGGAGGCGGCGACCGGCGGTGGTGGCCGGCGACGGCGTCGGCCGGCGGCGGCGGTGGCAGGTGGTGGGCGGCGGCGGTGGGCGACAGACGGGTTGTTTTTGTAATGTTGAGTTTAATGTTGTTAATTTTTGTATTATATTTCAGGATGGATCAAATGAGACAACCAGGCCCGGTTGACACACATCTTTTGTCGTTGCAGTCTACACATCGATCTGAGGATGTATGGGCAGGTGATATGGATAGTATACTTCGTGTGAGAAACCCAGATAGCTATTTTTGGGATATGTGTCCATTAGATATACGTGTTGTTAATTTATTGCACGTTATTGGATTTTATGGTATCTATAGGTGTGGTAAGATTGAACTTGACATGCACCTGATCACGGCTTTAGTTGAGAGATGGCACCGTGAAACACACACGTTTCATTTTAGATCAGGAGAAGCGTCCATCACACTGCAAGACATTGTAGTAATATGGGCGTTGCCAGTAGATGGCATCGTAGTGTCGGGGATTGATATTGATAGGGCTCTACCCCATTGGCAAGAATATTGCCATACATATTTAGGTTTCTTACCAGCCATCACAGACCTTAAGGGCGCACGTTTGAAATTAGTTGCTTTGCATAATCATTTGCTGCTCAATCCATTGGATGAAAATAGTACAGCAGATGATGTTGTTAAGTTCACAAGGGGTTGTGCGTTATTGATGTTAGGGGGGATTATGTGCCCTGATTCCTCAGGCAATTTTGTTAGATTATTATATTTACAAAAGTTGGAGGATCTCGACTCTGCCAGTACATATAGTTGGGGCAGTGCTGTATTGGCATACTTATATCGTGAGTTGTGCACGTCATCAGAGAAAGGGAAAAAAGTTATAGGTGGTGCAGTGCAACTCTTACAGGTAAATAATATGTTTGTTTTTTTTAATATTTAAAATATGTTTCTGGTCAATCTAACTTGTGTTATTGATGTCACTACAATAAATGAGATTTGGGCATGGTCACGAATCCCAAGTTTGACTCCGCAATTGGGTAGCGATAGATCTGATATTGGACCAATAATTGTCGGCCCAAACAATGTGTTACCTTCTGCTCCATATGGTGTAAGGTAGTACAAATATGCATTGTTTTATAATTGATCTTATGTGTGAATGCATTTAATAATTTATTTGAATATATACAGGTGGTCGTGTCATTTAATCTTTACAGAAACTGGGAGTCATTCCATACGCATCATAAGGGACATCCTCGATGACCAGCCAGTAACTCAAGTAAGCATGCTGTTAAATTAATTTGTACAAAAATATACTCTTTTCATAGTATGTAAAAGCAATGTTGTTTTGCAGTTTAATTGGCAGCCATACCCTAATGAGTACACTGAAGGAATCACTGAGTTGGGGACATATAAGGGACCGTTGATTTTCTTCGACATAGTTGAAATGCAACGGTCTGATCGAGTACTGCGACAATTTGGGATGCTACAAGATATCCCAGAAGATCCACCATCGGGGGATGAGGCATTGCATAATGTTGGTAGAAGGGGAAATGTCAACAAAAACTGGAGCACTAGGCATATAGCTCACATACTTTGCTGGGAGAGGGCAAATGATCTACGTGTCGACAGACCACGATTTACTGACGGTGGTTACTACGTTGTTGGCGGATACAGTGAGTGGTATGAACAAGTGACACGTAGATACATTGGGCGTCAAGAATACTTTGTACAGACAGGATATCAACATGGTGATGGCCCGGCATGGCAGCATGTGGTACGTTAATTACGTGAAATTTTAATTTTATATTTGTGTTTCGATGTATAAATTTTATATGGACATTTGTACTTTGCAGATTGAGCAGATGGAACAGTTATCTACAAGCTATGACCGACATCTGGCTGATGGAGTGCCTATTACGACAGAGTCGATGAGGCAACACAGGACTATGTTCGACAATGTGGTGCGAGTGGCTCGTGACCGACGAGACAGAAACTTCCCGCCATACAATGAAGTCCAGCCTGTTGATACACGACAGTTCCATGCAGGCACTCCATCTACGTGGACAGATATTGCAGGTCCATCTACGTGGACAGATATTGCAGGTCCATCTGCACATATGCAGACAGATATTGCAGGTCCATCCACGTGGACAGAGCCAGATATGACTACGGACTATTATATTCCTGTTCCTGTACAATCATATGATTTATCTCCCTTCACGCCATATCCCCCCATGTCCACTCAACCCCAGTTCAGCAGCATGGGTACAGATGTCAGTCTTGGGTTTGCGACATATGCAGCTAGGACTTCACCTTTCGATGTCTCGCCCGTTCTATTCCCTCAGTTGACGCCAATACAGGAGCCTGCCAACACACCTGTGGCAAGGGAAAGGGGCGAAGAAGTCGTTCAACAACGAAGAGTTAGAAGACAGACAAATCCTCCTCCTTGTGGTACGGGAGGAAATCTAGCTCCTCGTCGTCGTCGGTGAAGTCATCATTATGTTGTAAATAGTAACCGATTTTTATAGATTAAATTTGAGAAAATGTTTGTTTCTTTGAGAAAATGTTTGTTTCTTTGAGCATACATTCGACATACAATAATTTCGTAATTAAACGTACAATAATGTCACAATAACGTAAAATCATTTACACAATAAACATACAATCAATTACACGTTCAAAAATGTATTGATTTCGAGAAGTTGAAGCACTTTGTCGTCTTGCACGGGCTTCTGGCCAGTCCATCTCATTCGGAATGCGCGTTGTTCGATCTCGACCTACTCTTCTATTTTTTCGCAGAGTGGAGTTGTGGTATAACTCAAAACATGGGGTGTCCCAATGCTCCTCCCCCCACATTGGTTCGAATTCTCCTTGATATGTGCTCCAATATTCATTCATATTGTAATATGGCTTCACAAAAGTTTTAGCGTTTAAGCCATACTTTCGACACACTTGGATCACATGCGAGCAAGGTATTCCGAACTCTTTCCATTTTCCACAAGAGCATTCCCCGGATTTTAAATACACAACATGCGTATTACCCCCACGTCCTGCTTGTACTCTTGTGATAACAGAAGCGGTTAGACGTCTACGATCGAACATCTGGACATCATGATGGATGGAATGATAGTCAGCACGACCATATCTTTCGAACACATAATCTGGCCATTCTTGATTATTTTGAATCATTCGCTCCGTCTTCTTAAGCCGTTCGAAAAAATAGAGCACACAACGATCAAAAGTTAATTGCACAATGGCGGTGATTGGAAGTCGACGTGCACCTTTCATAACTCCATTTATGCATTCTGACATATTTGTGGTCATGATACCACAACGCCAGCCTCCGTGAGCAAGCGACCATTGACACTTATCAATACGACTCAAGTAATCAAAAGCCCTTGGTTCTATAAGTTTAATCTTTTTCATTGTGCGATCAACTTTTCTGACCTGATTTTCTGATCCCGCTCTCCAACACAAGTCTTTCAAATGAACGGATTTGAAGCGACTATTAAAGTTTGAACAAACATGTCTCAAACAAAATCGATGTACTCCAAGGGGTGATTTGAAGTCAGGAATACAATCGGCTGCAGCAATGAGGCCTGGATGACGGTCAGAAATCAAACATACACCACCCTCAGATCTTCTCACAATATGCTTGCTAATCATCTCCAAAAACCATCTCCATGACACAAAGTTTTCTTCATCAACAATTGCAAATGCCAAAGGTAAGATTTGATTATTCGCATCCATTGCCACGGCAATCAACATCTTATGTTGATATTTCGTATACAGATGTGTTCCATCCACACTTATTACCCGGCGGCAATGCTGAAATCCTTGTACACATGGATGGAAGGCCCAGAACACGTAATTCAAAGTCTTTTCTATTGGTCTGGCATTTTCAATGGTGAACCCACTCAACGACTGTGACGGGATTCCATTTTTGCAAAGCTCCCATATAGTAAGGCAATTTCCTCACGCAGCTCTCCCATGTTCCGTACACATTCTCAACAGCACGTCGTAAACTAAACCATCCTTTTGCATAGGAGATCTCAAATCCATATTTATCTTTCACTGTTTGAATTACATACTTTATTTCGTAAGCTGGATCACGCCGAACAATTCCCACTAACAAGCTAGCAATCATGTTTTTGTCCAAATTTGCATGATCGACCGACAGCTCACTCAAAAGGCAAGTGTGAGAACCTCCATACTTGTTTATTTTGAATAAACCAACTTTTTTCTTCAACGAGGCCCGCAGGTACCATCTACAAAACATATCTTCTGTACTGTGTTTGCACACCACTTTCCACAATGTTTTTGTACTCTTGACAACGCGGTACTCCCGTTTCGCAACACGTACTCCCGTTTCGCAACACGTACAGAGTAATCCTTTACAGCTGCCTGCAAATGAGCTTTATTTTTGAAAACCATATCTAGATGGATATCCCCTTTCGAGTAGTCGTAGTAACTCCCCCATCTACCTGTTGGAATGTCTAATGAGTCTCCAAATACTTCGGGATGTGTCATTGAGAAGAATGGAATTGTTGGATAAAGGGCATGAGTATTTGTTGTGGTTGTGTCTGGTACATTATCTGGCACTTCTTCAATATCAACCTCATCGTCATCAGACTCATCCTCAGATGGAATTCCCTCCGGTTCAGTCTGAAAATCATCTCCAAAATCCACAAAACTGTCTGCTAATGGCTCGGGAACAATATTTTCAGCAACTATAGGAGCATCATCTTGAATCCTAGAGGTAGTTGGCATTTCTGTATCTACTACAAATGGACCACTACCACTTGTTGGCATTTCTGTAATAAAATCATATTCTCTCCGTTCTGTTTGTATATACATCTCCAAACAACTATAATTTTGTTCAAAATCCAATACCCATGCTAAATTGTAATCACTGTCAACGGGAAAAATTGTTTGTTTTATCCCAGAAAAATCACTAAATATATATTTACAATATATTTTCAGAATGAACTGGTTACGGTCGATGCCAGTAATATCATATACATCGTTCACTAACTGCAAATAATTAATAGTGCGAGATATTGTCATGCCTTTCGACGGACCACGATCATATCTAACAGATTCTGAATCTTGTAATATATTGCCTCCCCAATACAACAAAACTTTAATTGACATACCTTAAAATAAACACAAATTTAATAAATTTGTACAGTATATATAATATTATGAAATTTAATTATTTGTATAACAACATACCTGCAGAGAAAATATTCACGGATTCTGAAGAGAATTTGAATTTTCACGAATTCTGAAGAGAATTTGTTCGAAAGCCGAAGAGAATTTGTTATATTTCAAAAGGAGTAACATTTCAGTTTTATAGACAAAGTTTTTGATTATTGTCGCCATCTAAAATGGCGACATTAAATAAAAAAATAATTTTTTTTTTTGTCGCCATCTCAGATGGCGACAATATTTAAAAACAAAAAAAAAATCTGTCTTTATATACCGACATCGGCAAAACAATTATTTTTTAATATAATGTCGCCATCTAACATGGCGACATCTTTTAAAAAATTAAAAGATGTCGCCATGTCAGATGTCGACTTCCGAAAATAATATTTTTTTTTAAGATTTTTATGGATGTCGCCATGTCAGATGGCGACTTCATTTGAAGTCGCCATCTGACATGGCGTCATCGGAAAAATAATACTTTTTTTTAATAATTTTTGTTGAAGTCGCCATGTGAGATGGCGACTTCAAATGAAGTCGCCATCTGACATGGCGAAATCAAAAAATAATAGTTTTTTTAATATTTTTTGTAGAAAGTCGCCATGTGAGATGGCGACTTCAAATGAAGTCGCCATCTCACATGGCGACTTAGGTCACTTTAATAATAGAAAAAAAAAACGATTATTTTGTTAAATAATTTAATTTTTCGAATATTTAGTTAAAAAACCCTTTTGTTCTTCTTCTTGAAAAAATTAAGAAAGTTATTCTTATTTATTGTGATTAAGAAGGCATATAAATTTTTTTCCTTTTTTTATGAAATTCATCTAAAATATATATGTTTATATTTTTTTTTATTCTCATATATTCATTTGAAAATAGATAATGTATATGTAATTTTAATGATGGCACACCTACTTAAATAATTGAAAGGATTTGTGTAGGACAATCTTTAATTAATCAAAAGAAGTTGACAAAACTTTTAGGAAAAAACATTATTAGTTTTGGTATAGCCTAGAAATAATTTTTTTTTTGCCAACTTTATGATTAAAATGCTTTTTTATTTTTTATTTTTCCATCAATTTTATTATTTGGTGTCTAATTGAAGTTAATTTGTAATAAACAAAAAACACAAGTATTAAAAATTTTATTAGACGTAGGACTTGTTAGTCGATACGGACCCTCTATTTTGTGTGGATTTGGGTAAATTAAAATGAGTATCGGGTCGGACAACGAGTTTTGATTTTACTTGAAAATATATGAGTTGGATAATGGGTTTTATAGGATCCGATTTAGATCTGGATCGTTTTTAAAGTATTCTTTTTAACAAGCGTAAAATAAATTATATGATATATTTTAATTTTAATGACAATATATTAAGTTATATTCTTTTAAAAAAACTTACATGATTATTTGGTTTATTTATATATAATTATTTAAAAAACAATATATGAACTTGTCTTGTTCTACTATATCTGATGAAGAGAGAAATTTCATTGAAAAATATATTCGGATGAAACAAAAGTTACTAGCAAGTTGTTAATTTGATTATGTTGGTTTTGTTATAAGAGAATATTTTTATTTGGCCATCAATTATTAAATGTAATATGAAGTAGTGTTTTTATTTGTTGAAGAGGAGTTGAACCTTTAAAAACTTATAATTTATCAATTTTGATTTAAATATATTTCTTTTTTTTTATATATAAAATTTTTATATTCAAATCAAATTTAAGTTTTGGATATATTTTAGGTTTTTTTTTATACTCTTCGATGAGTAGCCGCCCACCGTGTGAGCGGCTACTCAATACGGTGGGCACAGAATACGGTGGGCGGTTTAATACGATGGGCGGTGCCATCCCCAACCACCGCCAACCACCTACTACCAGCTCCATTAAAGCTTTTAACTCAAAATTCATCTATAAATTCGATCCATACCTTTAAAATAATTTATAACATAAAATTTTTGCTCTACAACTGGTGACATTTGTCTCTTCTTTTAATTCATTTCGTCTCTTCTCGCCAGAAATAAAGTATTCAATTCATCGTCTTCTCTCGTTGTCAGGAATAAATTATTCCATCTACATTATTGAAGGTTAATTGATATCTACATTATTGAAGGTCAGTTGATTATTAGAAATATTAAAATTGTTTCGAATGTTTTTTTTATTATATAATTTTTTTAAAAATCAATTAAACAATTCATTATGTTTTTAAATAAAATAATATTAAAATTGTTTCGTATGTTTTTTTATTATATAATTTTTTTTAAAATCAATTAAATAATTCATTATGGTTTTAAATACAATAATATTAAAATTATGTTTTTAAATACAATAATATTAAAATTGTTTCGTATGTTTTTTTATTATATAATTTTTTTTAAAATAAATTAAACAATTCATTATGTTTTTAAATACAATAATATTAAAATTGTTTCGTATGTTTTTTTATTATATAATTTTTTTTAAAATCAATTAAACAATTCATTATGTTTTTAAATATGTATGTATAATATATTTTTATTTATTAATATTATAAATGATAATATTAATGATTGATATGTGTGTTAATTTTTTTTATTAATTTTAGGATGATATTAAATCGAGGTCCCGAAGATTCAACTATATTATATCTACAATCTACGCATATCTACACTGCTGTTTGTTCTGATAATATTGATAATATTCTAAAGGTGAAGCATACAGATAACCTTATCTGGGGATTGTATAATGAGAACGTGATACACGATCGCGTTTGGAGGCATATCATTGATATGGGATTTTACGGTGTTTTGCAATCTGGTTACTGTATGTACGATAATCATTTGATTACCGCTCTTGTTGAGCGACGGCGGCCTGAGACCCATATATTTCATTTTAGATTTGGTGAAGCTACCATTACGTTACAAGATATTTCAATAATTTGGGGTCTGAAAGTTGATGGTCAAGCAGTAACTTGGATAGATGATTCACAACGTGTGAAAGAATGGCAAGAAACATGTCTTGAGTTACTGGGATTTAGCCTCCCGAAGCAAAAATTTAAAGGCGGTCACCTAAGAATGACTGCTCTAGACGATCATTGCCGAGCTAATCGTATCTCTGATATGAGCTCAGAGATGGATGTGATAAAATACATTATCCATTTTTTTTAAATATTTTCATGGTTATGACAGATTTGGGCATGGAGTAGGATAAAATGTTTGAATCCTGACATACAACTAAAAACTTTGGTTGTCCCTAATAATGTTCCTGTTGCTCCCTATGGTGCACGGTAATAATTAATTTTTTTTATTGAATATTAATATTAAAATCATAAAATATTGCAATATTTAACATTTTTTTATAATAGGTGGAACACTGTGTTTCGTCACACCCATATAGCAACTCATTCGGTCAGAATTATACGACATTCTCTCGATCAAATGAGTAATGACGAGGTAAACCTAAATTATGTAATTGAATTTAAAAATTATGATGATTTCAATATATTGATTGATCATTTTTTTTATTTTAACGATGTGCAGTTTAACTGGATCGTGTATGACCTAGAGGCCTGTGATGTTAATTCTATTATTACTACCTATAATAATAATATTTGGAGAAGCGTTTGCCCACTTATCTGCTTCCAAATTGTGGAGATTCATCGTCCTAACCGGGTCATGCGACAATTCAATATATGCCAGTCAATTCCATCACCTGCACTTGACGATAATGAGCTACACGACGTCACCCGAACTGGTCATCGTAATATGGATTGTGCCAAATTTCACAAAATACATATTCGGACGTGGCGTAGGAGGCTAAGAAATGTCGCCACTGGTGAACCATGTGGTAGGTCAAACTCAACAGACGATGACTATATGCAGTGGTACGAGAGAATCACTGTAAGTCTTATATCGCCTAGTGTACATGGGATTGGTTTCCACCAATCTGTTGGTTTTGACACTGCTGGCCCATCTGGTGGTTTTGACACTGCTGGCGCATCTGGTGGTTTTGATGCTTCTGGTGATTTTGATGTTATTGGGCCATCCGGTGGATTTGATACTGCTGCTGGTCAATCTAGTGGATTAGCTACAATTGCTGGGTCAGCTGGTGGTTTTGCATCATTTGTTGGACCATCCAGTGGTTTTGCATCATTTGTTGGGCCATCCAGTGGATTTTTCGATAGTGCAGGTTATTATACTCCACAACCCCCAGAGGCTCAAAATTATACATCTCTAATGGGTTTTGAATACCAGAGAAATTTGGAGGAGGTGCAACCATCGAGAAACATTCCAACACATATCCAGTTTCCGAGTTATTCTGATGAACACAGCAAAATACTCCTAGTAATACTGGTCCACGTAGAGGGCAACGAAATCGTAGGCAACGTCATTGTGGAACCGGTGGCCAACTTGTAGTTGTATTATTTTGTATATTGATATTATGTCTTTAACATTTGTAATTGTTTAACTCTATATGTTAAGGTACGTTTGGTTTGATGGATGAAATGACTAAAATACCCTTAACTGGATATAATAATAATAGATAGTATAGAGATATAAGAATAATAAATAACAATAATAACAATAACAAAAATAGAATATAGATAGAGATAGCGTATATAAGGAGAACTAAGCATAAGATAATATAATATAATTAGCATATCGATAATAGATATATAATAATAATAATAATAATAATAATTAATTATTATTATGCTTTATAATAAATAATAACGTTAATATATACATATATAATAATTAAAATTATTATGAAATAATAATATGTATATATAATATATATGTATATCTATATTAATAAAATAATAGTATATATATAATTTATAATAATAAATCATGTAATCCAAACGGTATCTAAATGAAAGTAATTGTCACAAATACAATTTTAATTCTCACAAATACAATTTTTGCATAACAAAAAAATATAATTAATTTTACCTCTCCACATTTTGTGATTGTCTCTCCCTAATAACAGGTCTATCCATCTCGTTTCTCAAACGGCTCGTTCTATTTCTACCGACCCTTCTTCTTTCACGTCTTACAGGGTTGTGGTTCAATTCAAACGTGGGTGGATCCCAGTATCGAATGTCTGCAAGAGGACTAAATTTGCCCATGTAGGTTGCTGAGTATTGCGACATGCTATACCATGGTTGAATAAGTGTGGTAGGATCCAATGAATGATATTTGGCAGTACAAATAGCATGGGAACATGGAATTCCAAAAATCGTTCATTTACCACAGGAACACTCATTTGTTGATATTCTGACAACTTGAACATGATTCTGCGACAGTGTTGAAACCCATCTATGCATGGCTTGAAAGCCCAAAATACATAATTCAATGTATTCACCGCTCGATTGTTAGATCTTAAATGCCTCTACTCCACAATTGTTCCAGTATTATACTTGACAAGGCACCCATGTATTTCGGAAGTAGACGCACGTAGCTCTCCCATGTACCGTAAACATTTTCCACCGCACGTTGCAAACTTCTCCATGCCTTCGAATACGAGATATCATAGCCATATTTATCTTTAACATTCTCCCGTACATACTTAATCTCGTACGAAGGATCATATCGTACAATCTCTAACAGTGTATTTGCCACCATATCACTGTCCAAGTTGTGGTGGTCTATCCCAACCTTACTCGAGATACATGTGTGAGGACCACCATACTTCGTTAATTTCCCAAATCCCATTTTGGGCTTCAAAGACGCTCGAAGACCCCATTTACACCTTACGGTAGGAGAAGTCTTTTTGCACCGTAATTTCCACAGAGTACGTGTGCTGTCCACAACACAATACTCACGCCTGACAACTCTAACAGAGTAATCTTTCACAGATGCAATCAGATCTTTCTTATCCTTGAAAATCATGTTCAAGGACAGCTCTCCGACCTCCGGGTTGTAGCATCGTCTTCATCATTCATCTCATAAGCCTCAGTACCGTGTTCTCCAGAATCACTCGATGAATTATCGGGTTCACTATCACTCATGTAAACATCTCGATGACTATCTCTGTGTACGTCATGTGTGGCTGGTGCGTCAGTTGCTGCCAACATAATTGTATGCTCCGAACCACCAACATCAGGATCAAATACATTATGAATTGGTGTAATTTCTTCTCGTAATCCCCAAACTTCTGCTGTGTTTGGCCAATATATAAGATTTTCTTCAGAAGAGCCGGTTATATATTGATCCCAAGGTCCACTTCTTTGCTCGAAATAAGGATAATTTTGTTGTTGCTCAACATCTCGACCGCTCGAAGTAGAAGGTTGATCATGGACCACCATATTGCTCAATCCTTCAGTGACATATGGAAGAGTTGATTCTGGCCCTTCAAGACCAAAATCATGATTATTTGCCTCTAAATCGATGTACAAATGCAACATCTGCATATTGGGACATTCCATTATAAATTGTAGAACATCATCATCTACAAGATTGATTGATATTTCATTCCAAGACGATTTCTCCATGAATGAATATTTGGTTGACAATTTGATATTAAACATCGTTGGGTCGATGTTTAACTTTCTATGTGCTAGTTGAATCAAATCAAATAAAATAATAGAACGTGAAATTCTAATCGGTCTAACTGGTGGAATGCTATATTCAACCGATCTGTTTCCAATAATAATATTACCACCAAAATATAGCAGTACGGAAATCGAATCCATTTTGAACAAACTAAGAAATATTTTGATTCAAACTTTTGATGTACTGAAAATATTGAAAGAGCAAATTTGTTGAAGGATTCTGGTGTCGAAAATATTTTATCTTCATGTTATTTATACACATTTTCAGGTATCAATTTTCGTAAAAGTTAAAGTTCACGGGTATAATATTTACAAATATTTCATATTATATATAATATGATTAATTTTTTGTCAGATACACGATAAAGTTGATATGAAGTGACATATAAGTTGACTATATATGCTACGACGAAACATAAAGAAGCACACGACAACGGACAAACACTACGAATAGACATAAAGGAGCACGCGACAACCGGTAAACACGGGTCAAGTTAGGAGCCGCCTATATAGGCGGCGGCTCCTAAGTAAACGAGGAGCCGCCCTCGCTGAGGGCGGCTACTCGTTTACTTAGCAGCTGAAGGCGGCTGCTCCCTTAATTAGTAGCCGCCCTCAGCGAGGGCGGCTACTAACAAAACGAGGGCGGCTACTAACAAAGAGAGTGGCCGCTTTCACCGAAGGTGGCTAATAAGTAAGTGAGTGGCCGCCCTCATCGAAGACGGTTTAAGCTTGCAATCCTCATCAATTCGATGTATTTGTGAAATTTTTTTTTCTTCCTCGATTACTTTTTAAAAAAAATCTATATTTTAACAATAATATCTCTCATTTAAAAAGGACATTTGGAATGCAAGTGGAGACAGTTGTTTGCAAGTCATCCTCGAAAACTGCTTGTCTCAACCACGTGGACGAACCTTACGTTATTCCTTTCATCACGTGTCGATTTCGCGCAACCATTTTCATCTTCCCTTCTTCCTTTTCGACTCTTCTTCATCGCTGTTTTCGTCTTTTTACCAACAATTTTTTTACTGACAACCTCTTTTTTTTTTTTTATGTTCCATTGTTTTTATCCATTTCGCCCGCTGTTGTCTGTGTCCAAAAAAACCAGGAAAAATGCGGATTTGAGGCATTTTCCTCATCTGATGACTGATATCTTCGTTAGAAGTTAGAAGGTCTTTTGAAGTTTGCATGGTTGTTTGTTTTTTAGGGTTTTTCTTTCGTTTTTTTGCAGAGGGAGAGGAACATCCGTTTGAGTTTTACTTTCAAGATTGAGTTTTTTAACCTGGGTTCCCTGAAATTTGATGATTTTGTGCTTTCTTGTACGAGTAATCTAAGGCGATGAAGGGAACGGAGAAAACATGGATGTGTTTTCAAGAGATGTGCTAAAGAATGAAAACATGGGTCATAATTGTTTTTCGAATGAAAATGTGTAGCTGGAAGAGGAAGAGGATAGGGAAATAGAGCTGAGTTTGGGGCTTTCGATGAATGGCAGATTTGGAGTGGACCCCGAAAGAAAAAAGCTGAGGCTCGCTTCCTCTATATCAAATTTGTTTTTTGCAGTTGGTGTCGCTGATAATGGAAGCTGCCATAAAACGAGTAGGTCGGCGCTTGAGACCCACGCGCCGCTAGTCGGGTCCCTTCCTACCCAGACGGAGGAGTGGCACCACCGGAAGGAGTTGGAGTCGACAAGGAACATGGATGCTAGAAAAATGAGAATGGAGAAGGTGAAGAATGTGAGAATGGTGAAAGATATAGAGATTTCTCTGGAAGATGGTAACAATGGTAATGGATTGGATAATGTTGCGACCGTGAATGATATTGTTCGAATTATTGGTAAGGGGAATCTTAATTTGGTCGAAAATGTAAAGCTAGCGTCGCAAGGATCAATTGGATCACAAAGGTGTGGTTCCTCTGGTATTTCTGATGGTCAGAGTCAACCTACAGAGGGCAATCTTTCTTTCCTTTTCTTACCTTAAATATTTATAGCTTTGATGTAAACATCAATGAGTCCTAATTAATTAAGTTTCCCTCGTACAGACCTTGAAAGAATAAATAATCCGTTGCTCCGAAGATCAGTTGATTATTCAAGTTCTGTTCTGATAAAATCTGTGATCAATTTTTTTCTTACGTTTATACTGTATCTTGCATCTGTTATCTAAATTAGTATTTCCATATGTTTGTTTGTTTTACTATTTGTATTAATCTAATGGCTGATCTCTGCAGTTTATCCTTTGAACGACACTTGAGAACAGATCAGCAAGCACCTTAAAATAGTGAACTATGTTGTCCTTAAAGCTTTATAAGATAAGTCTTAAACTGCAAGAAATCTGGTTGACGACTAAATAGCGGAGAAAGGACTCGAGATTTACGAGCTAGAGCTTAATTTTGGCGTATCCGTAACATGTAGTTAGCGGTCAACACTGTCACATTGGTGTCTTTGCTTACAAGGCCTCCATTTTCTCCTGTGTGGAAATTATGAACTAAATTTTATTGGGAGAGGTGGAGTTAATTGAAGGAAGTTAACATACTATTCATTTTTCTCATATATTCGACAGGAGCAAAACAACTGGCTGAGGTGAAGAGCTCTTCCGGCAGTAAATCTGTGCAAGAGCGAAATGAACAAAAACCTACCATCAAAGCTGCTGTAAAGGTAACGACGGGACCAAACATATCGCACAAGAATGCAATGCTTGATATGCCCTTTGTTTCCACAAATGAATATCGACCAAATGGTATGGATTCTTGTACAGATGCAAGAAGGGAGAGGATGTTAGAATTGTCTGTGTTTGCCATGGTACGTTCCTTTCTCCAGCTGAATTCGTCAAGCATGGCGGCAGAAGCGATGTGGAACACCCATTGAAGCACATAGCTGTTAATCCTTCTCCTCTCTTGTAATTGTACCTTCTTTTATTCAACTTTTTTTTCTCAACACCCTTAACAAAAGGGTCTTTCTTTAAATTCTAGTTTTATAGATTTAGGATATAATCTTTGACATTGTGTTTGGCGTCTACTTATGAAACATCATGTTTCTGAAGAAACAAATGAAACATCAGAAACTTGAATGCCACTGTTGTGCAATTCTATTCCATTTTCAGTTTATAATTGTTGAAGAGTATCCTCGTACAATAGTATTTCCACCAAAATCTTGATGTTCCACTAAAAGGGAGTGTGCAACGACACTGCTGTCTTACTAGAAATTTTTAATGGAGTGCTTTCTTCTTGTATTAAAAGTTATGATGACGGTCACCATGTTTTTTGCGGATTTAGCGACAGCTTTGATTATCGTTACCAACAGTTATGTTCTTTCCGTATCTTCTGTATAGTTTGCTGCTTTGCGTTCATTCGGCGGAGTGCTAGTTCTACACTTGTCATAAATCTAGTAAAGAAAAGATAAATAATCAGTTTCAAGACTTGAAATCTGTCTTTAGACATGACCAAAAAAAACTAATTATAAGCTAGACTCCTTTGTTTTCAGGAAGGTGAATTTCATTACAAGCTAATCTTAACAGCACCGAGGCCAACAAAAGACCCAAGAAAACCATCTTGTTTCTGATGCTTTCGGGGTCCTAGTCGTTCCGTAAGGATCATGTGACTGCGTCTGAGGTTTCTCTTGTTTCTCCGTTATAACCTTCAACGACCTTGACTTCCCACTATCACTAGCCATTCTGAGACATTAAAAGAAAATAGATTGGTTTTCTATCCAGTTCATGTTCTTCAAAATCTAAAGCATAAAATAAGCTAAATATTACTTCTTTCGAGTTTTATCAACAAAGAAAATCATTCAGGAAAATGCATTAGTCTTACACAGGAAATGCAAAAGAGCTGCTGCTGTTTCCACTCTCGTCAGAAAGGCGAGGCAGGCTCGAGGAAGTGGCTGCAGCAGAAGGACGAGCTTCTTCAACTGGAGCCATCTTTTCCTTTGCGTGATTTTCAACATTTGCAACAGCGGAAACCTTTGGAACCTTATCAGAATCTTCTTTTTCAAGTACTTTGGAGACCTTAGAAAATTTTACGTCGTTTTCTTCATGTGCTGGTACCTCCATAACTGGGGGAAGGCTGCTAAATTCACTAGGTTTTGGTTCAGAAGCGTGATGAAGATTAGATGAATTGTTGTTCCATTCTTCAAGCCAAGGCGGAAGCTCTCCAGATTTACCAAAAAGAATGGCATTATCCCGTGAGAAACTGTTGTTCCCCATGTGAATACTGAATAATGACTCGTTCGAGGCAACACTCCATTCTGTGGGAGTTGTAGGTTTCGTTGAAAAAATATGAGACGGAATGCGATTTGGATCATAATTTGCTGGCTGCCCCATTGTTTGGATTGGAGGAGACTTCATTTGCCAAGCACCTAACTGGCTCGGCTGAGACATACCATGAGTACTAGTATCTGGTGAAGAAATGGATTCTGGCGAAGACGATAAATTCCTATCTGATTTAGATTTTGTTGATGCATTATCAGGACTGCCCTTTTCACCGGTATTGAATTCGAGTGATGATCTAGAAGAAGAAGAAGGAGAAGACCACGGAGAGGAAACCTCATTATTCTTTCCTACAACTGGTTTTCCTCCATCATGCTTAATCTCGGAGTCTTTCTTTACATGTTCATTGCTTACTTTTACATGCTCAGATTCCATCGTAACACTGATGCATAGTGAAGCAACATTAGATTTTAGTAATACTAAAAAATAGACGCTTTGGTAACACATACGAGCTTGAACATTGAGCTGTTGCAGAAAAAGGGAACCGAGACTCCAAATTCAAACAAAAAACCCGACCTTTATAAGTCGGTTTAATTAGGAATGTGTGTTTAGAAACCAATAAACATTGTATTCACCATGAAAAAAGCTACGTACATACATACAAAACAAAAAAGAAAATGACAGGATAATGGCTCAACAAGATATTTAAAGGGAAAACTTAAGAAATGGAATTAAAACCCCTTCAGGATCCATAGAACATTGTTCATAAAAAGAATGCCAATTAATGGGGTTTCTTGATAATCAAGTTGTAAAATCATATTTTATAATAATTTGATATTTAACATGCCAGCTGAGTTACGTTTTCTTGATAATTAAGATATCTGTTCTTGTTAATTAAGAAATGAGCCATATTCTCTCTAATGATTGATTATCTCCAATTTCAATCAATCGTGCTTTTACCATCTTGTAGCATGATCATCACCATGAATCAAAATCAATTAGCATTTACCTGAATCAAGAAACATGGGAATCAAGATCTCATATCCACCTTTCTAGTTAGGTTTGTCTCTCTTGCCAATTATATGATGGGAAGATTAATTTACCATAACAAGACCTTGAACAACACCCGCAAAAGTCCAGATCAAGAAAACTTGCACCGAGCCTTGATAATTAGAAAACTCGATGAAATTTTTGGAAACCAAAGATCAAAACGAACGGTTGGTTTTAGGGTTTATTGTTGGAAGGATTGGCAAATGGAAGGCAAAGCGTAGGTTTCGGACATTCTAATTTGTAACCAACTGATATATCATATGTTTATCAACCAATTATGTTTTGGCGCGGGAATGTTAGTTGCAAGGAGCCAGATGGACCAAAATCCTCTTCAAGGGCTCAATAGTGTCTTTTCACTTATTAGTTATTACCTATTATGCACGGACACTCCTAGAAATCACTCGGGACAGTATCGGATACTACTAGGACACCGACACTTCTCGGACACGCCATATGGCATGTCCTTAACTTTTTTTTAAATCGGACACCCTTGTCGGGCAAGACCGATGTGCGTGTCCGACACAAAAGTGATACTTTTGGGATTAATTGTACAATTTAAAAAGTTTTTAGCTAAAATTAAATTTGAACATGTTAGTTAAATTTTATGTTGATTGACGTGGTATACATTTTGTGTTGGTATGAGTGATACTATAATGATTTCATTAAGATCCATTTATTTATATGCGTTTTGAATTTGGTAAGAATATTTTTTGTGTTATCTTATATTTGGACACGTATGTTAAACTTTATGTTAATCGAAATCATATGTATTTGGTGTTAGTATGATGATTCCAGTGACATGCACTTATTTATATACTTCTTGAATTTGGTAATAATATTTCTATTGCTTTTACATGGTTTTAGTATTTTAAAAATGTGAATTTAGTATATTGTAATATAGTACATGTAATATATATATATATATAAATACACAAAAAACGTGTCACAGTCATGTCGTGTCCTAGGGGTGCTTATCGGACCGGGTCGATCCGGACCCAGTCCGAAACCGGATCGGTTAGTCCGGTCCGAAACCGAAACCGAACTAACCGGTTCCGGTCCGCCCCGGAACCGGTATCAAACCGGTCCGGGGCGGTTCCTTTAATCCAAACTGGTAGCACCACCGATTTCGGTGCTACCGGTTTGGCACCGATTCCGGAACCGGAACCGGTTAGATTTTAAAAATAAATAAAAAAAAATTTATTCAGCTTGGCAACGGCTATAAAGCCGTTGCCAACGTTCAGTTTAATTTTTTTTTATTTTAATTTTTTTTTTGAAATCTATAAATATGTGCATTTTTTTCATTCTTTCCTCACAATTCATTCTTCTCACAATCCATTCTTCTCACAATTCTATACTTCAATCTCATATTTTCCTCTCAATTGTACTATCTACAATTTATATATAATAATGGCATCTTCATCTAGCTGCGGCGCTGGTCGTAGCCGGGGTCGTAGTCGTGGTCTCGTCCCGGGTCGTCTATCACTGAGTTCATCTTCAGCAATGAATGTGCATGTACCAATACCTGAATTAAATGAAAGTTATGATTTTTTTGCTAACCTCAATGGTGGTGGTTCCTCTATGAATGTCGAACCGCAACAACCCGAACAACACATGTTTAAACATATTTTCAGACACACACTAAAAAGAAATTGTATGGACGTATTTGTTGAATATAGAAATACATTGTTTCAACATCTTTCTAGTTTGCCTTGTAGGGTTAGCTTAACAACCGATATTTGGACAAATGTAAATTCATATTCATATCTTGTTGTCACTTGTCATTGGATTGATGATAATTGGTGTATGCAAAAACGGATTTTGTCTTTAGATGAGTTAGATTGTGCACATACTGGTTATGTAATTGCTAAATATGTATTCAACACTTGCAGACATTATGGAATTCAGGATAAGGTATTTTCGATCACATTAGACAATGCAGCGAATAACAATGCTGCGATGCGTGATTTAAAGACCTATCTGAAACCAATGCTTGATGGTGTTTTTTTTCATGTTAGATGTGCATGTCATGTGATTAATTTCGCTGTTAAAGTTGGTTATGAGGACAATCACTCAGCATGTATTGACAAAATGAAATACTGCGCTAAATGGTTACGCACAAGTCGTGTAAAGCGCGATTGGAAACAATTGAATTCGTTGTACAATATGTTGAATGATATGTTACCTTACAAAGATATTTTAACTCCATTTTATAATTCATATCAAATGCCTGATAGCGATGATAGTATTTATTTGACTAATGAGGATTGGGAATTTGTTGAAAATTGGGTATCATTGTTAGGTACTTTCAAAGATGCGACGGAACGCTTCTCCGGTGTTACTTATCCAACTTTCGTTTATTTTCTTCCTTTAGTATTTAATATGTTTGATAAGTTTATAGAATTTAGAGATGACTATGACTTGCATGCTTTTGTTAGTGCAATGGAAACTAAATTTATAAAATATTGGGAACAAATACCACATGTGCACTGCATCGCAACATTGCTAGATCCTAGTCAATGTTTATCTTCATTTGAGATATTTTTTGAATATTATGCTAAATTTTTGGGGAAGGCTGTTGACGATCAAAAGACGTCTACACTGCAATCTCTCCAAAATATGTTTAAATTGTATTATAATCAACAGGCAAGTGAATCATCGCAACAAAGGCCTGTTGAAGAACAACCCCAAGCTCAAACTAAAGGTGGGGGCATCAATTTGCTTAGGCTGCTGGGTAGGAAAAAACTTAAGGGAAAAGGACATTCTACTAGCACGTCGACTGAGTTGTAAATTTATCTGAATTATCAGTTTGTAACGGAAGACAACTTCGACGTGTTACAATGGTGGAAGTCAAATGCGGCACAATTCTTCATCTTAGCCAAAATGGCTAGAGACGTGTATGCGGTACAAGCTTCAAGCGTCGCTTCTGAATCTGCTTTCTCAACATGTGGCTGAATTATTGGAGAATACATAAGTAGTCTCTCTGCTGATTCGTTATGCATGCTCACGTTACTTAAAGATTGGTTTGAAGCAGAATGTAAGAATAGAAGAGATGGGGCGGTTGACGAATTCGTAAACCATTATGACGAGCAAGAAGAAGAGAACGCAAAAACAATACTTATCAATTATGAAGAGTGCTAAACAACAATATTTTTTTATTTTGATTTTTTAATTGCCATCTCTTTACAATTATTTGTATGCATCTATATTATGAAATGAAGAAGAAATATATTGAATTTGTGATGAATATTGGGGAACCAGTTACAACATTAAATAATAAATAAATAAACTTTTTGAATTTTTTTTAAAAAAAAAATATGCAAAAAAAAATAAATAAATAATCGGACCGGATCTGCCCGAAACCGGTTGGAATCGGAACCGGGATCGATCCGGTTCTTAACGGACCGGACCGGTTCCTTAACGGACCGGACCGGTTCCGTCTTTAACGGACCCGAAACCGGCCGGTTCCGGTCTGGACCGGACGGGTTAAGCCAATAAGCACCCCTATCGTGTCCTGAAAATTTTGAAAATCCGTGTCGCTGTGTCCGTGTCATATCGTGTCAGTGTCGTCGTGTCAGTGTCCGTGCAATGTAGGCTATTACTCAGTTTTATTTATAAAAAAACAAGGATTTAATTTATTTATTTATTTAGATATATAAGGGTCTAAGATTTTACTATTTATTAGAATAGTATTTTAAAAGTCCAAGGAACGAATAATAAAGCTATTAATGTTTTTTCAATAAAAAAGTTTTCTTAGATTTTTAAATTTTTTTTTTAAAAATAAATTTTTTTGTTGATGCGTGGGTTTGGCCTAAATCGACTAGAAAAAATATATCTTAATCGATTGTTGATGTGCGTTTTTGTTTTGAACCGACTTGGTTGGTTAAACAAAGGCAACCCTATCATGTTGGCCAACCCAACTAGATAATTATTTTTAACTGTTATATTATTAAATAAACATATTTTTTATTGATGAGCGGGTTTGACCTGAATCTACTAAGAAAAATATATCTTAATCGATTGTTGATCAAAACCAACTGTTGGTATTAGGGTTTGTTGTCGGAAGGATTGGCTTTTTCTTGAAATGGAAGACAAAGCGTAGGTTTCGGACATTCTGATTTGTAACCAACTGATAAATCATATGTTTATCAACCAATTATTGTTTGGCGCGGGAGATGGACCAAATCCTCTTCAAGGGCTCAATAGTGTCTTTTCACTTATTAGCATTACTCAGTTTATTAATTTATTTATAAAAGAAAAACAAGGATTATATATACTATATTATATACATATAAGCAGTTCTAATATTTGGATCAATCTTGAAAAATAGTTTTTTATGTTCTTATGAAGACTAAGTATAAGTGTAGATGATAGTTTTTGGATTTTTTGGATTTTTACGAATTGTTTAATATATCTTTATTATTAGTTTTCTTTAAAAAAAAGATTTTCTTATTTATTATGGAATAATTTTTTTTAAAAAAAGTCCAAATATATTCTTAATCTTAGGGTGCATTTTGATTGATGGATTCCAAATCTATAATTTCAAATTCCTTGATTTGTTTGGTTAGATTAAATTCAATTGTATTTCAATCCATTATATTTGTAGTAATTGTTATGAAAAATGAATGTATTTAAAATCCATACTTGAAATCATTTCTCAGATCAAATATGTTCAACCAGATCAAATACGTCAATCCAAATAAGCTTATGGTATTTTGGCTTAATTAGTTCTAGTAATTAAAGACTTAGATGTTGGCTCAATTGGTTTGTTCTACGTAAATATTTGTTTTGACCAAAAATTTGATATATTATCTTTTCATTTTTTAACATTTGTTTAACCTTTGTGTTTACTATATGTTTGAAAATCATTTTTCAAAGAAAAGGTAATAAATAAAAAAATATATTTATTATAAATTTTAAAATACCACAAATTTTTTAGCTTGTCGATTTCGATTAGTCATTGAGCTAAATGTTTTTTTCCTTATTTTTTCTAGGTCAAGTGTAGCTCGAATTGCAGAGGAAATATTGAATTTCACTTAATTGAACATTGTGTACAGATTTTTTTGATTACACCTCCAAAGGACGACCTAAATCAAGAAACATTCGACTTCCAAAACAAAAATCAAGAGACATTGACTAATCAAAATCGGGTTGGTCTTACGTTACATTTAAGGGCTTTGTTCGTAAGGTATATCAAACTATTGGATACGAATATTCACATCCAAGAGTTTTTACGCTCTTACGGGAAGTGTACATATCAACCAATAATCCCTAGAATCGAATCGTTTCCTTGGGTTTCATTGCTTCAATCTGCAGCATCCAAATTACAATAAACTGTAATCAGATACCGATTGCGGTCATCAAACTTTCAAGAATCTTGAATGGGATACATACCTTAGGCTGATTCGTATAGGGTGGCAAGAGCTTGTGAACCATTTTACTTCTAGCAAGGATTCCTCTTGTAACTGCTGAGATCATCTGATCTGTAGGACTTCTATACCTACGAAATCCAAATCAATTGAATCACATTAATTTAATATACATATTGAAAAGAAGAAAAAAATAAACAATGTTGAAATCCTTCAAGATTCTTTACCTTTCAGGCAGGGGCGAAACCAACATTTTATATTAGGGGGGCCTAAACTTTTTTTCCTCATAATTTTTATGCTAAAAAAATCAATGGGCTCACAATAAATAATAAATTTAGCATTTTATATTGAATAATATTTCAACCAATACACAAACGATTAACTCAAAAAGATAAATATATATGCAATGAAATGCAATCAAACAATTTTGGTAGTAATGTTTTTTACTCTACAACACTTCTCATCAAACTTATCTATTATGAGTTCAACATCTACTGAATTAGCAAACTCTCGTTCAATGTAAACAACCAAGCAATCTGCAAGAAAATCATTGTCCATCTTATTGCGAAGTGATGTCTTAACAAGATTCATTGCTGAAAATGCTCTCTCTATAGCTGCTGTTGAAACTGGAAGAGTCGACACTAGGCGAATCAATCTATCAATAAAAATGAAGTGTTCAAATTTTCTAGTTTTAACCAATACTTGACATAACTCAGAAAGTGAACCAATATTCTGAAAATCTGCGTGATGAACTACAGCATAATGCTCCAGTTGTCTTCTCAAAATATCTACTTCCATTCGAGTAAAATCTTGAGGGTAGAATTTTTGGGCAAGAGTACAGATATCCTCAATATTAAATGATCTGAATCCATTGATAGGATCCAAAGCTGAGCTGAGAGTTAGGAGTTCCATTGTTTCTTCAGTGAATCTATTATTCAACTCCATCAATTGAAAATCTATCACAACATTGAATATGCTAATGTGATAATAATGCTCAACTGTGATATCATTTTTCTGTTGACAGGAACGTCTTGTTCCTTCCATATATCGAGCACTCATACTAGGCATCTCAATGTGATACCTTTCCAAAAAAAACCATTATGATCATATAATATATATCTTGTAAAAATGAAAATTAAATGATTATTAAATAAATAAATTCATACCTTTCACAAAACTTCACGACGCCTTCTAGAAATTTCTCCCATCCAGTTTCTCGTAACCGTTGAAGCAATATCTTAGTTGATGAGAGTAAATTGATTGCATTTAGTATGTCTTGGGATTTCATTTGTAATGCTTGACAAAGAATATTAGAGATTCCTAGAACTACGTTCATCAAGTGCAAGATAAACACAAATTCAAATGACATCATTTCTTTATAAATGCTTCTAGCTTCTCCACGGATGTTACTACTGAGTCCATCATCAATCATTCTTTCAAGAAGGATACAAGTTGCACCAAACATATCAATTAAATTACTAACAGAAGCAAAATGTGAGCTCCAACGAGTAGCTCCAGCTCGTTGTAAAGTACGAATTTGATTAGCCACTGCACTGGTTTTAAGTTCCTCTGAAGCTATCATATCAATGATTTCATCTTCTCGAACAGATTTTAGCTCACAATGACGCTTGAAAGAAGATCCAAAAAAATTGACAATGACACTCAATTTTGAAAAGAATAACCACACCTCATGCACTTCTTTGGATACCACAACTAAAGCAAGTTGTAAACGGTGAGCGAAACAATGTATATAATAGGCACAAGGACAATCTTTGGGAAATAATGCTTGTAATCCATTCTATTCACCCCGTATATTACTAGCTCTATCATATCCTTGACCCCACATATTTTCAATCAAAAGGCTGTAATGAGAAAGCACATTGCATATCTCTTTTTAAAGAGTCGATGCATTTGTGTCATTCACATTAACAACTTCAAAGAAACGTTCTCGAACAAAACCCTTACAATCCACATATCTCAGAATAATGGCCATTTTGTTCCATATTAGATTCGTCAAGAGCTTCATCAACAAGAATACAAAACTTGGCATCCCCCACTTCTTCACGGATCATATTCGCATTTTGTTGGCAAGAATATGCAAAAGTTCTTTTTGAATTTTAGAAGATGTGTACCTGGCATTGTGAGGAGCGTTTTCTAGGACAAGTGAAGCAATTTCTTCATTAACTCTTGCTTGCAGCTTTAACAATTCAATGAAATTTCCACGATTAGTAGAATGTGCGGATTCGTCATGACCTCTAAAGGCACACCCTTGCATAACTAACCATTTCATGCTTTCTATAGAAGTCTTAAGTCGCAATCGATTATTGAGAATTTCTTGAGAAGATACCTTATCCATAACCTTGTCAATGTGATGAGATTTGTTCATCAAGTTATGCCACTTTTCCATAGCAGCATTATGTAGTGAATCATGGTTGCCTTCATGTTGTGCAAATGGACATTTATTCCTTTCTTTAACTCTCTTCCAATCTTGAAATCCTTTACGAGTAAATGTGACATACTTGGAGGAACAACTATAAAAAATATAGCATGGAAAACAAAATGCAATATTTTTTGCTATTGAGTACTCTAACCATGGAAATTGTCCAAACCAAGTATATTGAAAATGTCGATTTTGTTTTACATATGCAATGCATGGATACTTACTTAATTTAGGTTGACATGGTCCCATTTTGATATTCTCCTTTCTAATATCATAATGCATTTCATCGGGATATGACCATATTGATGAACGTGATCCGGGATCACGTTTCACAAACTGACCACAAGTATTTGATGGAATATGGATTTTTTCAACTTCAACTTCAACACTTGGAGTTTCACAAACTGACCACAAGTATTTGATGGAATATGGATTTTTTCAACTTCAACTTCAACACTTGGAGATTTAGGAAGAGAAGATGGGACATCAATATTTGATGAGGAATCAATTGCACTTGTTTGACCATCATTTGCTTTGTTGTAAAATTGGTGAAGAGTTAACTTCGATTTTGCACATTTGAGGATATGCTCACTTGACATTATATCAATAACCTACATCAAATTTCATTACTCATATTTTAAATCTCCACAATATATTTAAAACAATTGTTAAATAATCATTTTAAATAAATCCAAATTGTTTAATCAAACAATTCCATTTTCCAGTGTGTACCATTGATTCCAAAAAATTATCATAAAATGAATTAAATCTTGTACAGTATGATAACACACTAATCATCATAAAATTATCTACACAATGATTAATCAAACATTTCCACTTTCCAATATTAAAAAAATAAAACATTCAATATTTCAATTCATCCCGGGCAACTAATTTCTAAAATAAAAAAACACAAATAGTAGAATCATATTGACAATAATAACTTGTTCAAAACTAACCTTCGAATATTATGATTATTCACTTGAAAGTGGAGAGTGGAGACGGTTCAGCCGTTGAGGTAGGGGTGCTTACCGGGGTGAACCGGTCCGGTCCGGATCGGAACCAGCCGGTTTCGGGCTCGTTATGGGCCGAATCGGTCCGGTCCGTTAAGGAACCGGATCGAACCGGTTCCGGTTTCAACTGGTTCCGATTCGGTTCGGTTCCTTAACGGTTTTCCGATTTTTTTTTTATGTTGTAAATGTTTCCTCAATGATGTTCATCACAAATTCAATATATTTCTTCTTCATTTCATAATATAGATGCATACAAATAATTGTAAAGACATGACAATTGAAAATCTAAATAAAAAAATATTACTATTTAGTACTTAGCAGTCTTCATAATTGATAAGTATTGTTTTGTCGTTCTCTTCTTCTTGCTCGTCATAATGATTTACGAAACCGTCCCATCTCTTCTATTTTTACATTCTGCTTCAAACCAATCTTTAAGTAACATGAGCATGCATAACAAATCAGCTGATAGACTACTTCTGTGGTCTCCAATAATACGGCCGCATGTTGAGAATGCCGATTCAGAAGCGACGCTTGAAGCTTGTACATCATACACGTCTCTAGTCATTTTGGCTAAGATAGGGAATTGTGCTGCATTGGACTTCCACCATTGTAAGACGTCGAAGTTGTCTTCGGTTAGAAATTGATAATTCAGATAAATTTGCAACTCAGTCGACGTGCTAGTAGAAGGTCCTTTTCCCTTAAGTTTTTTCATGCCCAGCATTCTAAGCAAAATGATGCCCCCACCTTTAGATTGAGCTTGAGGTTGTTCTTCAACAGGCCTTTGTTGCGATGATTCACTTGCCTGTTGATTATAATACAATTGAAACATATTTTGGAGAGATTGCATTGTAGACGTCTTTTGATTGTCAACAACCTTCCCCAAAAATTTAGCATAATATTCAAAAAATATCTCAAATGAAGATAAACATTGACTAGGATCTAGCAATGTTGCGATGCAGTGCACGGGTGAGATTTGTTCCCAATACTTTATAAATTTAGTTTCCATTGCACTAACAAAAGCATGCAAGTCATAGCCATCTCTAAATTCTATAAATTTATCAAACATGTTAAATACTAAAGGAAGAAAATAAACGGAAATTGGATAAGTAACACCAGAGAAACGTTCCGTCGCTTCTTTGAAAGTACCTAACAATGATACACAATTTTCAACAAATTCCCAATCCTCATTAGTCAAATAAATACTATCATCGCTATCAGGCATTTGATATGAATTATAAAATGGAGTTAAAATATCTTTGTACGGTAACATAGCATTCAACATATTGCACAACGAATTCCATCTAGTTTCTATTGGTGATGGAAAAAGAAGATGCTTTAAACCATTAAATAAACATAATTGTTTCCAATCACGCTTAACACGGCTCGTGCGTAACCAGAATCGGAACCAAACCGGTAGCACCGGAACCGACGGTGCTACCGGTTCGATTCTTAGGAACCGCCTCGGACCGATTTCTAACCGGTTTCGGGGCGAACAGGACTTAACGGTCCGAATCTGGGCCGGGTCCGGATTGACCCGGCCCGGTAAGCACCCCTACGTTGAGGTTTGCTAAGAAATTTTTATTTTTCAAACAAAAGAAAGAATGATAGTATGATATGTATATGGGGTATATTGAATTTGTCAATTGGGTTATTTAAATAAAATAGTATTTGGACCTGACCCAATTAATTATTTTTGTGTTGCTATTGGGCTAGTCTGACCCAAACAAAAAAAAATCTTTTTTTTAAGGGAGCTAGACTGGGCTCAGACTAGGCTGAAGCCCAGTCTAGCCCCCGCAAATGGTTCGCCCCTGCTTTCAGGATATTTGAATGCCTTGGGAACTTTTAGCCGACCGGGCGTGCCAGTTTTGCGACCATTACATATGGGACTTTGAGATTTTGGACTTCTGGTTTGGTACGGAGTGGGCAGAGTATTTTGATCAGAAGTACTGTCTCCTGTGGGGGACTTTGGGGATTTTGGAGGGGTTTGAGGAATTTTTTCCGTTGGATTTTTAGTCAGAAAAATTCAAATTCTAATTCTTTGGTGTCAAAAAGAAGAAGAAAAAAAAGCCAAATATAGAATGAAGGTCATGCCAAACTCATTTCAGGGATAATTTCATCTACACCCCTCAACCAAAACTTGAGAGGAGGATGATGATGATCATGGATTTCCAACGGTCTAATTAGATAATACTGAATGTATTTTTACATATAAGTAGTTTTAAAATATTATCATTAATATGAAAGCATAATTCTTTGAAATAAATAAAAAAGAAACAAAAAGAAATACAAAATAAAAGAAATAAATAAAAATAATATGACACAATAGAGGGTGTAACTATAATATATAGTATAATATAAGGGGTGTATATGTAATATTTCGATAATTTTCTATTACATATAGTATAAGAGGTGTATCTGTAATATTTTGATAATTTTATATTAAATATACAAGAAGATAAAAATGTTCGCGCATTCTGTTAATTATTTTTGCCGATGTTATGTCTGGAGGGTAGGCCAAAATCGAGGGGGTGCATATGTAATTATCCCTTATTATTATTTGGCAAATGATTCTCATAAGTATTTATCTATTTTCCAAACAAAAAAAGTAGATTTTGAATGTTTGATTTACTTGCTTCTACTATTGCTTCTCTAAAATAAAACATATAAAAGAGAAGATGAAAAACAAATCGTGACATGCTTTTAGTTGTTTTAACTTATGTTATGGCAATTTTGTAATTAATTGAAGTTCATTAAGCTATTTTTATTTTATTTTAATAACAAACATTCAATGTTTTTTGCTTTTGCTTAAAAATAATTTTTTCAATTTTAAGTAAAAGGAACATATAAGTATTTTAAATAAGCAATTGCAAATAAACCTTCAATTAATTATCATATCATATTCAAGGAAATATCCATTTTTCCTTATTGTTCGGACATTTTCCCGGTCCAGTCTATCTTTTTCCATGTACTATAAAATTCCCTAATATTTGATAAATTGACCCGAATACGTTCCAAATGTTTGACCAACCATGTTAGCTCTATTTTTATAGAAGATTTATATATGATGTTATTTTTACTTATTCTTTAGGGTAAATTTCATAATGTTCCCCTGTGTTATAGTAAATTTGCACAAAATCCTTTATGTTAACAAATAGTAAAAAATAAAAACCCTCTATTTTCATAAATTCATCACGAAACCGCCTTGTGTTATTAAAGTAAAAAAAACCCCTTTGTTTTCATAAATTCATCAACAAACCTCCATCTGTTTTCATTATAAAAAAAAATTTCCTTTCAAATTTTGGATATATTGAATAAGCAACAATTGCACATGTAATATATATATATATATATATATATATATATATATATATATATTGAAAATCAGACAATATGATTTCACAATAATAAACATATATAAAAACCAAATGTAAGTTATATGTAAAAATATTATTATTTTATAATATTAAATAAAACCTATTTATTTGTAACGAGCGGAGGATTCAAATATATTATATAGTTTTACATATAACTTATATTTTGTTTCTATATATGTTTATTATTGTGAAATCATATTTTATGATTTTCAAAATATGTATATTTTTTTAATATGTACAAATGTTGAATGTCCAAAATTTGAAAAGATTTTTTTTTTATGAAAACAGTGGGGTTTAGTGATGAATTTATGAAAACATGGGGGGATTTGGTGATTCATTTATGAAAATAGATGGGGTTTTTTACTTTATTATAATAGTGGGGTTTCGTGATGAATTTATGAAAACGGAGGGATTTTTCTTGACTATTTTCTTAACACAATGGGATTTCGTGCAAATTTACTGTAACACACGAGAGTATTTTATGAAATTTACCCTATTTTTTTATTACATATCTCCACTTAATGAATAGATTGAGAGATTGAGTAACATAAATTAGGTATAAAATAACACTAACAATTTATTTGAAGAAGGTAATAAATAGCTAAAGCATGGCCTTTATTTGTTTGATATTTCGTCTGAATTCAAGTTCATAGCCATCTCATTTTTCTGCAATAGTTTCAACTTATTTCAATAAAATTTTAGAATTCCGATGTGAGGTTCACCACCAGCTAAGATAGAAGAACGACTAAATTATAAGAGATATAAATTTAAATTTAATATTTTAAGGGATGAAAATGAAGTTTATGTGTGTATTATAATAAAAAAAATTAGAGTCTATAAATGTGTGTTAAAAATTATCCTTTCATATCTATTTAAGAAAAAATGACCTATGGTGCAATGTCATGGTTTCTTCTTTTAGCTTCCTCGTGAATTTCTTGTTTCCCCTGACATGGTGGCTCCTTTTCCTTGTGAAATTTATTGTTTCAGATTCTGGATTTGGAACTTTGGTATTCGCTGCCGATGAGATATTGTCTCTTAAGTCGGGTGTTGTAGCTCCAGTGGTATTCTTGTTCTCATGGTGACATATCTTCATCACACAAGTTTCTTTCCTGTCCTGCTAATGATTTGGTTTATTATCAGCGATATTGTGGCAATCGGTAGTTATATTCCGCCAACAAGGTTTATCCTCGTGATGGCTTCGTTTGTAGGACCATGGGTGGTGTATGGTATTTTGTCTTGTTAACATAAATGGGTCTAACCATCCCGATCGGGCCGGTATTGGGGTTTCTCGAGGCTCAACTCCTTTCATGGTTGTTGGGGGTGGTGGTCTATGCGGTGGTTTTGATACTGGGTTTGGTTTGGGTGGACGACTTGGTGGAAGGCCTAGTGGTGATTTTGGTTTTGGTGGAGGTCTGGTGGAGGTGGTGGTTTTGGCAGTGGGATTGGTAGTGGATGTGGGTTAGGAGATGGTGAAGGAGGTGGTCTAGGTGGTGGTCTCAATTTTGGTGGTGATTTGGGTGGCGGCGCTGGTCTCGGAGGTGGGGTAGGTTGTGGACTAGGTGGTGAAGCTAGTGGCAATCTTGGTGTCCGGGGTGACTTCGGAGGTGGTGGTGGGGCGGACTAGTTGGTGGAGGTGCCCTTGGTGGAAGTCGTGAGTTTGGGGGAGGTGGAGGATTTCGAGGTGTTTGGGGGGTGATGGTGTCCAGTGTTGGGTGGGTTTTCCTGCTTGGGCGGTGGTTGTGGCGCAACCCCGCCGTCTGGCATGAAGCTCCTTTGTCGACATGCCTGGATTTTGGGGGCAAGCTGAGCATTATTTGTCATACATCTAACTAGTCTTATGAGTTTCCTCTTTTTGCTACTGTTTTATATTTGCCTATTATATGTTTATTTAGTTTTAGTATTTACTGGTAGTTCTGGTTCTGTGTGTCATTGTCATATGGTGTTTATCACTAGGTTACTATATGCGACTCTTTTGTTTTGTTTTGTTTTTTATGTGGTGCCTTGTTGTGTATGGTTTATCGTTGGAGCATCACCTGGTTTTGACTAGAGAGTTTGTCGATTTTGTGCGTCATCCAGTTGTATGGCTTTTCGTAAGGGTTTTGGATGCGAATGCTTGTGCGTTTGTCGTATTGTTCTCAGTTTATCATCTTCGTATATCCTCATATGTACCTTCACTTATTTTGGAAGACAGTTCCTTACTTGTCCGTACTCTTGGATTAATAGTTTGAGGGGACCGAGTTTGGCTACGGAGGTTCATGCCCCTTTCTGGTCAAAGGCATGTGATCTTGCAGTGATTTACTTTCCACTTCAACCTGGAAGCCCCGCTTCGCTCGGAGGCAACGTTTGTGTTGTTGTTAGTTCTTTGTGTTAGGATCGGACTGGAGTGTTTAGAGGGGGGTGAATGAACACTCCTTTAAAATAAATTAATCCTTATTGATTTCACTCAGGTTAGTGAATGAAATCTGGTTCTTAATCAACACTTAAGAAGAACAGACCACTGAATATGAGAGTGCGGAAACGGTCTGTTCTTAGCTAGTAAGAACGGTTGATGGCTTATGAAATGCAAAGCAATGCAGAATGTAAATAGACAAGATATGTTTCTGGAAGTTCGAAGACAAATCCTTCTACGTCTCCCCTTCTTCCAATCAAGGAATGATTCAATAGAAGACTTGAGTTATTTGTACAACCCCGATTCAGCTGGATTTACCCCACTACCAGACTGAAACTCCTAGTCCCTCAATCTGTTCAGACACAATATGTCTGACAGTTACAATTGAATCTCACTCTTCTATCTTAGCACAAATACAAAAGACAGAGTGAATTAATCTACGCACAATTGATCCTTAAGATGACCAAATATTACAATAGGATGTGCTTTGATAACTTTGAGCAGACTGATAAGATAAAAATCTTTCTGCGATGGTTCTGCTCAAGAATGTTTTGACTTTTAAGCTTGTGTTGTTCAGTCTATTGATTGATCAGTTGAAGTCCTGCTTCGAGTACCTTAGTTGCATCCTTATATAGTCGTTTATACCAACGACACTATTCCTTTTCTGTGCAACTCTTTACTCTGTTCATTCTCTGAACAAGCTCCAGTCTTCTTCTTTTAGGCACTTTCCCTTCTGGTCTGTGCTTTCGGCGTTTGTTAGGTAGACTCTCCTTTGTCTATTTACCATTTAAGGTAATCTTCAGTCCTTGGTCTTTTTCAGCATTAAATGCATCATTAAATGCTTCAATAAATAGCCGTTGATTATTCGGATTGAAGAACGAAGCTTACTAACTTCGTCTGCTCTGATCTGATCTTCATTGAGCTGATCTGTGCTTCGATCTGGTCAGACTGGTTTGCATCGATCCGTTCTGTTTTGAGATAGACTATATCGGCCTGATCTGTTTTGTCATGGCTCGATCGGTCTGGTCTGTTTTGTCATCTTTAAAATTCAGAACTAACACTTTGGTTTTATCTTTTAACAACCTGTGGTTTTTATGACTGTTGGCATTTCTGAACTTTGATGGTATTGCCACGTTGGCTAACCTTTAGTTAATATATTTTTTAGTTAAAAAAAAAAGACCTCAACGCAAATAAAAACAAATGATCCCAAAATGGCTCATCCTTCAAGGTATGAGTTGGATTATATGAATATTCCAAATTCATGTGAGTGTGGTTGCATACTTAACCACTTCATCATCATCATCACCATCATCATCATAATGTGTGTAACATGATTCGCAATATCAATCGCAAACGACAGTTTCATAACGGGAACATCAACTACTACCACAATAACAATGATTGTTCCGCGGGAGGTGAATGTAACTGGGACAACAGCTTCTTCTACGCTAGGGCTGTTTATCGGACCCACCGGACCGGTTCCGGTCTGATGTTACCAAAACCGATCCGTAAGAAATCAGATCGGATCCGGTTCCGTGTTAACTTGTTTCGGATTGGAACCGACTGTTTCGGATTGGAACCGGTTTGATTTGATTTTATTTGTTTGCTGCAAAATTTTGTCAAAGGTAGGAATCGAACGCCTTACATCGCGTGTTTGAACGAGAAACCCTAACCACTAAGCTAATTGACATCTATCTTTATAAGCTGAACTCAATTATATTTGTATAGAACCAATAATATTTTAGTTTTTTTTTTAAAAATAAGGGATCTGGTTCCGGTTCAGCTCGGAATCGGATCTGTTTAGTTCGGAATCGGTAAGATTTTGGTTCTGAAACCTTAGAAATGATCCGGACTGGTATCTTACCGATTCCGGTTAGTTTGGTTCCGGTTCTGGACCGGGCTAACTGGTCCGATTTTGGGCCTATTACGGATTGACTTGGTTAGTTGAGCATCCCCACTCGACGCCATCCACGATCGTGTCGACAAACCATGCTTATCAACATTTATACAGTATGGTAGTTTAAAAGGAAAAATATATTTCTAACTTCTTTTTTTAGAATTATATTTCTACCTTTAATTTCCTTCATTTCTTTAACACTCACTTGCAGACTCCAATTTTTCTTTCATTCTTCATCTGGATTTGGCACTATGTTGAGACCCCTAAACACATGCACTCCAATGATGTGCTTCGTTTTTTTCCATGTTCAGTAGAATACGTGTGTTGCGGAAAATAAATGAAGGACACCACAATTTTTACGTGAAAAACCTCCAAATCGAACGAAAAACCACGGACCTAGTCCAGTATAAATCTTCACTATAATATTGTATCGATTTACAGGACTCGAACACAAAATAAGAATTTTCAAAAAAGCGTAAGAATGAAATACCGAACAGACTAATATCACACGCCCTCTTCGGAGTCTTTTCTTGCTTAGAAAGTTCACCCCTTGCAATAAGATTATCGGTGTGTAGTTATAGTGTTGATCCTGGTAGTTGCCGCGTGAGAAATCCAGAAGACGATCTCATCTGATCGTGGCGCTATTGGATCAAGACGTGTCCGAGAAATCCGCATTCCATTATTGCACGTTTCGCCGGTTGATTTGTTAGTTATGTCTGGGTCCTCCGCTACCCTTTGACCAGTTTGCCGAGCAGGTATCGATGTTCTTCAGGCAACTTGAACAAATGACTATCCAACTGGTCCCCCCTATAAATACGCTACCACCCCCTATAAATACGCACCATCCCCCTTCATTTTATTCACTTGCTTCATTTTTGCTTCTGAGCTAGCGTCAGACGAGCGAATAGCTTTTTTTCAGAATTTTGGATATCCAATCAACAAGTATGTCTCCTTAATCGGATGACTCCTCCTTGAGAGCAGTTAATCAATATGGAACTTTTATGGGGGAAGGTCTTTCAACCTTCCTCCGCTACCTACCTCCTCGGATAGCGAGGAAACGTTGAGTTCTTCCGGTTCTTCGGCTATGCGACGAGAGAATGAACAAGATGATATATAACAGGGCTTGGTTGTGGCCAAGGTCCCTTGGTATGAAATCTTTGAGTCGAGGATTCGTGCTAGTCAACACTTCCCCCGCATCCGAGACAAATGAGAGATTACTGAAAGTACCTCTATTATTGCTCCCTATTCGAGATCACGCCCCCATTTACCCCCCGAGGGTTAATTTTCTTTTTATTAGACCAACTTCGAGGGGGCTTGAGTTTTCCTATTCCTGCCTTCTTTCTTGTTGTTGCGAACTATTTTAATGTTTCGCTCAGCCAACTGTTCCCCAACAGCTATAGGTTGTTGGCTGGTTTTTTCATTGTTCTTTCTTATTTGGGCTTCACCCTCACTCCTGAGTTATTTCACTGTTTTTTCCAATTAAATAAGAATGAAGTGGATCTTTTTTATTTCTCTTCCCGAACTGGGGTTGGTTTCCTTAAGCACTACCCCTATTCAATAAAGGAGTGGAAGAAATTCTTCAATAAAGGAGTGGAAGAAATTTTACTTTTTTGCTAGTTCGTCTCAGCCTTGGGACTGCACCATGCTTTGGAGGGAAAGTCTCCCGAGGGCTAAATCCATCAAGGGTCTTCTCGAGAAAGAACTGTATATGTCCGTTCATTGGAAACTCGGCGACTAGTGTTACGACCTGCAAGATCTTATTGACGATGGACTGATGTGCTTGTTCTTGATGTGTCCGAAGGGCACATCATTACGCATGCCCCTAGAGCACCTCTCCTTCTCGCAAATAGTGATTATTGCTCACACTAACCTTGTTGTCCCTTTATGCAGAGGAAAAAATGAACATATCAAGGATGTTGGCCAACTTGAAGGATAAATCCTTGAAGACCAAGCTTTGGGGCAGGCATCGGGATCAAAGGATCCAGCACCTTCGATTGTGGAGACACAGCCAGTCCCCCCCACCACCACCACATTCCCCGATCCTGGACATTACGGATCAACCCTTGGTTACTCGTCCTCGCAAGAGGGAAGCACCCGAAGTGTAATGCCTCGATATGACTTATACATGTGTGATATAGTTATGGCATAATTATGTGATAATTACAATATGATATGGACTCGGGTTCGGGACCAAGTGTGAGTCATTGAGAATGGATGAAAAGAATAATGTGCATGCAAGTAAACATAGTTGGAAACAATTAATTATGCAAGCTTTGTTGAACATGTAGCAAGACAACTATGTTATATAGGAAGGATTTGAGTTAAGGTGCTTAAACAAATGAATCATGCATTTGAATTTGAAATAAGCATTTCATGTACATTTGAATGTGAGTTGAAGGTTAATATACTAGCCAAATCAGATTTCAAAAACATAGTACACCAATTACACCTGAAAATCTCTACACAAGCTCCTCTCAACCCCTTGCTTGCTCTTGTACTCTTATCTTCTACTTAAGCTTGGAATCACAAAGCTTGTGAACTAGAAGTGAATTCTAGTGGGTAAGAGTTATGTGTATGTGCTTTATGTGATTAGTATGTATTGGTTTGTAAGTTGAGTTGGAAGATAAGCATATGAATTGGAAATTCTTGAATTCAAATATGATTTCATGTAATGAATTGAAATGTTCAGTTAAGGAACTTTGCTCATATGATAATATTGCATCTTTTTATCATGTTTGAGTAGAAGAAATTGAGTTGTAAGAGTTGCACCATGAGAATAAGCTCAAAATTGCCGTGTTCTAAGAAAAACAGAGCATCGCGATCGATCGCTGCATACGTGGCGATCGATCGCTTAAGGCTAAACACAAGAGATGTGGTGTGTTTAGCGATCGATCGCATGAAACATAGAGATCAATCGCTGATGGCCAGAAAGATGGCGATCGATCGCGTGATATTGGCGATCGATCGCTAGAGTTAACATTTTGAAAAATGTTATATTTTTGTGGACTTTTGATTTTGAAGCCTATTATAACATAATACATTGTTGGTATTCATGTAGCATCATCACAGGGGACAAGACATAAAGTCGGTTAAACATTGACGCATGACTTTATATATATATTGTATCGCACGACAGGTACGTGTTGACGTACGAGTATTGATTACTGGTTGATGTGATGTTGCTTCTATATGTTGAGATTGTTTTATATGATTGATGGAATCATACGAGTATACATTCATGATGGTATACATGCATGTTGTTGAGACTGATGCCACGAGAGGTATGCTCCTGTTGAGCATATGCTTTGGCATGAGAGGTATGCCATTGTTGAGTATATGCTTTGACTGTTATAATGTGTGAGGATGGAAATATGATATGTGCCTTGGGACGTGAAGGTTGAGCCACTGACATATTGTATGTCCCGTTATAACAGGATGATGGATGAGGCATATCATGACATATTTGCATTTTGTGATGCATGATACAGAACAATCACAGTTGATATGTTACGATAGTGATTTATCGTACTATGTTTCTTATTGATATGGAACTGCGATGATTAGTTATCAATACTCATGTTGTGTGATTGTTTTTGTAGGGACTCATAGATGTGGGAGGATGGGATTGTCAATCGATTTCTGCTGCGAAATGAACCACTACTTAGGAGTTGAACTTCGATATGTTGTGTTTATGTACATGTGATGTAAATTATGGCAGAAATTTTTACTGTAATATCTGACCTAGTAAACTATTAATCAGTGTGAGGTATTACTTAATTCTTACTCACATATGTATAAGGATTGGATACATAATGGGTTAAGTAACAAGGACCCCACACGAAGGCCAAGGTTCCTCCTCCAGAACCCCTCCTACCAAAAAAATTGTGCCTGCAACTCCTCCTCCCGAACCCCGAGCTTCCTCCTAACCGACCCCTTCTTCTGCTCCCAGAAATCTTCGCCCTTCCCCCCGAAAACATGTTCCTCATTGGTAATACTCTCCTCACGTTCGATTAATGAAAAAACCTGACCCGAGAACCTCTCGATCCATCCTTTCCTTATCTCCCAATAGTCCAGACAGAAAGCTTCTCGGGGAGTTAGCTTTCAGCAACTTGGTGAACGATTTCTCCACTTCTTTGGTAAAGGTAAGTCAGATTCTTTTCCAGAATTTTCTAACTATTTTTGTTCCTGGTCTTTATTTCACTGTATTTTTGTGCAGGCCCACATGATGGCGAGCGAACTTCTAAACCGATTCCACTCCACCCGGGTGGAGAGCATTGCTCGGCGCAAAGAGCGGGATCAGTTCCAAAACATGTGCCAGGAGTTGCAGAAGAACATGGACCTTCTCCAGGAGCAGCAGAAATCTGGTAAGAAAGCCCAGGAAATGGTCCAGAAGGCTCTCGATGAAGAGCGAAGAAAGTCCGAGGAGATGTAGAGAAAGCGGCTGATCTCGAAGGGATCAACAAAACTCTAACCAAGCAATATGCTCAGAAAAATCTTATCTCGTGTAGAGGAAATTTGGCTGAGAGGAAATCCGACTTTCTGAAGTCCAAAGAGTATGGCAACACGGTGTCTGTCCGCGCCTCCATATTTTTCAAGTATGGGTTTGAAGCTTTTGCTCGCCAAATTGAGGCGAAGGGTTATCCACCTGAGGGCATCTCTTCGGACTTTTTGGACCAAGAAGCAGCCATGTCCACTCTTCCTGAAGAACTATTTAAATGATAGAGTAGGGTGTAACCTCTGTTATTTCACTTGCACCTGTAATCTTTTTCCTTAGTGAATGAAGTACACTTTTATCATTTTTTAATTATCTGCATAAATTAACAAAATGACAAATAAGCTCGATCCTCCCGAGCATAAACACTTAAACAAACAAATAAAATTTTAAATATGGACCCAACATCCCTATCCCCTGAATAAATTACTAAAATTACGAACAAACTCGAACATCCCGAGCACAACCACTTAAGAAATTTTAGGTTTAAACATGGACCAAACATTCCGATCCCATGAATAAACTAATAAACTTCAGAACAAACTCGAACATCCCAGGCACAAAACACTTTGGCAATTTTAGGTTTAAACATAGACCAAACATCACGATCCCATGAATAAATTACTAAAATTCCGAACAAACTCGAACATCCCGAGCACAATCCTTAGGCAATTTTAGGTTTAAACATGAACCAAACATCCCGATCCCACGAATAAACTACTAAAATTCCGAACAAACTCGACCATCCCGAGCAAAAATACTTAGGCAATTTTAGGTTTAAACATGGACCAAACATCCTGATCCCACGAATAAATTACTAAAAGTCCGATCAAACTCGAACATCCCGAGCACATAGGCAATTTTAGGTTCAAACATGGACCAAATATCCGATCCCACGAATAAACTACTGAAAAATTTCGAACAAGCTTGAACGTCCCGAGCACAATCACTTAGGCAATTTTAGGTTGAAACATGGACCAAACATCCGATCCCACGAATAAACTACTAAAATTCTGAACAAGCTCGAATATTGTTGGGTTTCAACAATTGCCTCTACTTTGTGATCGGTTGAACATGTGGCGCTTGTGCCAGTGTATGGTTGTAAAGATTGATGTTGCGACATTACCCTTAACTATAATTATTGGTAAAGTGGTAAGCGCTCGATCCTACAATTGGTATAAGAGCCAAAATCGCGTGTTCGATTCCCATGAGTTGCAGAGAGTGCAATTATTGGAGGAGGGATTGTTGGGGTTCAACAATTGCCTATTTTGTGATCGGTTATGGTTGAAAAGATTGATGTTGTGCCATTACCCTTAACTATAATTATTGGTAAATCGCTAAGTGCTCGATCCTACAAACATCCCTAGCACAGTCACTTAGGCAGTTTTAGGTTTAAACATGGACCAAACATCCCGATCCCATGAATAAACTAATAAAATTCCGAATAAGCTTGAACATCCCGAGCATAAATGTTTAGGCAATTTTAGGTTTAAACATGGACCAAACATCACGATCCCACAAATAACTACTAAAATTCCGAACAAGCTCGATCACCCCGAGCACACACACTTAGGCAATTTTAGGTTTAAACATGGACCAAACATCTCCCATGAATAAACTACTAAAATTCCGAACAAGCTCGAACATCCTGAGCACAAACACTTAGGCGATGTTAGGTTTAATCATGGACCAAATATCCCAATCTCACGAATAAATTACTAAAAATTCCGAACAAACTCGAAAATCCGAGGAAACTAACTTAGGCAATTTTATGTGTAAACATGGACCACGCATCCCGATCCCATGAATAAACTACTAAAATTCCGAAGAAGCTTGAACATCCTGAGCACAAATATTTAGGCAATTTTAGCTTTAAACATGGACCAAACATCCCGATTCCACGAATAAACTACTAAAATTCCAAAAAAATCTTATACAATATTCAAAGTACACTAACAATCATAAAAACAACAATCAAGTGACTATATAAAGTACTTCACCCGATCACTGCTTTCACTTTATAAGGGCCTTCCCATTTCGGCTCTAATTTCTTTACTTCCCCAGTGTGGTTAGTTCTTCGCCATACCAGATCTCCGACCTAAAAAGCCCTTGGGCAAACCCTCCTATTATTACCGTTAGTGATCATTATCTTGTACATCTTAGTGTGTGCGGCTACTCTTTCTCTTAATAGGTCCACCTCATCCAGTTCTGATTTTCTTGCCTCCTCATTCCTTTCGGGATCATAACATTGTACACGAAGAGATTATATATTGATCTCAGTGGGAATCAGGGCCTCAGAACCATACACCAAGCATATGGAGTTTCTCCTGTAGATACTCGCGGTGTAGTTCGGCATGTCCATAGTAGACCCGGTAATTCATCAACCCATGCTCCTCTCGTTCCTTCCAACCTGGTTTTAATGTCGTGTAATAGCATCTGATTCCTCACATCAGCTTGTCCATTGGATTGAGGATAAACTACCAAGGTAAATACTTGTGTAATTTTCATGTCATTGCACCAATCTTGAATTCTCTTCCCTTCAAATTGTAAGGCCCCCACACCTTAACTCGTCATTAGCGCATTTATGACGTCGTATGAGTATAAAAATTTTCCATTCTTTAAAAGAATCATTACATGCTTCTATGTATTCCATGACATAAATAATAACAGCAAGGAATGATCACTTCTACCAGCAATAAAACTCAAGGCTCACCCATTTTCATCACCATTGCACCACTTTTACATTGTGGGTTTTTATAAAAATTTGGACAGAGTCTCCCCACAAATTGAGCTACCCCAAAATAAAACACATCACCAAAATAACTCCCAGTCAGGGAAAACATCATACTAAGAAGACACCAAAAGTGGGCTTCAACACCCTTATACAGTCCATATGCATGCTTCCAGTTTCTCACATACGAGCAACAAATAAATGAATACCAATCTAACTGAATAAATAGCGTATCCTATTTACCCACACTCATATACGCTTCTGGAAGCGGCATGATCCAACAAGCTCGAACCAATATCCCAAATAGCTTAGTACCTGTTGTACCTGTTTCAACAGAAACAGCCCCCACATGGGTGAGCATATTCCAACTCAATATTCATTCACAAATAAATATACGAAATTGTAATACAACAATTTAGATTATTCAAAACTCATAAAGTATACTCCATGTTACAAATTCCGAACCGGCATAGCTATCACGAACTGTTCCTGTTTCAATCTTATATACTTGCATAAACATCATGTTCAATATCATTATTCAAAGCATGATACTCATCAATGCAATAAATACGACATAACCACAATTTATCATTTATACTCAATCATGACGAATCTTATCTCGAAGGCAGCTCTACCTATCAATTAATCTCATTCTCAACCACTTGCATATCGATCATGCCAAAGGCATCAATAATCAACTCGTATACCCGGATCACGTACATCGACGTATCCACCATGCCACGTGTATTAAACTCAATTATCAAACGCAATCACTGAACCTTAAACATCACATTAAAATACATGTATGCATGAATATATAAATACTGGGTATACCTGCTCGTACGTCACCACGTACCTTATAGTCGACAACATGAACAAGCTATCATCAACGTCCGAAGTCTTGCATAGTGTCTATATCGAATATCAATTCAACATTAGCTCATATTCAAAGCAATTAAAATCATTAAGCACTCTTCATTTTCATACTTCATAGTGCACACAAACAAGCCAATAATCCTCTATTTGAGTCATCTCCGACTCAACTATATAGTAAGTAAATTTACCAAATCAAGACAATCTATATTACTCAAATCAACTATACAGTTAGTTCATAGATTTGTCATTCAAATACTCAATAAAGTCTCCAATTCATGCTATTTTACACATGCAAGTATATTCATTAATATACACTTTAATACATGTTATAACACCTATTAGCATGTATCTAACTCAACCATTCACACATTACACATGCTCAAAGTTATTAGAAAATCAAACCATAGCCCAATACTCTCCAAAAAACTCTATCATGATATGAGCCATAAAAGTAGACTTTCTCACTACACAATTAGTAGATCTTTTGCCAACACTTGAACACCACTTAAGCATATTATCAAACACCTTATGAACCTGATTTTCAAATAACTTATATGCAAGTTCTTCAAGTTAAAATCAGCCCCTATAAACACCAAGACATCCCCAAAAGTCAAGTGATAGACACCCCACAAACTCAATATATAACATCAAGTTTCTGTCTCCAAAACCAACTAAAATCCAACCAAAACTACAAGAATTTCGAACCATGCAGCAGTAGGTTTGTAGCAGGAATTTCTAAGCAAAACAGCAAGAAATCAAGCCAACTAACAGCTGATAATTTCGAAGCCAAATAGCAAAAATTAAGCTCAACGTAGCAGCAAGATTTCAGCCTCAGGACAGTATAATTTTCGATTCAATATCGGCCTAGGTTTGAACCACAGTAATCAGCAAATTTCAAACCATAAACAACAAGGAAATCGAGCCAGAAAAATCGAACCAAAAGACAGTAGATTTCGAACCATAACCAGCGAAGAATCGAGCCATATATAGCAGGAAAACCGAACCAAAAAGGCAGCATATTTCTAACCATACACAACAACAAAATCGAGTAAAGGAACATAATTTTCGACCAAGAACACAACCCATTTTCGAACTCAGCAAGGCAGAAAAAATCGAGCACAAAGAGGGATAAATGACCATTGTATAATGAAGCATCTTACCCACACGATTTACACAAGAAATTGGGCCAAAAACCAAGGTGAAATCCCTCCTATGCGTGAAGATGGAGGCGGCGAGAGAGAGTGGGAGGGAAGGAGGCGCCGATTTGTATGTAGATGGGGATGTGTGTTTAGAGTTAAACCCTAAGTTTAATACAACCTTGCAAAATTTCCACTTTACCCCTTAACTTACTATCTCATTCATTTTAAATCTCACTACTATAATATTACAAGAACCTCCTTAATTTAATTTACAATACAAGTTCAATCCAGAATTATTTATTCTAATCCAAAACCAAAATGACATTCCCAAGAATTAAAGAATCTCCTTGAATTTATTTAACATTATAAATTCGATCTCGGAATCATTTATCCAAACTCCACTCCAAAATCCGATACCCAAAAACTAAATTCTGAGATATCATAAAAATATCATAATTAAATCCAAATAAATAATTATTAATTATTCCGGACATCACAATTCTCCCCAACTAATAAAATTTCGACCTCGAAATTTAAATACATGTTTACCATAAAATCCAACTGTAAAATTTATGTACCATTATACAGAGCATGATAGTGATTTGATCATCTGTAGGATAAAAGTCATCTGAATCATCACGGCTCACACATGTGCCCCATTACATCAACAATGGTAAGACTGCAAATCACATCACTTTACTCTATCCCAACATTAGCATTAATAAGCTAACATATGAATTCCTCTATTCATGTAAATCAATACGAGGTTAATATCATACTTGCCCTGTTCAATTTTGTTTACATTTCAAAAGCTCATTCCTATAATTAACTTATCAAGAAAATTGCTAATAGTTCATAAAAGCCAACACTTACAGTGTTTAGTAATCAAACACTTCTTGTCATACTTCAGTACCTGTGTAGTCGCATCGCTACAGTTTCCTTGCACAAGATCTAAATCCGTCACAGTTTACTTTTATCATAGTACACATCATAAAATCGCTAAATCATGTAATCCATGCATATCATGTGTATATAAGAATGTATGACAATACACCAACCTTTATCGTATAAATAACTTCATACCTGTGTTGTTGCAAATGTATGCAACTTATACCAACATCACCACCATTGTCCGTATGAAATAGTTGAACTCTTGAGCCCTTATACATCAACTTCTCATATATCATCTCCTGGCTAATTCTCACATACATATATCCACATTATACGCACCAACAGCCACAGATCATCAATATCAAATCATGATGAATAGCCTAACATCAATATTCCTATGTCACGATTATACTCCCTCTAAAACAAGGCGTCAACATCAATATCGAATAATTCGTATCATACCTTTGTAGATGGAATCATCTACAATACTCACAAGCATCACAGTATCATGCTCATCACCGTGCTCGCATGCTCTTAAGCATCAATTCCGCATTTCATCACCCAATTATCATCTGTCACGGGACATGTACAAAATAAACTCATTAGTATTTCTCAAATACTCATAACATAACCACGTACCTTGTCCCTTACGCATTTTGATATTCATAATGTTTCCATCATCGAACATTAATTCCCTGCGTCAAAAGTTTCACGCAATCCTATACACAACATGCTACAACACACTATCACATATCTGGATGATTGAAATTCAACATAAGAATCAATTGCATGCCTCAATGACGCAATTCATTTCAATCTTTAACTCATCCTCGAAACATAATAATTCATTAATCATGAATGTTCACAAAGATCATATGTCCACACACGACATTCATAGTGATCCCACGTCATCCCGTGAGGTACCCATTAATCTCATTCATTTTCTGTTATTCCATCTGTACAATCGATTCTCAAAATTAATATAACTCACTGAGATAATGCATTCAGCATCTATCAACATATATTAACATATATTCACATGCCAAACCAAACGTAATAGTTTACCTCAACTCCTTGTTCCTCTGGAACATTTCAATATCCTCTTGGGCCTACATCTCATGTACCCAAGGAACAACAATAACACAATGTCCACAGCTATCTGAAATGAACACATCGTCAATATACATCGCTAGCACAATAACAGTACACTAATACTCATGCTAACATAATAGCAGCACATCAATATTCATCGTCCAATGACGGCACCCTAATATTCATTGCTAACACAATAGCAATATATCAATACTCATCGCCAACACTGGCATGCATAATCTCATCGCCACTACGGGCATGCACAATATCATCGCCAATACTGGCATCCATATAATATCCATAATCACAATGAATAAAATCACATTCTTAAAATAATAAGATGTAATAACACTTACTGTACACAGTGGATCCACACTCGATCCTTTAAACTGCCCCTGTTCTCAACATAAATATTCCACAAAATATAATTTCATATCAATAACACAATTGATATACTCATCATCAATAACACGACCGTCCAAAAATATTCATTGCCTCGACATATCTGCGGCATTCACAATATTTTCATCGCTTCGATATGATAGCAGTAAATATTATAAAACTCAAATATCACAATATAATCATACCATCATCTCGCCAATAAATGTCATCAATATATCGGTATCAATCACACCCCGCGATTGCATCCACTACAATAAAAATGAAAGAAAACAATAATGTCTCTTCATCCACTCTCTCCATGATCGCTTTCACCTGTACATTTGATTATCACAATACATCAAATCAACAAGGTCAATTTAAATCAACGTATATTCATCACCCTCCCTCTATAGTGGAGGCACATAAAATACATTGCACACTCTCAATAGTGTCGATCCCGACAATAATCACATCGCATGCTCTTCCTCGCACCGACTCAATATCAATATACACGTCACATGCTCTCTCTAGCGTTGACCCTGAAATATACACGTCGCTCGCTTGCCAGCGGCGACCGCATCACTCACTTGTCAGTGGCGACCCAATATCACATCGCTCACTCCTCAGTGGCGACCCAATATCACATCGCTCGCTCGTCAGCGGCGACCACATCACTCACTCGTCAGTGGTGACCCAATATCACATCGCTAACTCATCAGTGGCGACCCATATCACATCGCTCGCTCGTCAGCGGCGACCACATCACCCACTCGTCAGTGGTGACCCAATATCACATCGCTCACTCATCAGTGGTGACCCATATATCATATTAACACATCGCACGCACCAACGGCGACCCACAAATCATATATACACCTCACTCGCCTCAGCGGTGACCCCACTCTACATTCACACAACATGATCACATCGCACTCTAATGGCGACCTCTAAATAAACACATCACTCGCCTCAGCGATGACCCTCTGTACATTCACACACACATAATCACATCGCACACTCTAGTGGCGACCCATAAATATATTAATACGTCGCTCGTACCCACGGTGACCCACATATAATAATAACACGTCGCTCAACATGAATGCGACCCACACATAATAATAACACGTCGGTCAACCATAAAAGCGACCCTAAACCTAAGCGACACTTCGCTTTTCAATAATACAGTGGAAAATATATTCATCCATGCTTGTACATCATTACGTACATGTGTCATCATGTAAATGACATACACATACCCGATTGTCACATCATCTGTTGTCATACTCCAATAGCACAGTACTGCCTACCATTTCCTATCCTCAGATATCATATCCCATTTTCTGATTTCTCCTGCAAAATCAGTTTTCTCAGCACTGCACATACATATACATAACATGTACACAAAATTCAACTCAATAAAACGCATTTATCCCTCTACTAGTAACGTCCACTTATCATCAACATTAATTATCGTCAGCGATGTCATTCATCACGCACCTTAAAAGGCATTATCATTTTCACCATAGTCAAGCTAATGATATAAATAAAACGAGTTACCATACTCGAGGCTTTTCAACCTTACCACCCTCATTGTGTATGTTCATTGGTATCGCTGGTCGTTTATCAATATCATGTTCTTCGTATCTCATACGATCCTGTAATCACGATGGTTAGCAATAACACCAATTTTCATTGCTTCATATCATAAAATGCACATAGCAGGCGTCATGTCACAATGACAGAAAACTACAATCATGCATAAAAGTATGTGATGTACATGTCTATCAACACATCCCTCGGCCATTAAACATCCCAAAGAGCTAACAACTGTTCTGATACCACTAATGTAAGGCCCCCACACCTTAACTCGTCATTAGTGCATTTATGACGTCGTATGAGTATAAAAAATTTCCATTCTTTAAAAGAATCATTACATGCTTCTACGTGCTCCATGACATAAATAATAACAGCAAGGAATGATCACTTCTACCAGCAATAAAACTCAAGGTTCACCCATTTTCATCACCATTGCACCACTTTTACATTGTGGGTTTTTATAAAAATTTGGGCAGAGTCTCCCCACAAATTGAGCTACCCCAAAATAAAACACATCACCAAAATAACTCCCAGCCAGGGAAAACACCATACTAAGAAGACACCAAAAGTGGGCTTCAACACCCTTATACAGTCCATATACATGCTTCCAGTTGCTCACATATGAGCAAAAAATAAATGAATACCAATCTAACTAAAAAAATAGCGTATCCTATTTACCCACACTCATATACGCTTCTGGAAGCGGCATGATCCAACAAGCTCGAATCAATATCCCAAAGTAGCTTAGTACCTGTTGTACCTGTTTCAACAGAAACAGCCCCCACATGGGTGAGCATATTCCAACTCAATATTCATTCACAAATCAATATACGAAATTGTAATACAACAATTTAGATTATTCAAAACTCATAAAGTACTCCCTGTTACAAATTCTGAACCGGCATAGCTATCACAAACTGTTCCTGTTTCAATCTTATATACTTGCATAAACATCATGTTCAATATCATTATTCAAAGCATGATACTCATCAATGCAATAAATACGACATAACCACAATTTATCATTTATACTCAATCATGACGAATCTTATCTCGAAGGCAGCTCTACCTATCAATTAATCTCATTCTCAACCACTTCGCATATCGATCATGCCAAAGGCATCAATAATCAACTCGTATACCCGGATCACGTACATCAACGTATCCACCATTCCATCTGTATTAAACTCAATAATCAAACTCAATCACTGAACCTTAAACATCACATTAAAATACATGTATGCATGAATATATAAATACTGGATATACCTGCTCGTACGTCACCGCGTACCTTATAGTCGACAACATGAACAAGCTATCAGCAATGTCTGAAGTCTTGTATAGTGTCTATATCGAATATCAATTCAACATTAGCTCATATTCAAAGCAATTAATATCATTAAGCACTCTTCATTTTCATACTTCATAGTGCACACAAACAAGCCAATAATCCTCTGTTTGAGTCATCTCCAACTCAACAATATAGTAAGTAAATTCACCAAATCAAGACAATCTATATTACTCAAATCAACTATGCACTTAGTTCATAGATTTGTCATTCAAATACTCAATAAAGTCTCCAATTCATGCTATTGTACACATGCAAGTATATTCATTAATATACACTTTAATACATGTTATAACACCTATTAGCATGTATCTAACTCAACCATTCACACATTACACATGCTCAAAGTTATTAGAAAATCAAACCATAGCCCAATACTCTCCAAAAAACTCTATCATGATATGAGCCATAAAAGTAGACTTTCTCACTACACAATTAGTAGAGCTTTTGCCAACACTTGAACACCACTTAAGCATATTATCAAACACCTTATGAGCCTGATTTTCAAACAACTTATATGCAATTTCTTCAAGTTAAAATCAGCCCCTATAAACACCAAGAACACAACCCATTTTCGAACTCAGCAAGGCAGAAAAAATCGAGCACAAAGAGGGATAAATGACCAATGTATAATGAAGCATCTTACCCACACGATTTACACAAGAAATTGAGCCAAAAACCAAGGTGAAATCCCTCCTATGCGTGAAGATGGAGGCGGCGAGAGAGAGTGGGAGGGAAGGAGGCGCCGATTTGTGTGTAGATGGGGAATGTGTGTTTAGAGTTAAACCCTAAGTTTAATACAACCTTGCAAAATTTCCACTTTACCCCTTAACTTACTATCTCATTCATTTTAAATCTCACTACTATAATATTACAAGAACCTCCTTAATTTAATTTATAATACAAGTTCAATCCAGAATTATTTATTCTAATCCCAAACCAAAATGACATTCCCAAGAATTAAAAAATCTCCTTGAATTTATTTAACATTATAAATTCGATCCCGGAATCATTTATCCAAACTCCGCTCCAAAATCCGATACCCAAAAATTAAATCCCGAGATATCATAAAAATATCATAATTAAATCCAAATAAATAATTATTAATTATTCCGGACATCACACAAATTGTCTTCCTATTATATGAGACCAATTTTCTCGGTATTCCGAACTGACATATTATGTTCTTCCACAAGAACTTAAATTACTTCATCCTCGGTGATCTTGGCAAGGGACTTGGCTTCCATCCACTTGGTGAAAGTATTCAAACGCGGCTAAAAGAAACTTCCTTTGTCCAATTGTGGGGGAAAATGTCCCACAATATCCATTCCCCATCGATCAAAGGGACAATAAATGATGCTGCTATTATGGATTTCCACTGGTACATACGATGATTTGGCATGATTCTGGCAATTATTGCATTTTCTGATGATGTCTTCGGCGTCTGTCTTCATGGTAGGCTGATAATATCCAACTCGGTGCTTTTTGGTATATCATGTTTGCACACAGGTGGTTCCCACTGCAACCTTCATGAATATCTTTCAACAAGTATTTTCATTCTTGATTAGAAACACAATGTAAAAAAGGGATTGAGAAGCCATTCTTGAACATTTTTCCTTCTATCAACACTAACGATTCCAGCTCGGTTTGCTTTTTTTGGTATATCATGTCATTGCAATCATCATAATATCAAACATATTAACACCAAAATGCATAGTGCTTCAATTAACATAAAGTTTAACAAGCACTCCAAATAAAAGATAACACAAAATATATTCTTACCAAATTCAATAAGCGTATAAATACATGCATGTCATTGAAATTATCTTAGTATCACCCACACTAGCACCAAATATATATTACTTCAATTACCATAAAGTTTAACAAATACGTCCAAATTTCATTTTAGTCAAAAAAAATTAAATTGTACAACTAACCCCCAAAAGTGTCATTTTCGTGTTGACGCCCATCGGAGTTGTGCAACAAGGGTGTTCGCTTTTATTTTTATTTTTAAATTAAGGACACGCCACGTTGCGTGTCCGAGAGGTATCGGTGTCCTAGAAGTGTGACACTGCACCGAATAATTTTCAGGAATATCCGTGCATCATAGAACATAACTAAATTAACTTTTTGTCCTCAACAATGATGGTCATGTACGGAAATTACTTGTACCATACCTGGTTTGGCATCCACATATATATACCAACTCAATATAATTGATTGATATGTTAGTTTATATATTTTTATTTAAAATATGTTATGTTTAAATATTAGATTAGTGTATAAATTAAGCTCAAACGATGTGCATATAAATATTATTTACCGTGAAGTACACATAAGATAGAGTTTACATGTCCACACATCAGTCGGGGTTAATCAGAGAAAGTTCCCAAGTCAATGCCATTTTTTCATCCTCTCTAACTTCAACTAACGAAGCTATAATCAATTGATATAATATATATATATATATATATATATATATATATATATATAGTGTGTATGTCGGCATTTTTATGCAAAATGGAATTAACTGTTTTCTCAAGTATTTTCCACGAAGACTGGGACTGGTCAAAAATCAAAATGCCAACAGACAGCAGCCACGAAGCACTTCGAAGAAAGTTCTAATTTTGGAAGCAAAAAATTCAGCCTTTTTGCTTCAGAATTCAATCAACAAGATTCATTTTTCAAAATCAAAACTAACTTTTCCAATCAGTATTGCAAAATGGAGGATCAGTCATAATTTTCGCTTCTCTTTTGTTTTCCTTCCCTTATCCACTCAAGGTACACACTTCTTGTGCGTGTTCATGTGGGTTTTTTATTCGATTTGGAAGATTTGTGAACCCAGAAAACTATGCTATTTCTGTGCTTTCACGAGGATTGCTACTTTAATAGATTGGTCCAAAAATTAATCTTGTGCAAGCGGTCTCCATTTTTAGTTAAGCCCTCCACATTTTTAGGGTTAACGTAGTAGATCTTCATGGTTTTTGGCTTGTGGATGGTTGTTGTCATTGAGTCGCCAAATTGAGCTGGTTTCGCTAATTTGCTGAAAAATCTTAGGTTTGGGCGTTTGGGAATCTCTTGTTATTTGTAAAAATCATTATTTCTTGTGTTACCTTTCGGGATACATTAATCTTGGGGTTATGGGTGATAGTTTAGATACAATACCGGTGATGGAAACAGAAGAAGACTTTATTGCTGCAGTACAGCAAATCTTGAAAGCGGCAGAATTAAGAAAGGATTGGACGGACGAAGCTAGGAAAATCTTGGCAAATTTAGGCTCCCAGTTGTGTAATATAAGTAGAATCCATGAAATCGAAGATGAAGAATTGAAGGAGGGTGATGGTCGTAATGACCTTGAGCAGCAGCTCAATATGATTCAAGATAAAATTCAGGATTGGGAGGAGCAATCTATGATATGGGATTGTGGACCTGAAGAAGCTTATGAATATTTGAAGGCTGTTGACGAAGTTCGGAAGTTGATTGAGATGTTGGAGGGTAAGAGTTTAAATAACAGCAGTGGCGACTTGGCTTTTCTGCATAGAGCTCATGATATTCTTCAGACAGCAATGGCTAGACTGGAAGAAGAGTTCAAGATCTTACTGGTTCAAAATAGGCAGCCTTTCGAGCCGGAGCACATGTCTTTCCGTTCTAATGAGGAGGATATTATCGATGCAGGCTCGGTTATTTCGTCAGGGGGTGATTCAATTGATGATTTAGTCCAAAGAGAGAGCATGGGCCGTGCCTCGGAAGATTACATCATCGAACTGGTGCATCCGGATGTGATTCCGGACCTACAAAGCATCGCTCGATTGATGTACGATTCGAACTATGGTAGGGAATGCTCACAAGCATTTATTAACGTACAAAAAGATGCTCTGGATGACTGCCTTTCCGTCCTTGAAGTGGAGAAATTTAGCATTGAAGATGTGCTGAAAATGGAGTGGACTGGATTGAACTCAAAAATCAGGAGATGGATCCGAGCCATGAAGATTTTTGTGCGGGTTTATCTTGCCAGTGAGAAGTTGCTGACTGATCAGATTTTTGGAGAGCTCGAATCTGTTAGTTCAGTTTGCTTTGCCGATTCATCAAAAACTGCCATTCTGCAGCTTCTGAATTTTGGGGAAGCCATAGCCATCGGACCACATCAACCTGAAAAGTTGATGCGGGTTCTTGACATGTATGAGGTTCTTGCGGATCTCGTTCCAGATATTGCATCTTTGTACTCTGATGAAACTGGATCAGCTGTTACAACCGAGTGCGAAGACATCCTAAAGAGATTGGGGGATTGTGCAAAGGAAACCTTTGTTGAATTTGAGAAAGCCGTTGCCTCAAATCCATCGGCTAACGCCTTTTCAGGCGGTGGAGTTCACCCCCTCACCAGATATGTGTTGAATTACATCAAGACTCTTACAGATTACAGCAAGACTCTCGACGTAGTATTGAAAGATGGAGAAAAAGAAGATCCTGCCTCAGTTTCACCTGGCTCGAGCCCAGTTAGTGAGGAGGAGGAGAATGTCAATGGGAGCTCCTACCCTTCTCCAATGGTCGTACATTTCAGATCCCTCATCTCGAATCTTGAATCCAACCTCCACGAAAAATCCAAGTTATACAAAGACGAGGCACTGCAACACCTTTTCTTGACGAATAACATTCATTATATGACAAAGAATGTTAAGGAATCCGAACTCAGAACAGTCCTAGGTGATGAATGGATTCGAAGGCATAACTGGGGATTCCAGCAGCACGCAATGAATTATGAGAGAGCTACTTGGAGCTCAATCCTCACCTTGTTAAGAGACGAAGGGATCCAAAATCCCCGTTCGAATTCTATTTCAAGGACCGTTCCTAAGGAGAAGCTGCAGAGCTTTTATCTCGCCTTTGAGGAGGTTTACAAGAGCCAAACAGGGTGGTCTGTCCGGGATATCCAGCTTAGAGAAGATCTGCGTATCTCGTCCCTCAGAGTAATCCAGGCTTATCGGACATTTGTAGGAAGAAATATCAGTCATATTAGCGAAAAGCACATCAAATACACAGCTGATGATTTGGAGGATTACCTGTTGGATCTTTTTGAGGGATCCCAAAAATCATTACATGGTGGCCACAGGAAGTTGTCTTAGGGATGGTGTTGGAATTAGCTTAGAAAATGAAAATGCTAATTAAAGATTCTTGCAGCTCCGTACATGCCTGTCTTTTTGAACCAGAAATATACAATTTCCATTTCTCATCACTAGTCCTAGTAGAAATATAATGCTGAATTTCTGCCAATCTGGAGCAAAAGGAAAGAGGCTTTCTCGGTATTTGTTTGGAAAGCAAGAGTCAAAATTATTTAATAATTAAAATAATAAACGAAAATGAAAAAATTAATACAAAAATTTGATGAAATAAATGCAAAAAATTATATTATACGAACGCAAAAAAGAATTAATTTGGAGAGTTAAAATCTGTTAATATAATAAAGTTCGTAATATTTATAAAATTAATAAGAAGAGAAAATAGGCGAGAAAAATAGAAAAACTTTTGATAAAATATGAAGGATAACCAAATAGTTTATTACCCCCGTGACTATAGATAAAGAAAAATAATATTATTTTATGATATATTTAAAAATATTTTAAAAATATGTTATATTCTAGTATATAATTTATCTATTGAGATATATTTATATTAATTATTTGTTGGGAGCAATAACTGTATATGTTAGGAGACCGATCGACACGTTGCGATTGAGCTGCTTTACAATTTAAAAGATTTGGATTACACTAGTATTATTAACTATAGTTTATGGTAAAATGGTAAGCGGTTGATTCTATATTAATAATATTAATATTTTAGTATAAAAGTATGGTACTAATTTATCATAATATTATTTTTAAATAAATACAGATTTAATTTTAAGATTTTAATCAATAAAATAACATTGAAACATAAAAATGCTTACTTAATTGAATTTAATAACAATGATTGGATTTAAAAACGCTTCAAGTTAAAAGGAAATATTGACTTTGTAGATGGATCATAAACATAAGTAACTCAATATATAATTATTTATACTAGCATCAACTTACATGCGTTGCGTGTATAATTTAATTGATGAATATCATGTATTGTATATATGTAACACGTTTGTATTTTTAAATGAATGAGCAGTACCATCATTTAAGAATTTGATCCTCATACATTCAAAACACAGAAAATTAAATAAATTTTGCCCAACACTTGTTTACATATCAGAATTACATGTGTGCTTCATACATAGAATCCAAACATCCCAGCAAGAGATACTACATGATTATTTAGATTTGCGGAGTATAACAGAGATATAGCATATTGTTTAGGCATATCCAACCAACTCAAATCAGATATTACACGTGAACAAACATAGAGAAATTCAAAAAACATTAACAAATTAACATGCCACTAAATTGAATATAGAATTTTTCTTCATAATTTGACCTCACGACAAATAATGATCATTAGAAAGATTATTAATTTTGACCTAATTAAAATAAATAAATTATGGAATGATAGTTAGAGACAAAAAAATGAAATGGTTTGATCAACAATTGAAATAAAGTAAAGTGATATAGTGATAGACCTATGTGTCAAGTATAAGTAAATAAGCATGGCTCTGGAGGTTGCATCATGAGACTTCCTAGTCTACCATCTGAGAAAAATATGTAATAGTGTGAGTATGTGTTGTTGCTTTCATGGCTCCCAACAGGAGAAATTGAATAATTCAGCCCATCAAAGCATGGAGACTTCTGAGCAATGGTAATGTGAAAACCATGTAACTTAAATATATTATTCATAAAGAGTCGGGCTACTGTTGTTGCTGTATATAGGTGAGATAAAGCATGAAGTGTGAGTATTTACTCAGTCTTTCTATTACCATCGTGATTACTGTGAATCCCTTTTAAGGAGGTAGCCCTTCTAAAAATCCATGCTTATATATTCCCAATTCCTGGTAGAATGGATAGAGGCTGGAGTAAACCTGTTGATTGAATGTTTTCCACCTTGTTCTTTGACAAAATCTTGGACAACTCTTCTCATTCCAGGCCAGTAAAACTCTTTCTTTATTCTTGTATAGGTTTTATATACCCCCATATGACCTCCTAATGGGCTGCTGTGAAATATTTGCACGATCTCTTGCTGGAATGACCTTAAGCCACCCAAGTGCAATCTCCCTTTTGTAAAAAAGTAAGTCATTACACATTTTGTATTGGGTGAGGTTCAAGATTCCTTGATGGTAATGGCTTGATAGCTCTTGCAACAAGGTACCCTGGAGGTAAGTCCTTTTTAGCTCATCTAGCCATTCATGATACTGATAGCATGGAACTGTGGATTGGGTTGTGGTTCTCTTTTTGAGTTTAGCAATAATTTGTCGGGATGGGTAAGAGTTGGAATTGTGTGAGTTTTTTCTGAGTCTGATGTTTCTGTCTGGTGTACATGGGATAGAGCATCAGCAACCTTGTTGGTCTTGCCACTTCTGTATTCTACTGAAAAGTCATATCCAAGAAGCTTAGAAATCCACTTTTGTTTGTGCTGAAGTTCCCAGCCGTTGTTCCAAAAGATACTTTAAGGCATGTTGGTCAGTTCGTACTTTAAAGTGTTGTCCCACCAAATAATGCCTCCATTTCCATATAGCCATGACTAAGGCCAGCAGTTCTTTCTCATAAGTGGACAGTGCCAGATTTCTCCCCTTTAGGCCTTGGGTTAGATATGCTATCAGCCTTCCTTCTTGCATCAGGACCGCCCCCAGTCCTTCTCCTAAAGCATCACATTCTACCACAAAATTTTTAGAAAAATCGGGTTACTTTAAGACAGGAGGACTTACCATTGCTTCCTTTAGCTTCTCAAAGGCTGTTTGGCCCATTTCATTCCAAGGGAAATAGTTTTTCCTCAGCAGAACTGTTAGAGCAGATGCTATTGCTCTGTATCCCTGCACAAACTTTCTATAATATCCAGTGAGTTCTAGAAAACCCCTTAAAGCTTTTAAATTCTTAGGCAGGAGCCAATTTTGCATTGCTGCTATTTTGTTGGGATATAACTCCTTTTTGTGATTATGTGTCCCAATCACTTTACTTCTCGACTCCCAAACACACATTTAGACATTTTTGCAAACAACTGATGGTATTTCAATGTTTCTAAGACAATCCTAGAGTGTTATAAATGGTCTTCTAGTGACTGCTGTAAATTAGGATATCATCGAAGAAAACCAAAACAATTTCCTCAAATAAGGCTTAAAAACTTCATTCATCAACCCTTGGAAGGTGGATTGGGCATTTGTAAGTCCAAAGGGCATTACTAAAAACTCGTAGTGACCCTCATGAGTCCTAAAAGCAGTTTTGGGTATATCCCTTTCATGCATTCGGATTTGATGATAACTTGAACGTAGGTCCAATTTTGAAAATATAGTAAGTCCAATTTTGAAAATATAGCAGCCCCATGGAGTTCATCTAATAGTTCATCAATGTTAGGAATGGGATACTAATTTTTATCGTGTCTTTGTTAAGTGCACGATAGTTCACGCACGTCCTCCAACTCACATCTGCCTTTAGTATTGCAACACAGGTGAAGAGTAAGGGCTTTGGCTCCCTCGTATGATTCCACTTGATAACATCTCTGCTACCAATTTTTCGATCACCGTCTTTTGGTAGTATGGATACCTGTATGGCCGAACAATAGCTGGTCTAGCCCCTTCTTGTAGCTCAATTTTGTGATCATTGCTTCGGGCTGGCGGTCATCCATTAGGTTCGGAAAATACAGCTTTGAATTCTTGCATAGTTTGTTGTACTTGTGGTGAACTCCCTTCCTCCTATATGGCTTTATTATCCCCAATTAATTGTACCCATATGCCTTTGGCTGCACCCTTCTTTAATTTTGAAATCTGCCCCACCCCCTTTTAACACCTCCTCTGGTGGGTGTAGCCCTTGTAATAAAAATTTGCTTCCCATGAAAGTAAATGCATTGTTAAGTCAGAAAAACTTCCACAGTATTGAACCAAGAGTTCTTAGCCAATCTACTCTTAATACCACATCACAACCTGCCAGTGTTAAAAGATAAATATTAGCTTTAATCTGTATACTTTGTAACTGTTGTTCAAAATCTATGGGTGTGTATCTTAGGAAAGTAGCAAGCAAAAACAACAAATGGCTTTGTATTAGAAATGTCGAGGCGAGATTTGGAATCTCTGTCCTTAAGACAATATTGCCCCGCTACGGTGCTAACGGTTTACTTTGACAATTTGTCTCCCAAGATACAACGACTATGATTTGTGATAGGAGCACTCCAAATCACAAATCCTTTAAACCACAAAGGTCTAAAAACGCTCAACCATAACAATGATGAAGACACATAAAATTACTCAAATTTTGATCTTCAAATATGATGTGAATTTCCAAAATTCCATTTCTAATTCATTCAAGGGTTGTTTCTTATATAGTATACCAAGTGGTGTCATCAACAGACACAATTTGGAAGCATCCATCATGAAAAATTGCACCCAACATGAATGGAGACACCATTTAATTTGGAAGCATCTAATCATGAAACAATGCACTCCAACATTGAAAAATTGCACCCCAACATGAATGGACACCATTTAATTTGATTCAAATTTCCAACAATCCCCCACATGAATTAAATTAATGCATATATGTAATTGAGCGCTTTTAACGAACTATTATGGCATCGAGAGAGATAGCTTGTGGCTTTGAATCTTCCGTAGTAGTATTCAATCAGATTTACTTGACTTAATAGTGAACTTATAGTCTTGAACTATTTAGTCGTTGGTGTAAACCAAGACAATTGAACCCACACCATAATAGTTATAACCTTCGTATTGGTTTCTTACGGTTGTGTCCGTTTCGGCCATGGACCACGCTTGGTTTCATAAGTGCTTTTCATCTTTGAAGCGGCCACACTTCGCACTTACTTAGATGATCTCCTAGAAGAGTATCCCGCTATACTCCAACATATTCTTATATGTCTTAGGAATCATTAAAGGCCTTTTGCCTATCCTCGTACCATTTTTGCAGGCTACACCCCTTATCATAGGAATGGGTCGGAGATTAATTCTCCAAGGTGTTTATACAATCTCATAATTTAGTTGTCCCTTTTGAACCTAGATCTTGGGATCTCCAGTCAACAAGGTTGGGTATCCACTATGAGATTTTGATTATAAGGTTTTAACCCCATTCCCCTCGATAAACTTCCACATGATCTCTCGGTTAACCAATTTATATGCGGATCCGCGGTTTCACATAATCACTCATGATTATGCCACTAGAGATCATTTTGTCATATAGCATTACCGCAACATATTTTAGTTGCATGCACATGATTTTTCTCTAACAACTTATAAAGCAACTCGGCCGAAGAAGCTTTATATGTTTTCCATAGAGAATTTTTCCACAATAAATATATCTTTAGTTTTGGTAATCACATTACCTCTTTTGCATCATTTTATCCTTTTAGGATATTTCCATCATCGAATTTTAAGCGTTGTTAACGCGTTATTTCAAAATTCGAGACCAGATCAAAATACTCAACTTTAATTCACAATTCGAAATTTTTAAGTACATAAAAATTACAAGTTCAAGATTCCATTTCTTGCAAACTTGAAATTTAAACACAAAGCTTAAAATTTGAAACTCGAATTAATCCTTGAGATTTCGTTCTTCAAGTGTCTTGGAAACTTCATTCCAAACATTATTCTTGATGCACACATGTCAAAATGTTTTGTCAACATTTTTCTTTTGTTACTTGATGATTTCTAAATTGCTTCTCCAATGAGCATATCATCAATACACAAGCATACATATGCTTAGGTGTGTACACATTTGTCACACTTGTTAATCTATTTGACAACAAGATTTGTCAAACTCTTCATGTCTTTTATTTGGTTTTTGTTATGACTTTACTTTGGCCTTCATTTATAGTTTAGCCAAGTACCCCCACATTTCAAATATTGTAGGAAACTCTCTTTTCCTTCAATCACAAGTGTGGTAAGTGATTGAATCCAAGAATTGCAACCCCCACAACTTCGGGTAGTAACGAAATGCATTGGCGTTCAAACTTTAGTGTTTCAAGTTCTAAGCGTTATAGACTTACAAATCTATATTCAAGTTTTTATTTCTTGAAAATTTCGGATTTAAACATACTTGCTTACAAAAGTTGAAACTTGGATAATATTCTCAAACTCGGTTGGCATTTTGCAATTTAAGCGCACTAACTTAGAAAACTTGAATTCAAGTTTTTAAAACTTGCAAATTCATGTTATAAGCGTACTAGCTTAGAAATTCAAAATGAACCAATTTGAGATATTCCAACGCCTAATCGAAATTTGTGGCTTCGATTTATCACTTGTGTTTTAAGCGTACAAAGCTTAGAAACTCGAATTCAAGATTTTATAGTCTTGCAGATTCAAGCTTAAGTGTCAAATTCTTAGACAACACAAGTATAATCTACTCACAATTTCCCATAGCAAAACTCATTTGCTAAATTTTTTTTTTTTTGCAATATCATTCTTGAAGTGTTTAAACACCTCACTGGCCTCGTTTTTGCTTCATAGCAAAAAAGTCACAACAATTCATGTGCAAATATTGATAAAGTAACAAATTACTTTTCTCACATCTCTAGTTTGCACAATCTTTCCATCACAAACATCATTGTGAGTAACCTTTCGGAAATTTTGTTGTCCTCTTCGATTCTCAAGCGAATCACAAGGTCTTCAAGATTCATCTCTTTTTGCTTATGCTTGAGATAATTCTTGAAGTCCTTCCATGATGGAGGCAACTTTTCAATCATGGCAGCCAATTGGAATGAGTCACTTAGAACCATTCCCTCCGCATGAATTTCGTGCATGATTACTTGCAAATCTTGCACTTGTGCTATCACATGCTTTGTATCAACCATTTTGAAATCCAGGAATCACCCAACTATGAATTTCTTCATGCCGGCTCCTCGGATCTATACTTTTCTCCAAGGATTCCCACAATTCCTTGGCTGTCTTCACTAGACAATACACATTGTATAATGTGTTGTCCATCCGTTGAGAATATAATTCTCGCATAGGAAATCGCTTTGATTCCACACATCAACCGCAGCCCTCTTTTGGTTGTCGGTTTCACTCTCCATAATAGTAGGAGCATCCTCATTGAGGAATCTTGTCAACCCCAAGGTTGTCAAATAAAACAACATCTTTTGTTGTCATCGCTTGAAATCGTTGCCATTGAACTTTTCAAGCCTTTCACCATGATGAACGAGAGTCGTTGTTGCACTCGACGAAACCATTTGTTGCTGCTATTGTCTTAAGATTGTTGTTCAAAATTCATGGGTGTGTATCTTAGGAAAGTAGCAAGCAAAAACAACAAATGGCTTTGTATTAGAAATGTCGAGGCGAGATTTGGAATCTCCGTCCTTAAGACAATATTACCCCGCTACGGTGATAACGGTTTACTTTGGCAATTTGTCTCCCAAGATACAACGACTATGATTTGTGATAGGAGCACTCCAAATCACAAATCCTTTAAACCACAAAGGTCTAAAAACGCTCAACCATAACAATGATGAAGACTCACAAAATTACTCAAATTTTGATCTTCAAATATGATGTGAATTTCCAAAATTCCATTTCTAATTCATTCAAGGGTTGTTTCTTATATAGTATACCAAGTGGTGTCATCAACAGACACAATTTGGAAGCATCCATCATGAAAAATTGCACCCCAACATGAATGGAGACACCATTTAATTTGGAAGCATCTAATCATGAAACAATGCACCCACCCATCATGAATGGACACACCATTTAATTTGATTCAAATTTCCAACAGTAACTTGATTGAAACAGCCCTACAGTAACCTTGGCAAAGAAGGCTATCTCCATTAGCCACTTTGATTGTCAATTGGCTATCTTCCATTGGCAGCTTTGATTTCCTTGCTACATAAGGGTCCACAAAGCTATGTGTACTTCCTGTATCAATCAAATTTAAGACTTTGTGATTGTTGATGAAACCTTCAATTCTCATAGTTTTAGGAGACAACTAGCCGTCCATAGCATGTAAGGAAATGCCCAACAACTCCCCCAACTCTTCTTTCTCCATGGTTGGTACGTCCAGTTGATTCAAAGCCAACTTCCCTTTGCTGGACTCCACGTCCTCCTCAATTTCTTCCAGCCTTTCTAACAGAAATATTTTGGGATTTTTACACTTGTTTCCATCATGGAATTTTTCGTCACAATTGTAGCATTTTTCATTCTCTCTTCTTTCTTGTATTTGGGTCGGGGTCAATCTTTTAATCGGAAAAGTAAATTTTTGGTTTGGATTTGTGTTTGGATAATTTCGTGTATGCGTTCTGGTTTGTGGAAAAGGCATCTTTTGGGAAAGTATGGGGGTTATAGTTTTTGGATTATAGGTTGTATTTGGTAGAATTTGGTGGTATGGTTTTTGTTGGATTTTAGAAACCCCAATCTTGATTTTGATGTTAAAAACTTGTTATTGTGTTGCTAACATATTTCATCAAGTGTGCAGGTCATAGATCATTATTAGAAGCTTGATGAATTGCAAAGAAAGTGCTTGAATATATCAAGCTGGACCAAGACTGATCTGTCCACCAGCTGACCAGACCAGCTGACCAGACCGGTCAGACCAGACCAGCTGAGCAGACCAGCAGACCAGACCAGTCCGGTCCGAAATACAAAGAGCCCAGAAACCAGAATATGATCATTGCAAGCTCGGGAATGATGCAGAACCTTTTCCAACGGGCATATTCTTGTATCTAACGTATATATCATTACTTGGGCTATATATACATGATTTGGAAGCTCAATAATAGCTGATTGAAGATCAATCCAAGCCTTCCAAAGCAAACCCACTTGAGATTCAATTGGAGAACTTCAAAGACAAAAGCTGTTAAATGAAGAGCACTCTCCAAACCTTTGGCACCTCTTACCTTGCTGTATCAGATCTGTTAGGAGATCATTTGTGCCTTTGTATTCACTCTATTTATTGTATTTGTGAGCTAAAATAGAAGAGTGAATTCCATTGTAACGGTTGATGTTCATCACAACCGATTAAGAGATCTTTGTATGTGAGACATTAAAGAACATACATAGTTGAGTTGCTAGGAGTTCTAGTTGGATGAGGAATGCCCAACTGGATCGGGTTTGTACAAAGAGTTGTATAAATCAAAGTCTTCTGGTGTATCCTTCCATGAGATGGAAGAAGGGGAGATGTAGAAGCGTTGTGCTTCGAACTTCCAGAAACAAATGCTTGTGTTATTCACTTTACTGCATTTAGTTACTTTACTGTTTTTACATACTTTCTTGCATATCTTTAAAATGCCTTTCAAATGAGTAATCGGTTTTAGAGCAGGTTATGTCGAGTGTCTTCCGCTTGTTTTTGCAACCGAACTCGATATAATCTCTCGGTGCAATTATTTCAAGAACACGAGCTATTGAAGCTCAAGTTGGTTGACCTCGGGTGTGGAATGGCAACCCACCCCCGGAATCGATACTAACAAGTGGTATCAGAGCAGGTTGTTCTTGGAAAGCATTTTAACCGATTTTAGATGAAAATCTTTTAAAGAAAACTTCTCATGAGCATGAAACTATTCTCATGGCATAATTTTCAAAAACTTGGTGTATGTAAATTTTTAGCATAAAAATCAATTTCATTGCATTCATTTTGTACGAAAATAATTTTAAAATCTATTTTAAATGTTCAAATTTTCGTTCAATCTGTTCTTAACTCATTTTAAGTTTAAAATTGTTATTTTGAGAATTTTTTCTAACAATTTCGAAGCATTCAGTTTTTCTGGCAGCTTGCAGCGACTTTGGGAGAATTTGCATAACTTCTTGCTCGGATGTCCAAATGACGAACCGTTTTTGCGTTGCAAACTAGACTCGTATAGGATTGCAACGATATAGGTCTTGCACCCTAATTCTTCACGAAGAAAAGCAGTTTATTCTGCAAAGTTGACTCATGTGCTGCCACCGCAGAAAAATGAAATAGACATTGTTTAGTTTTGTCAAAAAATTCAAATTTGTTTCCAAGTATGCTCATCCATCATCAAAAGAGGTTATTTTTGTTCAAAAATTAATGTGCATTGCATTTTTTTTAATTTGTTTTAGCCTACCCCATTTGGCCCTCACTTGCTCATATGTTCAAACATTTTAAAATTAAGGGGGAGAGTTTAATCTCAATCCTTGATGGGGAGTAAATATTTTTTGTCTTCCTTTTTGATTCACACAAAAAGGGGGAGAAATATGTTGTTTAAAAAATATTATTTTTCTTGTTTTGCAACATTATGCTTTAATGTTCATATTTTCCTTCAAGTTTTGTGATCATCAAAAAGGGGGAGATTGTTGGGTTTTGGAAACCCGAATAATCTTGTTTTGATGTTAACAAAACTTGTTATTGTGTTGCTAACATATTTCATCAAGTGTGCAGTTCATAGATCATGATTAGAAGCTTGATGAATTGCAAAGAAAATGCTTGAATATATCAAGCTGGACCAAGACTGGAAATGCTAAGGCTGATCTGTCCACCAGCTGACCAGACCAGCTGACCAGACCGGTCTGACCAGACCAGTCCGGTCCGAAATACAAAGAGCCCAGAAACCAGAATATGACCGTTGCAAGCTCGGGAATGATGCATAACCTTTTCTAACGGGCATATTTTTGTATCTAACGTATATATAATTACTTGAGGCTATATATACATGATTTGGAAGCTCAATAACAGCTGATTGAAGATCAATCCAAGCCTTCCAAAGCAAACCCACTTGGGATTCAATTGGGGAACTTCAAAGACAAAAGCTGCTAAATGAAGAGCACTCTCCAAACCTTTGGCACCTCTTACCTTGCTGTATCAGATCTGTTAGGAGATCATTTGTGCCTTTGTATTCACTCTATTCATTGTATTTGTGAGCTAAAATAGAAGAGTGAATATCATTGTAACGGTTGATGTTCATCACAACCGATTAAGAGGTCTTTGTATGTGAGACATTAAAGAACATACATAGTTGAGTTGCTAGGAGTTCTAGTTGGATGTGGAATGCCCAACTGGATCGGGTTTGTACAAAGAGTTGTATAAATCAAAGTCTTCTAGTGTATCCTTCCATGAGATGGAAGAAGGGGAGATGTAGAAGCGTTGTGCTTCGAACTTCCAGAAACAAATGCTTGTGTTATTTACCTTACTGCATTTATTTACTTTACAGTTTCTACATACTTTCTTGCATATCTTTAAAATGTCTTTCAAATGAGTAATCGTTTTAGAGCGGGTTATGTCGAGTGTCTTCCGCTCGATTTTGCAATCGAACTCGATACAATCTTCACGAGCTATTGAAGCTCAAGTTGGTTGAACTCGTGTGTGGAATGACAACCCATCTCCGGAATCGATCCTAACAGTTTTTCTGTGGCTCCTTTGTATGATACCTCCCCTTCTTGTAATTTTGCCAAACCAAAAGCAGCTGACAGCCTGATAGTTTTGAACATGGTAACCATAATTTTTAACTCATCCTTCAATCCTTTAACTTTATTAGACAGTACTTCGAATTCGGTCTGGTATTCTTCCACGGTGGATGTTTGCTTTAACTTTGTGAAGGCTCCTATGGGATCCCGAAAGTGGAATGTCCAAATCTTATTTTAAGAGCTTGAGTAAAATCATCACAATCCTTATAGGACCCGATTCTTTAAGCCATCCAAACCATGATAAGGCGTTTCCTTCCATGTGAAAGAAGGCAATATCTAACTTTTGTTCTTCAGGGGTGTGAAAGTAATCAAAGAACTGCTCCGCCTTGAGAATCTATTCCATGGGTTCTGCCCCATCGGATTTAGAAAACTCAAGCCTGAGTGTCCGGGCTTGAATTTCACCATTTCCTTCGAACATTGGATTAAGGATGAACTGACCTTTAGTAGTTGATGATCGTACACCATTTACATCGTTTTGGCTGTTGTTTTGATTTGTTAATTGTTGATAACTGGTTGCCAAATTTCCGAGCTGCTGTAATATTGCTTCCAACATTAGTTTCTGTTTGTTTTGTTCTTCTTTTAAGTAAGCAGATTCCTCTTTGAGCAATGCTACCGCATTGGACAACAAAGCTTGGCGGGTTCCCTTAGCCATGTCATAGGAACGCGTCTCTGATACCACTTTTGTGATTGTTGATATTATGCGAATTATTGTAGGCAATTCGAGGAGCCTGGACCTCCAATTTACTAGTTTATGTATGAAAGATCTGATATGTTTATTACCCTTCTTCCATGATTAAATAAACATTCACTTTGGCATGGTCCAAGGACCTTAACTGTCTTATCACACTACTTTTAACTGACTTATTCTATTAACCCATTATATTTGGCCCAAGATCTGTACATGGACTCAAATAGATACATGAAATTAATTAAATACTACTTGACTCAACATTAATTAAACATTCATCTTGACTCAACAACGAAGTAAATAAGACTAAGCCCAATACGTTTCTGGCCCAAAGAGCAAACGAGTGCATTTGTATTCAGCTTAGTATTTGATCAAATCATAACAAAGTCCGCTTCACAACGAAGCTGAAGCCGGGAAATTTGGACAAATAACCTTAAATTAATTTTATTTTAAGAAAATGATCTCCTTAAGTGTTAAGAATAACACTTGGGAGGTTATTTTTCTTAAAAAAATTGTTAAGAATAACACTTGGGGAGGTTATTTTTCTTAAAAAAAACTTGTTTTTAAGGTGAATTTTCAAAACAGCCGCTGGTGGCTTTTTTCTTAAAAAAAACTTGTTTTTAAGGTGAATTTTCAAAAAGCCGCTGAAGCCACCATATAAAACACCTCCAGCTTACATCTCCATTCCTTCAAACCTCGCGCGCTTTGGCCCATCAGCTCTGTTGAACAATCTCCTTCAATCTGGTAATCTATTTTCTAAGCTGATGTTCTTTTTTTGTGTCAATTGAAAATATGCAGAGGATAGAGTCAGTGAACAGATTTGATGAGGTGTCAAAATTGAAATTGCGTCTCGTGATTTCCCCTTCCAGTTCTTTTACGAGTGTGATGTTGGTTGCTGTTATTTATGATATCGGTTTTCCTGGATTTTCATCAGGAAATGCGGACTGGAAAGCAGGTGGCTCGGATGTCCCTAGAAGAGTTTCTCCTTGCCAAAGGCATTTCAGCCGTAAGTATTTAGACTATGCAGTTGTATCGGTGATTGATTATCATTTTAATGACGTCATTTTTTATGTTCAAGTTACTTTAAAATACCTCTGCGGGTTCAAAATTGTATTGAGCTTGTGATAAATGGGGGTTTAAAACTTGTTATTTTTTTCAATATCAGCTGGTTTTTTTTTTATGGGAAATGGAATCTCGTGTCTGAATAATCAGCATTTATCTTTACATTTGTGATTGAATTATTTTTATGTGAAGGTGAATGAAATGTAAAATGACACAACCAGCGTAGTTGTTATTCTTTATGCCATTTTTGTATCTTGCTTCTCTATCTTTCTTAAATCGCTCCTCTTCCGCTTTTTATCTGCCACTTGTATCTCGTTGCAGGAAAAAATACTTGAAATTGAATTCATTAAAGCAATACTTCCAAAAAGAGAGGAAGAACCTTCTTTGCATGATGATCGGGTTAGTTCAGTTGATGGTTCCCATGATGGGTATGTGTAGAAAATTTTAGTGGTGTTCTTTTCATGTGCTGATTGGAATTGTTTTTCTCCTTTCTCGTGTGTGTATTGGTTTAGTTTATGGGTTAATTGTCATTTCCCCCTTGAAGTATCTTGTCCTATCACTCAATCCCCTGTAATATGGCAGGTATATTTTGACAGGATGCTATGATGGTTTTGGAAGGTAACAATTTTCCTTTTATATCGGTTTGAACTTACATATAAATATTTGTTTTATGCCTTTTAGGATATGGAGAACTGGTGGTATTTATACACATGTACTGGATGGGCATTCTGGTCCAATTACTTCAGTTTGTATTTTGAAACCAAAAGGTAAGAGAAGGGAAATCTTTTCTGTGTAGGGCATAAGTTTCTGAGTGAATAATTACTTTTCGTTCTAATGTTCTTGGCTTATTTATTTGCTCTTTGAAATATTATTTTAGTTACTTCATTTTTGTTGTTATTAACCTATCTAGTTGTCCATGTTCTTCGGAATAAGATTGTCTTGCAATGTGGCTACTTTATTCAATTGGCTTATAATGTTACATCCAGTATATAAAATTGCATGTGAATCATGACTTATGCAATTGCAAATATTTTACATGGCACCAATTTCCTCATGGTTGCTGATGTCATAAGATATAAATTAATATTTCTTGTCTGTGATGTATGCATGTTGTGCGGATACAGTTTAGTATACACAATGTCTGGAACCTAGCTATTTGACAACATACATAACACACTTATATGATTCGTTATGTTGTTTTCTTCTCAACAGCCGAGAGCGTTGGTTATCAAATTGTTGCCACATCTTCTAAAGACAAGGCCTTAAGGTTGTGGAAGGTACTTGCTGAAAGTTTCCTTGTTGATTTGGCTACTTTCTACTCAGTGCAAATTAGTTTTGTATATCAATTAATACATGTTTTTTTATGATTTTGTTGTTCAAGTTTGTTGTGGATGATTCCCTAGATCAACCAAAGAATGTTAGAGCATTTAAAATATTGTATGGTCATACACTGCTGCTGTTCAGAGCATTGCAGCCGAGTATATATGTTTCCTCTTAATGTCATTTATAACAAGTACTTGTACTAAAATGCCGTCTTCCTCATTCTTTTCCTATTTAATGTTAGGTGTGTTCAGGTTCTTGGGATTGTACAATTAACTTGTGGAACACAAATGCTTTTCAAATTGAAGGTAATATAGTTACATTGAAGAGGAGGTAAAAGAATGCTGAAGATAAGGAACTTCAATCTAAGGTACTATTAACTCCCCATTAGTAATAGAGTTTCAAAATTCTTAGCTTCATAAAGTTGATGATTGTGAAATTTTTCTGGAGTTGCTGACTTTTAATGATCTCCTACTTCCGGATTATATGACCAAATAACAATGAAGTTGTGATTTTCATGACAGTAGTTAATAAAATGTGAAGTTGCAGCTCTCTTGCAAAATTCGATTTTAGTTCAACTACAAAATTAACTGGAGATTCAAAATTGATATCAGTATAATATAGCAGTCTTTGAATGGCACGAGCAGAAATAAATTTATTAAAAATTATGAATATATTATTTGGAGAATATCAAAGTCTTCCTGCACCTGCAAGTCCATTGTCTTTTCTCCTCGGAGATTAAAGAAATCCAGTGTTTGTTAAAAAAAAAATCATGAGATAAATTGGCTTTTAGTGTGTTAAATTGCTAATTTATGGACTCTTTAGTTGGTTTTTTAATTAATGTAGTCAAGCTCATGAACTTTCTTTTGTTTTCTTTCGTTCGTCGCAGATTTCTGTATGTGATATATTTGTTTTGTTGGTTGACAGGGAGAGGCTCTATCAACACTTGTAGGGCACACACAATGTGTGTCTTCTGTGGTCTGGCCTCGACATGAAACAGTTTATTCAGCATCTTGGGATCATTCAATTAGAAGATGGGATATTGAGACAGGCAAAGACGTTTTAAGCATGGTGAGTGAGTTTAGCTACTCCATCTGTAAGAAAAATAAAGTTTTTCACGCTGCAGTGTACCCATGTTTCATATAACCTGTGCTTTCTTTTCTTTTCTTTTTTCTCTTCCGTTCAACTAATCATAGGCATCACTTCCTTTTTAATTGTGCATGCATGTATTTCAATCTATGGTTTCTGAATTGCGTGGTCTTCTGTAGTGGCCATTGGCTGTGATTGATTCTCACAAGGACAAGGTACTCCAAATTTGAGGCTTGATGTTTGAATTTTCACCTGATTGTTATTGTTGGTAAAATAAATACATTGTTAACATAGGTGTTTTGTGCTGACTGGTGGAAAAATGATGCTGTAATAAGTGATGGTGCTACTGACTCAAAGCTTTGCATATCTTCTGGAATATCAGTGCAGTGATCTATAGGTATGCTCTTGCTTATTCTCAGTATTGTCTAGTTGACTTAAATTTCAGTTGTAGAATGTAAACTCCTGTCTGATCTTCTCACTTTGCCGAATTCAGATTAGACCTATCAATATGTTTTGTTTTAAACTATTCATATTAGATATTCCATATCTTAACAATGAGGACTGACCAAATTGGCTCTTGAATCTTTTTACCCTAATTTTGGGAGAGATTCCTCTCCTCGGCGCCATTAAAATATTGAAAAAGGGTGGGAGATAGAAAAAAACTTAGTAGATAGTTTTAACTTCCCAAACGGTTCCATGGGTACAAAGCACTGAGCCGCATCACTCTAAATATCTTATATGTTACCTTCAAGATCGTAACTGAACTAATTCCACTCATTCTGGACCAACCAGCTACATATTGGGTAGTGGGTACTCGTTTGTTGATTTTGGTTGTTGACACAAACCGTGTACTGTATCCCATCCTTCTGGGAATAATTAGGATAACAAATTCTTTCAGAAGCTACAATGTATTTATTTGCCTACCTGGTTTGAATTTTCGGAATCCCTTGTTGAGTAAAATTAACCAATTTTTTCTTGTTCGTCAGCTGAAGTAATGTTAGAAATAATGGCAACACATACTGGAGATTAAGCAAATTGTAAACAAGGAAGCCCCGATGATAAATTTTGGAACTATATCCAAAAAATATAAGTGGATCGAGATTGTTTGGGCTGGAATTATACAACAATTTGAGGCATGTAGTATCTATCGACTTCGGATGATATTTTTTATTATATAAAATTTTGTTTGTATTATCGTTTATTATTTAAGTCGATATATTACCTAAAGATACCAAAACCATAACTTAAAAGAGGAAACCAAGAACCATGCAGTAATCTATAATATTAGTTGTATGTTTTTAGTTTAAACGTATGGAAGTGTAGTTTCTTATGAATAGAATAGAGAGACTCCTCGTGGTATACAAGACAAATATAATATATATGGGAACGTGGGAGGAATTGGTACGTTCTGAATGTGTCATAAATAATGAACTTTTCCACTCCAATAATATATGTAAGGAAAAAGGAAAGAAACTTCAGGGCCACTTTGACTGTTTAGGTCTACCGCCATTAGTCGTGAAAATTCGGTTTAGGCTGACTCTAATAAACAAATGAAGTAACTAAATTATTCAAGGCCCAAAAAGTTTCCTAAAGGTGAAAAATTAAAAGGGAAAAAGTGGAACTTTGTTCAACCTAATTTGGGTTTTAAACTTCAATTATTTAGGTTCATTTTGTGCATAAATAACAAATATACCTTTACTTTTTGAATTCTCTGAATTAAAATTCAGATTATCTTTCACTTTTCGCATTCTCTCTCCTATTTTTTCGGATTTTCTCTTGTTATTTTTTCATTATCTCTCTTCCTTTGCACAGTTAAAAATTCATGTACCAATATAAATATCATGCACCAGTTATTTTGATCATGACTTCATGCACCAGTTGTTTTTGAAATTTTCATGCACTAATATCTTTTAAATTTCCATGCACCAGTTATTTTTAGTGTAAACTTCATGCACCAGTTATTTTAATCAGACTTCATGCACCAATTGCTTTTAAAATTTTCAATATAACGGGATAATACGTTAAAACGTCCCTAAGTTTGGGTCCATTCCAGGTTCACTCACTCGAGTTTTCAGTGACCCGGTTTAGTCCTTAAAGTTTTAAAAATTTCACGGTTTAGTCTATGATGTTAAGTTGACCGTGAGAAGCAAAATGAGAGGATTGATTCGGAAATATTTTACAACTTTAGGGACTAAACTTGATCTAGTTTGTTATCAATTCAGTCCATCTATGTTAGCTTCTTATGGACGACTTTACATCAGGACTGGATTGAGAAAAAACTTTAGGGACTAATTTGGGTAGCTGAAAACTTTAAAAACTGAACTGAGAATGAACTCAAACTATATAGATGTTTTAATATATTTTCCAGAGTATAACTTTTGTGTTTGTTCCTTGTACAGATGATAAACCCTTCCATTCATTGTTTTCGTTTGGTTTGGGTCAAGACCCATTGTTGTATCTTATGATTTCTGTTCAGATTTCATATAAGGTATGTTTGTTTAAAAAAAATATTTCGTTTATGCTTTGATCAAAGAAAAGAAAAGGTTACTGGAAGTAAATATTGAAATTTGGGGATTATTAATTGTTTATTTTTTTTTATTTTCCTTAAAAGTTAATTGTTGATTTAATTTTTTTATTTTATCAACTATCATACCAATTTTTTATTTTTATTTTTATTTTTAAAAAAAATCAATCCAATTTATTATACTAACATGGGAAATTGAAGCATACATCACAATCACTCAATCAGCAATAATTGATCAAAATAAAAAAAATAAAAATAAAAAGGGACATAGACTCAATATTTAATTTTTTTTATTTACTGTAATACTTATTCTTCTTGCCATGTGACACGTGTATATATATTAAATTTTAATAAAATTTATAACTTGATATACTTACTCCCATTTAATCTTTATACATGTTCAATCCATCCATAAAATAAAAAAGAATAAAATTTTAAAACGAAAATAAATTTCTAAAATCTTACTTTCAATTTTCGTTTAAGAACCGATGCTCAAAGGAAATTGTACACTTTGGTGCGTTGGGTGTTTTCAGCATACACAAACACACACACAGTTGGATATGTTTATCTAAATTTATGGCTTTAATCAATTTAAACAATTGCTGATTAAAAATATATAATACTGAATATAGAAACAGTATACTGACATCAACCAATAAATCGAAATACAAAAAACCAATAGACTTACAGCATTAGCAATAAATTGAAGAAAGTCTAAAACATCAAGAATCTGGAAATGATTATGGACGATGCCACAACAAGCCGTGTGCCCGTAAACTCATATTTGCTCGCCTAAGCTTCTGGCCTTTTGGACAAGTGAATTCCAAGGTACAACGCCAGTCACCACTGTTCAGATTGAATCACAACTCTGAACATACTCTTTCGAACACTAGTAGTTTGCAGTACTCCCAAATAGTATGATATGTATGATATGAAGAATGATTTCGGATTTAAGAAACAAAAGAGATGGAGCAACTTATATAGCTGAGCATCATACATCCCAAAGGTCTCAGAAATTAAGTGTAATGTTTAGTGGGGTAGATGTAAAGTCTCAAAACTTAATATCAGATTAATACCGATTTAAGTCCCACATTTAAATCTGAAATCAATTCTGCATGTCGGTGAAAAGTCTCAAATTTAATACTTAGCAGAATGTGAAAAGTCAAGTAGGTGAAACGTCATTTCAGAAATTCAAGTAGTAAAAAGATAGGGTTGCCTTCACGACAGCGATACACGCGAAGCGACTCGACGAGACGAGATGGACGGACGGACGGACGGACGGAGCGCGATCGACACTCATCTTTTCTGCTTAACTACATTCTATTATTTTGTTTCTCAATATAAACAAATCATAAATGTCTCAAAATTTCAATGTGGGATTTCTTTAGCCAATTTACCATTCAAATTAACTTATCAAATTTTGTTCTCATTAACAAAAGTAATCACAATTATTGGGCTTTGTACAAATTAATCACAATTATTGGGTTTTTATTAATAATCCTAACAATTACCCACAAGAATGCAATATGACGAAAAAACTACACAATGCACCAATATGAAGATTTGAGAGTACTTTTAGAATTCACTGCATCAGGATAGGTGGTGGTTAACCTTGAACATTCCTTAGTAAAGTATCATCGAATATACTTGTCAACCACTGGACGTGATGTCTTGAACTTTTCGACGTTTTATGTATACCAAAACAACAATACTCACACAGCTTCATCTCCACAATAGTATTGTTTCTTTCATTGTTGTCCATTTTTGCCCTGGACTGCCTTGGTTGTTTTTATCGAATGCTTTAGAGATTTAGCCATCTGGTCATCTCATAGAACCGGTCCCTTCACATTCGATATAGGCGATTTCTCCTAAGAATATCCTGTCATACCCCCACTTTATCATCTTGAGATAGAAGAATCATTAATAGCATGAGCTCAGCCTTCCCAAAATACATGTCTATCACTCTTTCATCACAGGAATAGGTAAGGAACTCAATTTTCCGAGTGCTTTGTTCGATCCCCCCACAATTCGGTTTTCCATTGAACCCAAATTGGACTTAACAATTTAGGTTGGGTTGCCATCATGGTTGAAAATCAATTTCATGGGCTTCAACCACATTCCCCTCGATGAAATCTCTACTTGGTCTCTTGTTAGACTTTTCGTAAATGGGTCCATAATGTTTTCTTTAGACTTCACATAATCTAAAGAAATAACACCGATTTTTAGCATATTTATCACGGGTTTATGTCTCCGACGTATGTATCTAGATTTCCCAATATACACATTGTTTTGTGCTCTTGCAATAGCTGACTGACAATCACAGTGCACGCTAATGGGTGGCACATGTTTTGACCACGTTGGAATGTCCCCCAAGAAACTCTGAAGCCAATCAACTTCTTCTGCTGCAAGATCTAAAGCTATGAATTCAGATTCCATAGTTGATCTAGCAATGCAAGTCTGTTTGCATGATTTCCATGAAACAGCTGCACCTCCAATTATAAAGATATATCCACTCGTTGACTTTTTATATTCTTGGAGTCCGATATCCAATTCGCATCTGAGTACCCTTCATATTACTGCTGGATATCTCGTATAATATAGTCCGTAGTTAGTAGTGTATCTTAGATATCTAAGAACTCGAATTACTGCCTTCCAGTGCTCAGAATTGTGATTACTTGTATATCTGCTCATATATGTTGACTGAGTTAGCTATATCAGGTCTAGTGCAGTACATGAGGTACATGAGGCTACCTATGACCCTAGAGTACTCAAGTTGTCGCACACCTTCTCCACGATTCTTGCAAAGATTTGACACCACCTCCATAGGTGTTCCCGCGATGGTGTTATTTCCCTTGTCAAACTTGTCAAGTATCTTCTCGACATAATAACTCTGGGAGAGATAATAACCATCTGCATGTTTGGTGATTTTCATCCCAAGAATCACATCTCCAAGACCTAGGTCTTTCATCTCAAAATTTCGTGACAACATTTTCTTGGTAATTTTTATGTTATTGTTATTACCAACAACTATCATGTCATCTACGTAGAGACATACTATCACATAGTTTGTATTGTCTCATTTCACGTAGACACATTTATTGCAATGGTTTGTTTTAAACCCATTTGAAAGCATGACGCTATCAAATTTTTGGTGTCTTTGTTTAGGTGTTATTTTATTCCATACAAGGATTTCACGAGTCTACATACCTTCATTTCTTTACATGGAACTATGATGTGACTAGAAATATTGCGTTTAATTGTTTACGATTTGGTATGTTTTGATGGGTAATTTGATACATATTCTACCTAATCGTATATTTGTGTAAATGTAGGAAAATGTGAAGAAATCAAGCTAAAATGATGAAAGAATGAATAAAGTTGAAGAAAAGAGGAAAAAGCAGAATTTAAGACACATGTTGCTCCTTTCTCCTCATATTTATATATGTTCGAGCCAAGTTTTGCAAATGTGGTCCATAGAAAAGTTGTATAACTTTGAGTTATCTTCGCGAGGACAGCTGATTCGTCGAATTCTGAGATTGTATGAGAAAGTTATGGCCAAAATACGAAACTCACCAGAAAACATCAAAAATCCACGATCCGCGATCGATCGCCGATATAATCTAGAGTTTTGGAAAGCTTCGATTCTTGATTTCTTTCCTTCCTACATGAATTCTAACCTACCCCTCAGCCTTCTAACCTCTATAACTCGAAATTTCAGCCTCATTTGAGAAGAATTCAGACCTTAGAACATTTTTATGAATTTTTAGAATAATTTTCTTTGAATTTTTGTAAAGACGCTAGAAGAACGAAGACGGAATCAACAAGCCAGAATCGTGTTTCGCTTTAGTAACTTTCTTTTCTATTGATTGTTTAATGTTTTTAATACAATTTTTGTTAGTTTTAGATTTAATTATGCAAGGCTAAACACCTTGAGTCTTGGTTGAGGGATACTTGCCTTTGGAATAGAAAGACTTGTGAAAATTTTGATTTGATTGTTGAATTTTCAATTCGATTTCAATTTGTTTTTCAGATTATGATTCTTATGATTGTTGTGTTTGATTGATAGATTGATCACCTAGTAATCACATGCAATATCTAATGCTAATTGAGAAGAAACTAAGATTGATAATTACCTGTTGTTGGTGTTATTAAGTTCTTAGGAAGAACGATTGGATAATTAATTTCAACGGCTGTAGTTCTTATTAATTAGATTCATCAAGCTTACTAGTTTTGAAACTATCATTGATTTAATCTTAACGGCTGTACTTTTGGTTAAAGATTTGATAAGAGTCGAATTGAATGTTGTTTTCTTTTTTACCACGATTTAGGTAAGTAAAGAATTAAGTTTTCAGTTGATGAATAATTGAATGAATTCATAAGTTTAGTAATTTGATGATCAAGTGAATGATTTCCAAAGGTAAAGTTGACCGAAAACCAAGAATCGCTTCTTAATCTTGATAAACTAGTTAATTGTTTACTTTCATTTAATTTATTTATAGTTAAAGAAATTCGATAACCCCCTATTTTGATACTTGTTAGCATAAAAGTGTTCACTTCCCTGTGGGATCGATCCCTACTCACGCTACTACACATTTACTGCTATTAACTTGAGAGGGTTAATTTGGGCGTACGCGATAAACGCTACCAAATTTTGGCGCCGTTGCCGGGCAAGGCGTTTACTTTTGTGTTAACTTAATTTTTTTTATCAATTTTTATTGCTACTTTGGTTTGTTAATGAGTACAGGTGAACCCTTTGATCACGAAGAGAATTTTTATTACGATACTGAGATCGAGAGGACACTACATCGGAGAAGAAGAGAAGCAAGGTTACTTGAAGAAGAAGAAGAAGAAGAGAGGAACAAGATGGCTGCGAATCAAAGCTTGAGGCAGTTGGCGAATCCTAACTTGGATCAACAACCTCTCTGCATCACTTTCCCTGCTCTCGCAAATAACGTAAATTTCGAACTCAAATATGGTTTGATTCATTTATTGCCATCTTTTCATGGTCTTGCAGGTGAGAACCCGCACAAGCACTTGATGGAGTTCCACGTGGTATTCACTACTATGAAGCCAGCTGGCATAACGGAGGAGCAAATCAAACTACGAGCCTTTCCATTTTCTCTAAAGGATGCTGCTAAGGATTTGCTATTCTACTTACCCTCCGGATCAATCACCACGTGGACTGATTTACAAAAAGTCTTCCTTGAGAAGTACTTTCCAGCTTCAAGGGCGACTAACTTAAGGAAAGAAATCTACGATGTGAAGCAATAGCAAGAGGAGTCATTGCATGAGTACTGGGAACGTTTTAAGAAGTTGTGTGCAAGATGCCCACAACATTAGATAATTGAACACTTGTTAATTCAATATTTCTATGAAGGTTTGCTTTCTGGTGACAGGAACTTAGTAGACGCGGCAAGCGGAGGAGCTTTCATTGACAAGACAACGGAAGAAGCAAGGAACTTAATAGCTAACATGGTGGCCAACTCCCAACAATTTGGACATGTTCGCCATGGACAACCGCCAAGAAAAGAGGTAAATGTATCCAATTTGAACAACAACTGATTGATCTAACTTTTCTTGTGCGTAATCTTGCAGGAGGCAACGTGGGGAAGATGAAGCCGTGTGGAATCTGTCTAGCTGTGAACCATCCCACTGATGCATGTCCCTCACTACAAGAGACTGCCACTGAGCACATGAATGCAGCGGGAGGATTCCCATGGCCACCACAAAGGGCTATGACAATCCTTTGAGCAATTACAATCAAGGGTGGAGGGATCATCCGAACCAAGGATATGAGAACCCACAGATGCACCAACCTCCACCCTATAGACCGCCATATCAGCGTCCTCCACCACCTCCAGTGCACTCTCCTTCTGACAGGTTAGAAAATATTATTAAAGTTATTGCTGAAAATAGCTTACAATTTCAACAGGAGACGAGGGTGAGCATCCAGAGTTTGACTACGCAAATGGGACAATTGGCAACTTCGCTCAACAAGCTTGAAACGAGCATGCCAAAGGACTACCATCACAGCCAATTGTGAACCCAAGGGAGAATGTGAGCGCCATCACTTTGAAGATGAGCGAAATTGAAGATGAGGAGAAAGTGGTACTGACACCACCAGGAAGAGAAGAAGTGAAAGAGTTGAAAGACGTTGAGGAGCTTATAAAAGAGGATGAACCGCGAGGTAAGTCCCCTCCACTCCATGAGTACAAAAATGAACCCCCATTCCCCTTGCATTGAAGGTAAACTGGAAGGACAAGGGTACCAATGGACTCTACGAAACGTTCCGACGCTGCGAGGAGAACGCCTCACTACATGATGCCATAATGAAGGTGCCTCGATATGCAAGATTTTTGAAAGAAATTTGGAAAGCGGATAAGAGCAAGAAATGCAAAGGGTGCCCCAAGATCGAGCTAGGTGAGAATGTTTCGGCGGTCATCCAAAGAAGCATTCCCACAAAGTGCAAGGACCCCGGTATGTTCTCTATTCCTTGTGTGATAGGAACCACTAGAGTTGAGAAGGCAATGCTAGATTTAGGATCTTCCATTAATGTCATGCCTTACTCAATCTACACTCAACTAAAACCTGGACCTTTAAAACGAGACAACACTGTGATTCAATTAGCTGATAGGTCCACGGTTACTCCTAGGGCGATAGTAGAGGACGTACTTGTTCATATAAAGAATTTGGTTTTTCCCGCCGATTTCTATGTGTTAGACATGGAAAATGGTGATCCATCTAGCCCCATTCTCTTAGGGAGACCATTCTTGAAAACATCAAAATCTGTGATCGACGTGAATAACGGCCTGTTAACAATAGAGTCTAATGGTGAAATTGCAAAATTTAATATCTATGTGTTGGGATATGCCCTAAGACATGTCATTAGATGATTGTTTACGACATACAATGTATTATGATTTTATAAATGGCAAATCATTATTATATATTATTCGAATAACTGTGCAATATGAATTGATATATAAGTTAATGTCCTTAGAATAATATTGTATTATTCTTAAAGATTGTCCCTAGTCAAGTATTATCATAAATCAGGATAATGATAATACATTGAGACTAGTATGTTTTGGTTGATGAATTAATTCATGGATATGAGATATCAAATCAACACATGGGTACATGTTAGAGAACAATGTACTGGACAGACCCACCATGAGAATGCTACATGGATAGTTATATGAGTGTCATAAGCAATTCTCATAGTGATAATAATGTATGTAATCCTTACGACTTGAGATCATCAGAGATCCCAACATAAGGAGTTATGTATCTTGATATTGTCAAACGTTACCTGTAACAGGGTAAACTATAAAGGCAGCTATTGGATACACTACGAATTATGTAGAGGGATGTTGATTGATCAAGATAGGATTTGTCCCTCCTATATAACAGGAGAAGTGTTTGGGCCATTGATCAAGTAAGACTAAAATGCATGGCCGTGCTCGAATGAGTCGATTTGTGATATCGAGCTTATTCGTTTATTCTAGTTCTACTTGGGGATCAAGAAATAGAGATTGAATATACGAGTATGACTATTCCATGACTCGTGTTCAATCTAAACACATGGACAAAGGGATTAAGTTACATGGTTAATATTATCACAAGTTCTAAGGTTATAGTCGAGTCAATAACATTCTTGTAATTTGGGTAGCCTTGATGTGTTGCTAGATACCGCTCATTGCTTGTGACATAAAATGAGATTTTATGACACTGCCAACTTTACAATATCCTATCGGGTCGCACAAAAGATTAAATCGATAAGGGGAATTAAATTCATTGGATGAATTAATTAATTAAGAAGAGTCTTAATTACATGATTATAAGGATTTAATTAAATCATGGGTTTGGGCCCATGAGGCTTTGTGAAAGCCTTTAATTAAATCATATATAATTTGATATCAAGGTGATTAATTAGATTAACACTACATTACTAAAATCGCGGATCTATACAAAGCGTTCATATCGGATTAGAGATAATAATAGTCTCACCCTTGTAGCGTGTTTGATGCAAAAACGATGCCAAATCACAAGTCACGAGCAACACCTCCAAGATCTTGCCTCTACGGTATCCACACGATCAAATCGAAAGGGATCGTTTAATAACAAGTTGCTAGACTTGTTTATAAACGAAGCAAAGTCACACGGTTCTAAACCGCTAGACGATGGCCGGAATTGTCGAAGATCACGGCGGCGGCGGCAGCGATCCTTCGAGCAAGAGGCGGCCAAAAGCTTTTGGTAGCTAGGTTTTGAATTTAAATTCCGCTGCGTTGTATGCTTGTTGGATTACTTACAGTGGTATCAGAGCCGTTTACACAGCTCATATCGGATTTATGTGGTTAATTGTTTAATCATATTTAGATTTGTATTGCATGCTAATAAAACTGTATATAATCATATATGATATGAGTAAATCGAGTTTGTGAAAATATCGTAAAATTATATTTGACATAATTGAAGTTTATTGTATACGATACATGAAGGCGCAAAACCAAGCCCATAGCTTGATGGTTCGGCCACCACCATCACATTGACCCACGGCGGCCACATGAGGGCTATGGTTTTTGAACCCTTGGCTCAAGATGGTCTAGCCGTTGCGGCTCATGTTCGTGAATGGAGGTGTCGAAACATGGCTTGAGTTTGGAACTCTTTTGGCTCGATAAGTTTTAATGCCATGCAAGATGGTTCGATCATGGTCCATGAAAATATGAGGGTTGACGGCTACTTCCACGTGAGAGCTAGGGTTTTTCAAACCCATTGGCTCGAGATGGTCGAGACGCCACCATCATAATTCATGCATGGTTGGACCATGGCTCGTGGCTAAGAATTTCGAACCATGTGGCTCGATGAACATGAAAACGGCGCTTGGACGGCTAGGGTTTGGAACCCTAGCGGCGCAGCATGGACGCACATGGCTCGGACCGTGGCTTGGGTTAGGGTTTCGAACCCTAGGCCCATGCATGGTCCAGCCGTTTGGTTAGATGGTTCGGACCCATTTGGCTCATGGTTGGAGTCACATTTAGTTTCGTGGCATGTGATGTCCCGAGCGTACGATAATTTTCAAAAAATTTATTTTACAGTTTTATTGGAATTAAATTTTAAAATGTTTAGAATTTAATTCATTAATTGTTATAGCATATTTTATGTGTTGTTTGAGCATGGTGCATGGTTATAGCCATATGACTATTAGATAGGATTTTGTGAATGTTTGTAATTTAATACGGCCTGCGTGTCGTGCCTTCTCTATTTTTCTAAATGTTATCCCTCCCCTACGATCCCCTCGAATGTGACTCAAGGAATTCTCTATATCTTGTAAATGTTATATAGTATAGTTTATTTTATTGATGGAGATCAATGAAGATGGACAAAGGTGTCGGGATGAGGAGGCCATTCACAAAAGGGAGCCAAAGAGGTGCTTGGAGAAGTTACCTTAGGTTGACCTTTAGGATTTTCTCATTGGCTTGAGAAAATCATTAGTTGGGGCTATAACCATGTCACATTTAACTTTATGTTGATGTATGAGATGCATGTTTACTGTTTTATTTAATATTGATGCTTATATATATATGTAGATATGTATATATTCATATATGTACAGGAGATATTTTCGATATTAATAAAATCATGATATCAATAAATCCCTCTTATAATATTAAGTTTAAGATGCCTTCCAATTAAAAATACTCGTCAAAACTTCGATTGAACATGTGTGGGTTTGCCAAAGCAAAGCACCGTGACAATCTTAGTAAGGCGCGAAAGGATAATAGTGATATCCGTGTTATTTTAAATTGGGTTCGACTTAACTAGTGTTATCTCAATAGGATTGGGAACCTAGAGGCATGGGGTTGGAAAATAATTCATTAGATGAATTTGAACAAAGTGTTGTTCGTCCAACCATCCAAGAATTACATGTGATATAATTGACAAAGTGTTGTCTACCTAAATAACCGAGTCTTGGGCGATTAGCCAAAGCTAACTCAAGATTAAGTGAAATATGGATCTTGGCCCACTAATAGTTTCGAGGGTTGATATTTTAAACAAAATAGTGGGTGTGTCATTTAATATAAAACCATATTAAATGATTAAAATCATAAACTTATTTTGCATATTTATATTGTAGATATCCATGGCAACCAACAACGTAACAAGCACATTATCATTGTGATCGGTCCTTGAGAAGGACAAACTTAATGTGACAAATTTCCTAGACTGGTATAGGAATTTGAGGATTGTCCTCAAACAAGAAAAGAAGCAATATGTCCTAGAGGAACCCTTACCTGCTGAGGAACCTCCCTTGACGGCTGCTAAAGCCGATAAAGATGCTTATAAGAAGCATCAAAATGACGCACTTGATGTTGGGTGCCTTATGCTTGCCACCATGAACTTTGAGCTTCAGAAGCAACATGAGGAAATGGAGGCGTTCGATATGATCGAGCATCTAAAGCAACTGTACCAACAACAAGCAAGACAAGAGAGGTATGACGTCTCTAAAGCGTTGTTCCAGTGTAGAATGGTAGAAGGAAGTCTAGTTGGAACTCATGTACTCAAGATGATTGGGTATATTGAGAATCTGGAGAAGCTGGGTTTTCCTTTGGACCAAGAGTTGGCCACTGACGTGATCTTGCAATCGTTCCCTGAAAGCTTCAGTCAATTTGTCTTGAATTACACTATGATTGAAATTGAAAAGACTCTACCACAGTTACTTGGCATGCTTAGAACTTTTGAAGCAAATAGCAAGAAGTCTAAGCCTACAAATGTTCTTATTGTGAATAAGAGCAAATGAAAGACTAAAGCTAAGAGCTACAAGAAGAACAAGAAGGTCCTTGTTAAGTCTAAGCCACATGCTTCTGCACTAAAGCCAAAGGGAGGAGTGGCAAAGGAAGGGAACTGTTTCCATTGCGGTGAGACCGGTCATTGGAAAAGGAACTGCAAAGTATATCTGGAAGATCTTAAGAAGACAAAGGGAAGTGTGACTTCCAATTCAGGTATTTTTGTTATAGAAGTCAATTTATCTACTTCTTCATCTTGGGTATTAGATACTGGATGTGGATCTCACATTTGTGTAAATGTGCAGGATCTCAAAAGGAGTAGGACGTTGGCGAAAGGCGAAGTTGATCTCCGAGTTGGAAATGGAGCAAGAGTTGCTGCATTAGCTATAGGAGATTACCATTTATCTTTGCCTTCTGGTTTATCATTGATTTTGAAAGACTGTTATTTTGTGCCGTCTATTACCAAAAACATTATTTCTATTTCTTGTTTGGACAAGTCTGAATTTTCATTTATTATAAAGGACAATTGTTGCTCCATTTATTTAAATGATATGTTTTATGCTAGTGCACAAATGATTAATGGTCTTTATGTATTAAATCTTGATATGCATGTCTATAACATAAATACTAAAAGGATTAAGAATAATGATTCTAATCCAACTTATCTCTGGCATTGTCGCTTGGGCCATATAAACGAGAATCCCATATCAAAACTTCATAAGGATGGAGTATTGGATTCATTTGATTTGAATCATATGAAACATGTGAATCTTGTTTAATGGGCAAGATGACTAAAGCCCCATTCAAGGGACATGTTGAAAGGGCAAATGTTTTATTGGGACTAATACATAGTGATGTATGTGGACCAATAAGCACACATGCTAGATGTGGTTTTTCAATACTTCGTTACATTTACTGATGACTTCAGTAGATATGGGTATGTGTACCTAATGAAACATAAGCATGAAACCTTTGAAAAGTTCAAGATATCAAGAATGAAGTACAAAACCAACTTGGCAAAAGTATCAAAATCCTTCGATCAGATCGAGGAGGTGAATACTTAAGCCAAGAGTTTCATGAGTGGGATAGTCCCACAACTCACTCCTCCGTATACTCCACAATGGAATGGTGTATCCGAGAGGAGAAATCGAACCTTGTTGGACATGGTTAGATCAATGATGAGTCATGCAGATCTTCCGATATCCTTTTGGGGACATGCTTTAGAAACAACAATATTTATACTGAACCGTGTTCCATCTAAATCAGTGGAAAAGACACCATATGAGATATGGACTGGGAAACGTCCTGGTATGTCTTTTATGAAGATTTGGGGTTGTGAGGCGTGAGACGTCACGTCTCTAACAAACTTGGACTCAAATCTGATAAGTGTTTATTTGTGGGGTATCATAAGGAAACGAAAGGATACTATTTCTATTATCCCACCGAGAACAAAGTGGTTGTTGCTCGGACTGGTGTCTTTCTTGAAAGAGAATTTATTTCTAGAAAAACCAGTGGGAGACAAATAGAACTTAGTGAAGTTCAACCACAAGAAAACATTTAACATGATATTGAGATGGAAACAGAGCAGACACCACAAGCTGTTGTGGATAAAATACCTGCTCAAGAGACACAAGCCCAACGTAGGTCTGTAAGAGAACACCGAGAGCCACAGAGATATGGATTTCTTGTGACTGAACAAGGTGACTTACTACTTATTGATGAGGATGAGCCGTCATCTTATCAAGAAGCTATAACGGGCACTGATTCTGAGAAATGGCAAGAAGCCATGAAATCTGAAATGAAATCCATGTATGCAAACCAAGTATGGACTTTGGTTGACCCACATGAAGGGGTGAGGCCCATAGGGTGCAAATGGATTTTCAAGAAGAAGACCGACATGGATGGTAATGTACAAAACTTTAAAGGTCGACTGGTTGCAAAAGGGTTCAAACAAATTCATGGTATTGACTATGATGAAACTTTTTCACCAGTTGCCATGGTTAAATCCATAAGGATCTTACTTGCAATAACTGCATTTCATGATTATGAAATCTGGCAGATGGATGTCAAAACAGCTTTCCTTAATGGAAATCTTCTTGAGGATGTGTACATGACACAGCCCGAGGGTTTTGTCGATCCAAAGGATGCTGGAAAGATATGCAAGCTACAACGATCCATTTATGGATTGAAGCAAGCTTCTCGGAGTTGGAATCTTCGTTTTCATGATGCAGTCAAAGAGTTTGGTTTCATCAAAAATGTAGATGGAACTTGTGTCTACAAGAAGGTCAGTGAGAGCATAATTATCTTCATAATATTGTATGTAGATGACATACTTCTAATTGGGAATGATATCCCTGCCTTACAATCTGTAAAGATTTGGCTAGGGAATTGCTTTTCTATGAAAGACTTGGGTGAAGCCACCTATGTATTAGGAATCAAGATCTATAGAGATAGATCGAGAAAATTACTTGGCCTAAGTCAAAGTACATACATAGAAAAAGTGCTAAAACGGTTTAGCATGCAAGAATCTAAGAAAGGATTCGTGTCTATGACACATGGAATACATCTCTCGAAGGATCAGTGTCCTTCAACACCAGATGAGAGACAGCGCATGAGTAGGATTCCATATGCGTCAGCTATTGGATCTATCATGTATGCCATGATATGTATTCGTCCCGATGTCTCGTTTGCTTTGAGCATGACGAGCAGATATCAAGTTGATCCAGGTGAAAGTCACTGGATTGCAGTCAAGAACATCCTGAAGTACTTGAGAAGAACTAAGGATACATTCTTGATTTATGGAGGTGAGAAAGAGCTCAATGTAATAGGTTACACTGATGCAAGTTTCCAAACCGACAAAGATGATTTTCGATCGCAATCAGGATATGTGTTTTGCCTAAATGGAGGTGTTGTAAGCTGGAAGAGTTCAAAGCAAGAAACAGTAGCCGATTCTACAACTGAAGCTGAATACATTGCTGCCTCAGATGCAGCAAAGGAAGCTGTTTGGATCAAGAAGTTCATTTCTGAACTTGGGGTGATGCCTAGCATTCTAGATCCAATTGAACTCTATTGTGACAACAATGGAGCCATCGCATTGGCTAAGGAACCTAGATCTCACCAAAGATCCAAGCACATACTTCGGCGCTTTCATTTCATTCGAAAAATCGTTGAAAGAGGAGATGTAAAGATATGCAATGTACCAACAGATGATAATGTATCTGCCCCATTGACGAAGCCACTGTCACAGTAGAAGCATGATCGTCATATTAGATCTCTAGGCATTAAGTATATGTCTGATTGGTCTTAGTGCAAGTAGGAGATTTGTTGGGATATGCCCTAAGACATGTCATTAGATGATTGTTTACGACATACAATGTATTATGATTTTATAAATGGCAAATCATTATTATATATTATTCGAATAACTGTGCAATATGAATTGATATATAAGTTAATGTCCTTAGAATAATATTGTATTATTCTTAAAGATTGTCCCTAGTCAAGTATTATCATAAATCAGGATAATGATAATACATTGAGACTAGTATGTTTTGATTGATGAATTAATTCATGGATATGAGATATCAAATCAACACATGGGTACATGTTAGAGAACAATGTACTGGACAGACCCACCATGAGAATGCTACATGGATAGTTATATGAGTGTCATAAGCAATTCTCATAGTGACAATAATGTATGTAATCCTTACGACTTGAGATCATCAGAGATCCCAACATAAGGAGTTATGTATCTTGATATTGTCAAACGTTACCTGTAACAGGGTAACCTATAAAGGCAGCTATTGGATACACTACGAATTATGTAGAGGGATGTTGATTGATCAAGATAGGATTTGTCCCTCCTATATAACAGGAGAAGTGTTTGGCCCTTGATCAAGTAAGACTAAAATGCATGGCCGTGCTCGAATGAGTCGATATGTGATATCGAGCTTATTCGTTTATTCTAGTTCTACTTGGGAATCAAGAAATAGAGATTGAATATACAAGTATGACTATTCCATGACTCGTGTTCAATCTAAACACATGGACAAAGGGATTAAGTTACATGGTTAATATTATCACAAGTTCTAAGGTTATGTCGAGTCAATGACATTCTTGTAATTTGGGTAGCCTTGATGTGTTGCTAGATACCGCTCATTGCTTGTGACATAAAATGAGATTTTATGACACTGCCAACTTTACAATATCCTATCGGGTCGCACAAAAGATTAAATCGATAAGGGGAATTAAATTCATTTGATGAATTAATTAATTAAGAAGAGTCTTAATTACATGATTATAAGGATTTAATTAAATCATGGGTTTGGGCCCATGAGGCTTTGTGAAAGCCTTTAATTAAATCATATATAATTTGATATCAAGGTGATTAATTAGATTAACACTACATATCAAAACCTAGCTACCAAAAGCTTTCGCCCGCCTCTTGCTCGAAGGATCGCCGCCGCAACAGCCGCGATCTTCGACAATTCCGGCCATCGTCTAGCGGTTTAGAACCGTGTGACTTTGCTTCGTTTATAAACAAGTCTAGCAACTTGTTATTAAATGATCCCTTTCGATCTGATCGTGTGGATACCGTAGAGGCAAGATCTTGGAGGTGTTGCTCGTGACTCGTGATTTGGCATCGTTTCTGCATCAAACACGCTACAAGGGTGAGACTCTTATTATTTCTAATCCGATATGAACCCTTTGTATAGATCCACGGTTTAAGTAATCCAAAATTTAAATTCCGCTGCGTTGTATGCTTGTTGGAGTACTTACAGTGGTATCAGAGCCGTTCACAAAGCTCATATCAGATTTATGTGGTTAATTGTTTAATCATATTTAGATTTGTATTGCATGCTAATAAAACTATATATAATCATATATGATATGAGTAAATCGAGTTTGTGAAATTATCGTAAAATTATATTTGATATAATTGAAGTTTATTGTATACGATACATGAAGGCGCAAAACCAAGCCCATAGCTTGATGGTTTGGCCACCACCATCACATTGACCCACAGCGGCCACATGAGGGCTAGGGTTTTCGAACCCTTGGCTCGAGATGGTCTAGCCGTTGCGGCTCATGTTCGTGAATGGAGGTGTCGAAACATGGCTTGAGTTTGGACATGTGTGGGTTTGCCAAAGCAAAGCACCGTGACAATCTTACTAAAGCGCGAAAGGATAATAGTGATATCCGTGTTATTTTAAATTGGGTTCGACTTAACTAGTGTTACCTCAATAGGATTGGGAACCTAGAGGCATGGGGTTGGATAATAATTCATTAGATGAATTTGAACAAAGTGTTGTTCGTCCAACCATCCAAGAATTACATGTGATATAATTGACAAAGTGTTGTCTACCTAAATAACCGAGTCTTGGACGATTAGCCAAAGCTAACTCAAGATTAAGTGAAATATGGATCTTGGCCCACTAATAGTTTCGAGGGTTGATAATTTAAACAAAATAGTGGGAGTGTCATTTAATATAAAACCATATTAAATGATTAAAATCATAAACTTATTTTGCATATTTATATTGTAGATATCCATGGCAACCAACAACGTAACAAGCACATTATCATTGTGATCGGTCCTTGAGAAGGACAAACTTAATGGGACAAATTTCCTAAACTGATATAGGAATTTGAGGATTGTCCTCAAACAAGAAAAGAAGCAATATGTCCTAGAGGAACCCTTACCTGCTGAGGAACCTCCCTTGACGGCTGCTAAAGCCGATAAAGATGCTTAAAGAAGCATCAAAATGACGCACTTGATGTTGGGTGCCTTATGCTTGCCACCATGAACTCTGAGCTTCAGAAGCAACATGAGGAAATGGAGGCGTTCGATATGATCGAGCATCTAAAGCAACTGTACCAACAACAAGCAAGACAAGAGAGGTATGACGTCTCTAAAGCGTTGTTCCAGTGTAGAATGGTAGAAGGAAGTCTAGTTGGAACTCATGTACTCAAGATGATTGGGTTTATTGAGAATCTGGAGAAGCTGGGTTTTCCTTTGGACCAAGAGTTGGCCACTGACGTGATCTTGCAATCGTTGCCTGAAAGCTTCAGTCAATTTGTCTTGAATTACAATATGATTGAAATTGAAAAGACTCTACCACAGTTACTTGGCATGCTTAGAACTTTTGAAGCAAATAGCAAGAAGTCTAAGCCTACAAATGTTCTTATTGTGAATAAGAGCAAATGAAAGACTAAAGCTAAGAGCTACAAGAAGAACAAGAAGGTCCTTGTTAAGTCTAAGCCACATGCTTCTGCACTAAAGCCAAAGGGAGGAGTGGCAAAGGAAGGGAACTGTTTCCATTGCGGTGAGACCGGTCATTGGAAAAGGAACTGCAAAGTATATCTGGAAGATCTTAAGAAGACAAAGGGAAGTGTGACTTCCAATTCAGGTATTTTTGTTATAGAAGTCAATTTATCTACTTCTTCATCTTGAGTATTAGATACTGGATGTGGATATCACATTTGTGCAAATGTGCAGGATCTCAAAAGGAGTAGGACGTTGGCGAAAGTTGAAGTTGATCTCTGAGTTGGAAATGGAGCAAGAGTTGCTGCATTAGCTATAGGAGATTACCATTTATCTTTGCCTTCTGGTTTATCATTGATTTTGAAAGACTGTTATTTTGTGCCGTCTATTACCAAAAACATTATTTCTATTTCTTGTTTGGACAAGTCTGGATTTTCATTTATTATAAAGGACAATTGTTGCTCCATTTATTTAAATGATATGTTTTATGCTAGTGCACAAATGATTAATGGTCTTTATGTATTAAATCTTGATATGCATGTCTATAACATAAATACTAAAAGGATTAAGAATAATGATTCTAATCCAACTTATCGCTGGCATTGTCGCTTGGGCCATATAAACGAGCAAGAAGATAAGCTTTTAGTGTGCATATCATCATACTCTCTTGTTTGACATATTTGTTTTCCTTTCTTTCATAAGCCAATACCTAGGCCAAGCTACAAGCTAATAAAGACCTACTTGATTTATGTTTGCAAAGTGGCTAAGATAGTGCAGAAGAGTGTGCAAGTAAGCTTATACTTGTGTTAGCGTATGCTTTGAACTATTGTGGATTTGCATCCTTTGGATATATAATTTGTACACAACACATGTTTATGACCACACACACACGTTCACTACTTTGTTAAGTATGAGATGTTTAGGGATTGAGCTTGTTCCATTGTTAACTTTTCACCGTCTTTCATTACTATGCATGTTTGAGATTGTTGAGGCATTAAAGTGAGGACAAGTTAATTTGTTATGATGCTATGAGCCAAACAAAAAGATTGTAGTTTTGTCTGATTTACTCGAGGTCGAGTAAAGATTAAGTATGGGGGAGTTTGATGTGACTAGAAATAGACACATCTATTGAGTTTAATTGTTTACGATTTGGTATGTTTTGATGGGTAATTTGATACATATGCTACCTAATCGTATATTTGTGTAAATGTAGGAAAAGATGAAGAAATCAAGCTAAAATGATGAAAGAAGGAATAAAGTTGAAGAAATGAGGAAAAAATCAGAATTTAAGACACATGTTGCTCCTTTCTCCTCAAATTTATATATGTTCGAGCCAATTTTTGCAAATGTGGTCCATAGGAAAGTTTATGAATTTTTAGAATACTTTTCTTTGAATTTTTGTAAAGACGCTTGAAGAACGAAGACGGAATCAACAAGCCAGAATCGTGCTTCGCTTTAGTAACTTTCTTTTCTATTGATTGTTTAATGTTTTTAATACAATTTTTGTTAGTTTTAGATTTAATTATGCAAGGCTAAACACCTTGAGTCTTGGTTGAGGAATACTTGCCTTTGGAATAGAAAGACTTGTGAAAATTTTGCTTTGATTGTTGAATTTTCAATTCGATTTCAATTTGTTTTTCAGATTATGATTATTATGATTGTTGTGTTTGATTGATAGATTGATCACCTTGTAATCACATGCAATATCTAATGCTAATTGAGAAGCAACTAAGATTGATAATTATCTGCTGTTGGTGTTATTAAATTCTTAGAACGATTGGATAATTAATTTCAACGGCTGTAGTTCTTATTAATTAGATTCATCAAGCTTACTAGTTTTGAAACTATCATTGATTTAATCTTAACGGCTGTAGTTTTGGTTAAAGATTTGATAAGAGTCGAATTGAATGCTGTTTTCTTTTTTACCACGATTTAGGTAAGTAAGGAATTAAGTTTTCAATTGATGAATAATTGAATGAATTCATAAGTTTAGTAATTTGATGACCAAGTGAATGATTTCCAAAGGTAAAGTTGACCGAAAATCAAGAATCGCTTCTTAATCTTGATAAACTAGTTAATTGTTTGCTTTCATTTAATTTATTTATAGTTAAAGAAATTCGATAACCCCCTATTTTGATACTTGTTAGCATAAAAGTGTTCACTTCCCTTTGGGATCGATCCCTACTCACGCTACTACACATTTACTGTTATTAACTTGAGAGGGTTAATTTGGGCGTACGCGATAAACGCTACCAAACTACAAACCCTTCATGTTGGTCCATGTAAACCTCATTTTATAACTCTCCATTTACAAAAGTCGTTTTTACATCCATTTGATGGATCTTTAGGTTAAATAATGCAACAAATGCAATTATTAACCTTATCGACGTTTTCCTGGATATAGGAGCGTATGTGTCGAAATAATAAACTCCCTAAGTTTGTCTGTAGCCTTTGACTACAAGTCTAGCCTTGTACTTATCTACCGTACCATATTTCATCTTCCTCTTGAAAGTCCAATTGTGGCCTAGTGGCTTACAACCTGCATGAAGATCCACTAGTTCCCAAGTATGATTATGTAAGATAGATTCTATCTCATTGTTCACCGCTTCTTTCCAAAGATCAGAGTCTTGTGAAGACATTGCTTCCTTGAAAGTAGCCGGAACCTTTTCCAACAAATATGTTAGGAAATCCGAGCCAAAAGACTTTTCTTTTCTCGCTATTTTGCTTCGTCTAGGCGATTCTACATTCTCTTGAGATTCTCTATCCCCCACATTTCTATCAACATTGGTTTCAGGCACTGTTAGAGTTTTGTAGGGAGAAATTTTCTCAAAGAACGAAGCATCACTAGCCTCAATGATAGTATTTACATACATATCTGCATTATCTGACTTGTCTACCAGAAATCGATAAGCACTACTATCCTGTGCATATCTGATAAATACACAATCCACTGTCTTAGGTCATATCCTAGTCCATTTAGGAGGAGGAATTGGAACCTTTGTTAGACAGCCCAAAACCTTAAAAACTTGTAGCCAGGTGCGCGACCTTTCCACAATTCATAAGGTGTTTTATCCAACTTTTTATGTGGTACTCTGTTTAGCACATAGTTGGCGGAAAGCAGAGCTTCTCCCCACAAGTTACGAGGTAAATCTGAACTAATAAGCATTGCATTCATCATTTCCTTAAGCGTTCTATTCTTCCTTTCTGCAATACCATTTTCCTCATGAGAATAAGGCGCGGTGGTTTGATGAATAATGCCACTATCATCACATATTTGTGCAAATGGTGACTCATATTCACCGCCTCGGTCACTTTGAAGATTTTTAATCTTTTTTATCGAGTTCATTCTCAACTTCATTCTTGTAGTGAATGAACATGTCAATTGCTTCGTCTTTACTTCTCATTAATTAGACATAACAATATCTTGTACAATCATCGATAAATGTTATGAAATAATTTTTACCGCATCTAGATTGTAGATACTTTAGATCACATACATTCGTATGGATCAATTTTAATGGTTCGGTACTTCTAGGGATGGCAATGGGACGGGTCCAAACCCGGACGCGCATTGAACCCGCCCCGCCAGGGCGGGTCTGGACCCACTTCAACCGGGTTTGGAAGCGGGGCGGGGCGGGTCCTGGGATTGGCCGAACCCACCCTGTACCTGCCCCGCAATACATTTTTAATTTTTTTTTAAAATATATGATATTGATTATACATTTTACTTCTTTAATTGAACAATAAAGTGTCATTATTTAATTTTTTATCAAAATTCATGTGTTCATGTTAAAGAAGTTGGACATTTTGAAGGAAATAAGAGCAAATTAATAAATATTTAGTAGTTTAAAGATAGTTTTACAATACTTATTATAAATATTTACTAGAGAAACATGAAATTTAATCACAAAACTCAACTTTTGTGTTTCAAAATTGATTTCTAGCTAAATGTTTTTTAAAAAATAAAAAATTGGAACTGTAGCGGGGCCGGTAAACCCGCCGGGGTCGCTGGTCTAAGCGGCGCGAGCGGGTCTGGGTTTTATGTGTAGCGAGGCGGATCCTGGGATTGGCCAAACCCATCCCATACCCGACCCGTTGCCATTCCTAGGTGATTCGCTCAATTGAGTGGAATGAAGACTTGGTTGATTTGGCTTCTACACAAGTCTCACACTTGTGTTTATGATTGATTTTAAATTTAGGTAATAGATTAAGAGACATTAGCCTTTGTAAGGACTTATATTTCACATGTCCTAATCTACCATGCCAAAAATGTAAAGATTCACAAGAATAATCAAACTTTAAAGTTTTATTAGCCACATTGGCACAGACATTACATTATTTTTGCTTGTGCTAGCCTCATATGCTGCATTAACATCAACATCAACCTCTACACTAGACTTAGCCTTAGGAACTAGAGTCATTACAGTCATCTTGAAGAGGTTATTGGCCAAGTAGCCTTTTTCCACGAACATACCACCCTTGGACAAAATGACTTTGTCGGATTCAAACACGAGCGGAAAGCCTTTCTTATTCAGCACTGCTCCGGAGATGAGATTCTTTCGGATATCTGGCACGTGGAGCACCTCGTAAGAGTCAACTCTTTGTCGGAAGTCATCTTTAGCACAACCGTCCCTTTGCCTTCAACTTTTGAGACTGCTGACTTTCCCATGTAGCAGTGCTCATCATTTACAGATTGATAGGTCTTAAACATCCATTTGTTGGCGCATATGTGGCGAGTAGCCCCAGTGTCCACCCACCATTCCTTGGAGTTCCCACCAACAAGGTTCACCTCCGACACCACAGCAGTCAGATGCATGTCATCCATGTCGGAGCTCAGGTTGTCCTCAGCAATGTGGGCATGAGCAGACCTCTTGCATTTGCCTCTGTTTGGAACTACCTTCTTTTATCCTCATTGGTTTGGCGTTGGTTGCGGTCCTTGGCCTTATGGTTAGGTTTACCCCACACATAACAATCGCTGGTGAACCGCATGTTCTGAGTATCTCCCTTGGAATCATAAGTGCGCTTGTGCTTATTCCCGTGGGAGCTGTCCCCAACTTCAACCACGTTGGCCTTGGAAATCATACCGATCGATTTATTGTCAACTTTTCGGTTGTCTTGCTCGATGCGCATCCTCCTGATAAGATCCTCAAGACTCATCATCTTTCACTTGTGCTTCAGGTAGCTCTTGAAGTCCTTCTAAGATGGCTGTAATTTTTCAATCATCATCGCCACTTGGAGGACATCATTTAGCCCCATACCTTCGGCAGCAAGTTCGTGATATATCAGTTGCAGCTCTTCGCATTGATCAACAACGCTCTTGCCATCTACCATTCGATAGTCATGGAATCGTCCGGCTACAAATTTCTTTGCGCATGCGTCGTCAACTTTGTACTTCATTTCTAACGATTCCCAAAGATCATTCACAGTTTCTTTGGGGGAATACACATTGAAAAGTGCATCGTCAAGAGAATTCAATACATAGTTAGTTATGACAGAGGTAGTCGGCACTCAGCCATGATTTGACTATTACAACAGATTGAGGATCTTTTTTGTCCTCCACTGGTTTCTCCTCTTTGAGAAACCTGGTCAAGTTCAATGTTGTCAAGAAGAACATCATCTTCTGCTGCCAACGTTTAAAGTTGGAACCTTTGAACTTTTCTTCTCAAATTGAGAGAACGACATTGGGTTTTTCAGAACTGGTATAACGACCTCAGCGCCGCTATCTTTAAACCAGTGGAATCTCAGTATTCTCAACATTTCGGTTTGGAATCTGGTCAACCACAAGCTAAAACAGAACACAAAAATACAGCACAAATAATATCAAACTAGTTTTGAAAACAACGTTATAAATCTTTTGATAGTGCACAAACGGTGATTAATTGAAAATTGTTCAATTTTGTAATTAGCGAAGTATGATTATTCCAACCGATGCAGTTCCGAAAAAATGAAGAATATAAATAAAAATTAAGAAGATTTGAGTTTACGATTTTGGGATCTGTTTATCTAAATATACGGCTTTAATCAGTTTAAACAATTCCTGAATGAAATTATATAATACTGAATATAGAAACAGTATATTGACAGCAACCAATAAATCGAAATACAAAAAACCAGTAGACTTACAACAATAGCGATAAATTGAAGAAAGTCTAAAACAACAAGAATCTGGAAACGATTCTGGACGAGGCCACATCAAGCCGTGTGCCCGTAAACTGAAATTTGCCCTCCTAAACTTCTGGCCTCCTGGACAAGTGAGTTCCAATGTACAACGCACAATCACCACTGTTCAGATTGAAACAGAACTCTGAACAGACTATTTCGAACACTAGTAGTGTGCAGTACTCTCAAACAGTATGATATGTATGATATGAAGAATGATTTCGGATTTAAGAAAACAAAAGAGCTGGAGTAGCTTATATAGCTGAGCAGCAGACTTCCCAAAAGCCTCAAAAATTAAGTGTAATGTTTTAATGGGGTAGATGAAAAGTCTCAAAACTTAACATCAGATTAATACAAATTTAAGTCTCACACTAAAATACAAATTCGATGGAGCGCAGCGAGACGAGTCAAGTGGAGACGAGACGAGCCAAGCCGAGCTGACGGACGGACGACGCTCGACGAACACCCATGTTTCTACTTAACTACACTCTATTAATTTGTTTCTCAATATAAACAAACCATAAGTGTCTCAAATTTTCAATGTAGGATTTCTTTATATGCATGTATCTTGGTGCATCAACACAGTGGGAAGACATATATTTAATTCGATCTGTACAGTCCATTTAACGATAAACATCTAAAATCAACGCTTGAAATAGACATGACCGCAGTTTAATATAAACAGTGGCCCGGCCCGTACCCCTAACCGAGTCAATGAGCTGGTTAACTATTGACCTGGTTCAACGGGTTTGAACCGTAACCGCCCCGTTACTATACGGGCCGGTTACGGTTCACGGTCTCGAACAGCGGTTCCACGATTTTTTATTTTATTTTTTTAAATAATTATTTTTAAAATTAAAGTGTGTTGATGAAGATTCGAACTCTTGACATCCAACATGTATAAACAGCTTCTTACCACTAACTATTGTCTTGTTTGTTTTATTTTAGATAATATAATTATATATACTAACAAACATTATGTATTATATATGTAATGTAATGATAACTATTTTATATTGACAAATATAAATAAAATTATCTAGAAAAATATGTTATGCTCTTAAATAAATATCGTAAAATAGAAAGAAACTATAGCAAAGTAAATATAAAAAAAATGTTGGATAAATTCATAAGAACTAAAGAAAAAGTGGTTGCAAAATAAAATATTATAATAATGGAGTAAATTATTATAAACAAATATATTATACATTTTAATTATTTTACAAGTACTTTATGTTCATTATTTGATTTACATTATATATAACAATTAAATAAGTATATCTTAATTTCCCACAATATGACTTACCATAGAAACTCGATAATGTAATATTTGATTAATTAATAAAATATTTTAATATTACTTATAATGATTTTGTAACAACTTATTGAATTGATAATTCACTAACTTTATTATATAAATTAATAACTTCTAATTGATAATAAAAAATCTCATTACTGACTCTATTTAACATAATAAGAACTTTTGTGTTATTTTCTTATAGATAAATAACAAATAATTCAATGTTATATTCTTCGATTTCACATGTAATTAGTACCATAATTGTAAATGTTTCATACCAATATCATTTGTATTTAATACCAAACTTGTATAAGCTTCATACCAGTTTCATATGTAATTAGTATCATAATTGTAAATGATTCATACCAATATCATTTGTAATAGTGCCAAAGTTGTATATATTTCATATCAATTTCATATGTAATTAGTACCATAACTGTAAATATTTCATACCAATATCATTTACCATAATTATAAATATTTCATACCATTATCATTTGTTATTAATACAAACTTTGTATATGTTTCATACCAAATTCATATGTAATTACCATAATTGTAAATGTTTCAAACCAATATAATGTGTAATTAGTACCAAAATTGTAAAGATTTCATACTAATTTCATATGTAATTAGTACAATAATTGTAAATGTTTCATAGAAATATAATGTTTAATTAGTACCATAATTGTAAATGTTTCATACTAATATCATTTGTAATAAGTACCAAAGTTGTATATGTTTCATACCAAATTCATATGTAATTAGTACCATAATTGTAAATGTTTCATACCAGTATCATGTGTAATTAGTACCATAATTGTAAATATTTCATACTAATATCATTTGTAATTAGTACCAAAGTTGTATATGTTTCATACAATTTCATATGTAATTAGTACCATAATTGTAAATTTTCGTACCAATATCATGTGTAAATAGTACAATAATTGTAAATGTTTCACATTAATATCATTTGTAATTAGTACCAAAGTTGTATATGTTTCATACAATTTATTGTAAATGATACATACCAATATCATTTGTAATTAGTACCAAAATTGTATATGTTTCATATCAATTTCATATGTAATTAGTACCATAATTGTAAATATTTCGTACTAATATCATTTGTATTTAGTACCATAATTGTAAATGTTTCATACCAATATCATTTGTTATTAATACTAACTTTGTATATGTTTCATACCAATTTCATATGTAATTAGTACCATAATTGTAAATGTTTCAAACCAATATAATGTGTAATTAGTACCAAAATTGTAAAGATTTCATACTAATTTCATATGTAATTAGTACAATAATTGTAAATGTTTCAAACCAATATAATGTGTAATTAGTACCAAAATTGTAAAGATTTCATACTAATTTTATATGTAATTAGTACCATAATTGTAAATGTTTCATAGAAATATAATGCGTAATTAGTACTATAATTGTAAATGCTTCATACTAATATCATTTGTAATAAGTACCAAAGTTGTATAGGTTTCATACCAATTTCATATGTAATAGTACCATAATTGTAAATATTTCATACCAATATCATGTGTAATTAGTATCATAATTGTAAATGTTTCATACTAATATCATTTGTAATTAGTACCAAAGCTGTATATGTTTCATACAATTTCATATGTAATTATTACCATAATTGTAAATGTTTCAAACCAATATAATGTGTAATTAGTACCAAAATTGTAAATATTTCATACTAATTTCATATGTAATTAGTACCATAATTATAAATGTTTCATATAAATATCATGTGTAATTAGTACCATAATTTTAAATGTTTCATACTAAGTACCATAATTTTAAATGTTTCATAGTAATATCATTTGTAATAAGTACAAAAGTTGTATATGATTCATACCAATTTCATATTTAATTAGTACCATAATTGTAATATACATCCCAATAACTAAAAAAATAGGATTGGTTTTAAGATGTAGAATCTATGTTGAATCACCATTTAGCAGGGCTACTAGGACTTGGGTCTCCTCGATTACATATTAATCAATATTCGATTGATTGGTCTGACAAGAGAGAAGACCGGTTACGCCAAGAACGAACACACCTTGATCTGCCATTCCTTCCTCGCGATAGAGCTTTCTTTCTACGCCGACGTATGCCTATCTTTAAGGTCTGGCTCATATCAATATCATGTGTAATTAGTACCATAATTGTAAATGTTTCATACTAATATCATTTGTAATTGGTACCAAAGTTGTATATGTTTCATACAATTTCATATGTAATTAGTACCATAATTGTAAATGTTTCATACCAATATCATGTGTAATTAGTATCAAAATTGTGAAGGTTTCATACCAAGTCATATGTAATTAGTACAATAATTGTAAATGTTTCAATACCAATTTCATTTGTAATTAGACCAAAGGTGTATATGTTTCAAACCAATTTCATATGTAATTAGTATCATAAAATGTTTCATATCAATGTCATTTGTAATTAGTACCAAAGTTGTATATGTTTCATACCAATTTCATATGTAACAGTACTAAAATTATAAAGGTTTCATACCTAATTCAATTTTAATTTTATTTTTGTTTAAAGTTTATGTTTAATCATTTTTGAAATAAAATTTTAATTTCAAATATTTAAAAAATATAAGGGTCGAATTGTAACCGTAACCGGAGGTAACCATAACCGTAATCGAAACCATAATCGGCGGTTCACGAACCATAATCGGAACCGTCTATGAAGATTAATGTTAAGCGTAAAGCTTTATGAACCATCTAAGCGATGGTTCCACACCATCAATCGTCAATTCACGAACCATGGTAATGTCTAGCTTGAAATATCACCTCAATTTTTACATTGCCATTGTACAACCCGGTTCTGAAAATTCAAGCCTCGGTCCTAGCCTGAGGTATTGATCCGAGGCTAAAGACAATTTTCCAGTTCCTTATTTGCTCGAGTTTTATCTAGGAAACTTGTTTGAGAAAAAAACACCATTTTCGCTGCACAGAGAGAGGGAGAGGGAGAGGGAGAGGGAGAGAGAGAGAGAGAGAGAGAGAGGTAGAAGGTAATTTGATCGGGGGAAGTAAATTGAACTGAATGATCTCCATTCGCGAATTACTGGACATTACAGAGTAATGCATCAACCAGTCTTCATTATTTAAAGAAGATCACTCTTTAAACACTTCTACTTGGAATATTTGCTGCTTTTCTTGCCTGAAAATGGGTCAAGATTGAAGCTTTTACGGTTTTGTGCAATATTTGAGTTTCACTTTCTGTACTTTGAGCTGGGATTCTCCTGATTCGCATTTTGATTTGGGTGCACATGGGTTGGAGTGTATCCAATTGAGGGTTTCTTTTAGTGTTCTTTTAAGGAACTTGAGGCTAGACATGCAAGAGCCATCCAGAGTCTTTTTTCTCCTTATTGTCATATTTGGTTGGTGGCATCTTGGATTTGGCCTTAAATTCTTGGTTGTGCATGTTAATTTATTTTGATTTTGTAATTACTAATCAAAATTTCAGCCGACCTTATCATGCTTGCCCCCCACTTTTGACGTTATTAAATTTCAGAAAATTGAATTAGTACCTATTTTAAAGATTCACCTGTATATTACAAAATTTTAAGAAACTAAACAAAACATTGTTGGCTATTTGCCGCCTTTGTTAATTGTAATTCTCTTATGAGGGAATTGATATTCTTGAGACATCGGAAGACTGCGTTGTTGAAATAAACCTAAAAAATGTATAGACAGATTTCAGTCAGTTAGTTAGATTCGAATTGTGTGTTTGAATGCTGTCCAGCTAGGTCAAACTCTTTATTGTCAGCTATTTTTTACACGGCTAGTTAAATTGTGGGAGTTTCTTGTCGTGAATATACGTCTTCGCTTTTGAGCAGCTGCAGTAATTTTATAGAGAAAGATAGCCCATGGTTCAACTTCCTCCTCTGGGGCTGCGGTTCGAGGTATAGAAATGTGCAGATGTTGCAGCGGAAAATTATGTTGAAACAGCTGCAGGAACTGCAGAGGAGGGAGCAGCTTCAGGAGTTGGGTGATGCAAGAAACCAGAATTATATAAATCCACTGTCACCATTAAAACAAGCTTCAGGTGGTCAGTTTCCACCCACAATCAATGGGACGCCTGTTCTTGATCCATCAAAAATGTTAATGGTTGATAACATGCGAATGATGCAACATGGTGGTTCTGGTGTTTTTCCAAGTTCTCCTAATGGATTGGTTCATTCGCAAAGTCAGAATCTTGGTGTAGGCCATGTGGGCATGTCTCAGCCACAGTTGGACATGTATTTATATGGAACTCCTGCCCCAAATTCAGATAAAAATTTAAGTAACTATCCTAATCTCCAAGGTACATCGACCAGTCTGTTGTCCAAGAACAATAATATCTCATTAGGAATGCATGCCTTGCATCCGTCAACCTTCGGCAATGCATTTATGAGTCAACAATGTGATTTCACCTATGATCAGATTAATGCGCCAGATGGGTCATTACTTTCCAATCAGTTGTTTCCAGAAAAGAATTTGTTTCAGCAAATTCCTGTTCAAAGTATTAACAGAGGAAATTTAGCTGGTAGCTATCCTGAGCAAGGAAATACAGAACCAAGCAATGCATTGACTCTGGAAACTGAGGGGAGGTGTGAAGATGCCGGTTGGCATGAACTTTCTACCAGAAAAAGTTCAAATCTTGGTCCGTCTTCTTTAGATCCTTTGGAACAGAAGATCTTGTACAATACCGATGACCACTTCTGGGAATCTTCATTTAGCAGAAGTAGCAATATAGTCAACGGAGACTTAACTGTGGAGAACAGTTCTTATATGGATGCATTGCCTTCTACTCTGAGTGGTAGCTGGAGTGCTCTGATGCGGTCTGCTGTGGCTGAAACTTCTAGCATTGATACTGGCATGCAAGAAGAGTGGAGTGGATTTAGGTTCCAGAATCCTGGACCATCAGCTGACAATCAACCCTCAAATTTCTTTGATACTGAGAAGCAGCATAATAATTGGGTCGACAGAAACTCACCAAATGTCTTCTCTTCAAGTTTTAAACCTGAAAACTTGGATCAGAATTCTGTTAAGAACTGCTGTTACCCTGGTTTTCAGCAATCAGATCACCAACATCTCAGACAGCAAGAGGAATTTCACTCTGAGTCTTCGCATACTTCCAATCAGATCTCTTCTACATATACAAGCCAGTTGGCAGATTATAGCTCTCAGATGAAGCGTTTGACTGGAGTGAGTCGTCTGATCCAAACATCTTTACCTTCAGCAAATTTTTGGCTTGGTCAACATAAGGAGCGAATGACCAGTGATGAACATCAGTCTCACATTCTGTTGCATACTAACGACAACCAGGCCAACAATGATTTCTCAGGTAATATGTGTCATATTGTTACATAGTTAATTATCAAGAAACCATTTTCTGCTTTGATTCTTTTGTGACAAATTTAAGAATTGAAGCATTTAAAAGAGTCATAATTCTCCCCTTTTCTTGACCATAATTTGTTTAAGCTTTGATTAAAGACATTCAAGGAGAAGCAAGATATCAGTTTCAAAGGAGAATCCTAATGAGAGGTCTTAATATCTTGCAGGTCAGGATTTGAGAGGCACTTCATGGCTTGATGAGAGTGCATCATATCCCGTGTCTGGTTGTGTTCAAAAGCCATTTGATGGTGTAATAATGGAAATTTGCTTCATTGAGGATTGTTATGTGGGGATTTATTTCCTGAATGGTATTTGGTAATTCTATTACTCCCTTGTTGCAGGTGAACCAGCTCAATATTTCCAGGTACACAACAGAATCAGAGAAGATGGTTCCTGGACACAATGTTCAGCCCATATCAGCTTTTCTAAGTTCTCCGAGTTTTTACCGTCACAGTGAGACTGCTCAGAGGTGTGTATCTTCAAGATGTTATGTTATATACACTGCTATGGTGGAAAAAACATCTGAGAATGTAACAAGACGAACGCATATCTCCTGTTTCTAGACATGTAACTTTATTTTAGTTAGATGTTCCTGGTGGACATGCCTGATCTTAACCATCAGCGTCTTTTCTTCTGATCTATTTTTTTGATAATTCATTGGAACTTTGGTGATTTCATTACTGCAGCGAAAATATGCTAGACCTACTTAATAAGGATGACACAGCAGATGATCATACACCTGGAGTACTTTTGAACTCAAAAGTCTCAAATCCCAATGAATTGTCATTAACTGAAACTTCTGCCACAACATTTTCTATACCGTGCAGCATGGCTCAAGAAAACTCCCATGTGAAATTCGCTCGTTCTGGTGACCCTGAATTTCCTCTTTTAAACAATTTTCCAGTCTCTCAAAATGCAGGGACATCTACTCCAAAAACATCATACTATTCCTCCAGTTTGGTTTGGTTCCCTGATTCAGTCTCTAGCAGTCGAGACAACATCTCAGAGATTCCAACCGATCAACCCAACCGAAAGCTGTACATAGAAGCAGATGCTGTATCTGGTTCATTGGTGACTCACGCACGTCAGCAGACCTCTAGTGAAGCAAGTCATGTGGACAAACAAACACTCTCTGGTCCTGCTAGAGATATGAGAGGCAGAGGCCTTGGTTTGAATCAAAATTTCTCTCTGCTGCACCCAATGCGTTCTCCAATTAATGATGACACTGGCAATGGTTTGAGTTTGCCAGTTAAATATGATAACACTTATTATCAGCAGGTTATCGCCAATGCAAGGGAGCTTTTGTTAAGTGGGCATAAGTCAGGTGCTGAAGATGAAGTGAAAGGTGACGTGAATTTTGTACCACAGCTCGGTGCATTTTTTACCGGAGATAATAAGGAGCCGAACCTCTCACCAGAGGTTCAAGGACATCTGTTAGGCAAAGCTTCATCGACGACTTACCATCAAAATTTCCAACAGATGGAGGTGGTTGGCCAAAATGATACTCAGAGACAATCCATTGACAGCAATGAAGCTTCTTGTGCAACATATGGTTCACAGATTAGTTTGCAAATGGCTCCAACCTGGTTTAAGCGTTATGGAACCTTTAAGAATGAGCAGAAGTTAATAGTCTGTGATCCGAACACAGCATTTAACCTTGGAAAACCAGTTACCGGAATGACTCTTGGAAACTTGCAGGAAAGAATGCAAGCAAATTCAGCTACCCCTAGTCAAGGAACCGTTGTGTGGCCATCGACAGATATAAACTTGATGGCGAGAAAACAATTGTTATCTCCTATTGTGTTTCCATCAGATGTCCTTCGTCAAAATTAGTCGGTTTCAATGCCAAAGAAGCGTAAAATTGTTGCAATCGACATGGTGCCGTGGCATAAAGAAGTAAATCATGAACAATCAAGGCTTCAAGATATTAGGTATGTATATCTAGAGCTATTAAAAAATAGATGTAATTTTCTGCTAATTAAATGTCTATTTAACGATAAAATCAATTTTGGTGCCTTCGCAAGCGTCACCACCCAAATACGTGATAGCCTATTTTTTTGCTTTGCTTAATTAAAAAATTGTTAATTTGAAATTGACTAATATTTATCATATTATCTAACATTCTCTTTTTAAATCCTTTCTGTGCTAGCAGCACAGCGGAGTTGAAATGGGCACAAGCTTCAACTAGAAGACAAGAGGAGGTGAGACAAGTCAATGAATGCTATACACATATAACATGTTTTTACGATTCAAAACCCATCCATAATGCCATTTCCTCAAACACCGCCAGGTTAAAAATGATGTTGAAATTGTTGAAGATGCATTCCCGTTAGTCCCAGCAAAAAGAAGGCTAATATTTACAACACAGCTATTGCAAAAGGTCTTTAAACCTGCGCCTGCAGCTATTCTCTGTGCAGATGCCAGTTCAAACTATGATTGTGTCATATATTCTGCTGCCAGATTAGCATTAGGAGATGCGTGCAACTTGATTGGTCAATTACCAGCAGAGACCAATGATGTGTAAGAGTTTCTCTACGAATTTTATGCCTATTCCTTCCCTTTTCCTCGCGGAGGGCCTAAAATTCTGCTAGCAAAAATATCACAAGGTTTAGTTTTTTTAGCACTTATTTTTCTTGTTCAACTATGTTTAGTTCACCTGAGCAGCTAAAGACTTCAAAGAAAACAAATGGTTGTGGTTTCTCTAAAGTTGTTGAAGGTTTAATATGTCAAGTGAACAAACTTGATGGTGATCTTTCGAGGTAGGAATGCATTTTTTTTTCTTGGATGCATTTATATGTTTAGATTAGCGTGAATATGTTATGAAGCCAGCTTGATTTGAAAGCCTGTTTTTGAAGACTCAAAAGAGTGTCTACTGTTTGCTTATATGTTATCTAATTGCAATCTGATTCTTTCTCTGAACTTAATTGTAAAGAAACTAACAATATGTTCACCCTGACCACCTGACAAATTGTCATGTATATGAATGTTCATTTGGTACAGTCTAAACTTGTAGCTCTAAGAGTTAAAATTCTCTTTTCTGAGCTACATAGTCCTGTAGCCCAACGTTGTCAAATTTTTTGAATATTCTTTTGGGTAAAGCTATGTATGTGCATTTGATATGCAGACTGCACAAAACTTCATTAATTGCGGACATCAAATTGGAAAACCAAGAATTGGAGAAAATTTCTATAATCAACCGTTTTGCAAAGCTCCACATCAAGGTTCAGTCGAGCACAATTGATCAAGCTACATCTTCTAGCAAATCAATTGTAAAGAAAACAAACATCCAAAGATATGTAATGGCAATTCCAATGCCTAGAACAGTACCAGAAGGCTTAGATTGTCTTTCCTTGTGATCTTGGACAAATGAAGACAAACTCTCCAGTTCCTCATTCCTGTTATGAAGATCAGGCTTTTCTTGATCCGTATAGGTGGACGGGAGAGCAAATTTAGCATCATTGTGATGCAAGTTAGGTAGCTGATCTTCAAGAATTAGTATATTGATCTTTATATATGTGCATGAACGACTTAGGAAGATTTAGAAGCAGGCTGCTTACGTTTCACCAATATCAAATTACTTGTATGAAATAACTCCAGTGTTTTCTAAGGATATACCTCCATGATCAACTCAAGCTTGCATGTATCATACAACTAATCTTAGCTATAAGATTTTGTTCTTTCCTCCCTTATTCCTTCTTTCCAGGGGCGATAGAGATGTGACATCTAGCAATCATGAAAATTCAGGTATATGGACTAGAATTAAGGTATAAAAAAATGTTTTACCCTTTTCGTGCTTTACACAGCAACATGTATATGAGTTATAGATCTTGTCGGTGAAAATTTCTGCAGTTCTTCAAGGGATGCAGTCTTCTGTTTCTTGCAAAAATGTTAGATATGGCATTGCAGTTAAATATAAGTTCTTTATGAAATTGGCGCCAATTATTAATTAATATTTATTGATTCACTTATGATAGGTATAGATATCCTTATTACATGTTTGAATTAGTGAGATCTTTATGGGGCCATGCTTAAATATCTCATGCAATTTTAAAAGTGTGGTACCCTTTTTCAGTTCCATTTTCTTTATTCCCCCACAATGATTCTGTGGGCCCCGAAACCTGGGATTAATACGGGTACAAAGACAAGGACAGACTTCACTTTATATGTATGTACAAGATAACAAAAAGTCAAAAAATCGCGTTTTCAGTTGGATTCTTGTGTACCCTACTAAAATTTGTCTGCCATTCATTGATCAAGAACATCGGATTGGTGGCACGTCAGCAAATTGAAAGATTCATGCTGAATAAATAATATTACATCCCCCCTGTCAGCTTCTCCACAGGTGCAAAATGTCAGCACCTGATCAATCATATTTAGGACTCGTATCCATTTGAAGCTGCAGAACTGTAGAAAAACAAAATGTTGGTCAATTTTTGGCACTAGTAGTTTGTTGGATTGGTGGGCACCAAAGGCCGTGTCTTTCTTAGACAAAATCTACCACATAAAAAAACAAAAACACAAATCCTATATATCTTGATTTGAAGCACATTAATACTATTTTCTTTTTGCAATTAATGGGATTGGGACTTGTATGTGCATTTGATTGCTAAAATATCAATCGGCGATGACCCATTTTTTTAATCTAAGGGGAATTTTTCTCTACGATTGAAACAAGGGAAAAATTCGGGCCGGTAGTACAAGATAAAAGTTTTTTCGACCCAACCCACCAAAAAAATATCAATTCATTTAGATTCATTCCCTGATCAAAGGATACTAATAACTCTCGTGTGGGTACTGTAGCACGTGCACCCCATTTTTTGTTTTGCCTTTGAAATTCAAAATTATTCCGGTGGTGCACTTGCTTATTAGTTGTTGCACCTAAATTTGATAAGTTGTTGCACATAATTTTATGCAAAATGATTTAAAACACGGTGATGCACTTAATTTTAACAAAATCACAGATTCCCCGTAGACAGAAGTGGTGAAGAAATCATGAAATAGGTTAGATGGTGGTGCACTTGCTTATTATTAATTTGATGCACCTAAATTTGACAAGCTGATGCACATATATTTAGCAAAATGATGATTTTAACACGTTGGTGCACTTAAATTTAACAAAATCACGGCTTATGTCTACCGTGCATATTTGTACAAGTCCATCCGTAGACACAAGTTGTGAAAAAATCATGAAAAAACACTTTTAGGTTAGATGGTGGTGCACTTGCTTATTATTAATTTGATGCATCTAAATTTGACAAGCTAAAGCACGTAAATTTTAGCAAATGATGATTTTAACACGTTGGTGCACTTAATTTTAACAAAATCACAGCTTATGTCTACCAATGCACGTTTGTGCAAGTGCACCCGTAGACACAAGTTGTGAAAGAAATCATGGTTAAACTTGCTTATTGTTAATTTGGTGCACCTAAATTTAACAAGTTGATGCACATAATTTTAAACAAAATCATGATTTTAACATGGTGGTGCACTTAAATTTTAACAATTCATACATTTTGTCTACCGGTGCACGTTTTTTCACGTGCACCGGTAGACACGAGCTGTGCAAAAATTATCAAAACATATTTTTTTTATGTTAAGGTGGTGGTGCACTTGCTTATATTAAGTTGGTGCACGTAAATTTGACAAGTTGGTACACGTAATTTTAACAATTTCACACAATTTGTCTACTGGTGCACATAAATTAGAATTCACACAAAATTGAAGTGTCTTGAAATTGAGTGAAATTTTTTGTAAAAATTGTCCCAAACAATAACATGAATCCCACAACATTTGTGTTTAATGCGTCAAGAAGTTTTGAACTAAAATTTTTCAAAGTTGGCTCAAAAATGGAATTTATTTTTGAAATTGAGCGTGACCTATCTAAAACAAGGAATTTCGGATTCGTCGATGGTGCCAATACAACGTTGTCATATTGGGTTAGATCCGGCTCGAAAAGACGTTTCCATGCATAGGTCACAATAGGCAAAAGTTCTCATTTATATTCTTATTTTATATTTAATCACATTTTGCGTATACAATCCTTGCTCATTTGTTTGTTTTTAGCTATTGATTGTATTTCTTTGTGAGTGTATTTGTAATTTTAATAAAACATTGGTGCATGTGCATCATCATCATAAAATGCTATTCATGTGCACCCGGTGCACTTGTTGTACACTTGAGCAAGTGCCTCTGTATACTTGCAAGTGCACATATGCACTTGCTAACAAGTGCACCGATGCACTTGTAGCAAGAGCATAGGTGCACTTGTTAACAAGTGCATCGGTGTATTTGCAAAAAGTGCATAGGTGCACTAGGGTAAGTGCACCTGTGCACAAGTAATGACATAATTTATAATCACTAGTAAAAAGTATGTGCGATGCATGTGAGTATTATTAGATTATATATATATATATATAGTTAATAAATCAAACATAGCAATTATTAATAAATTTTGATAACTGATTATATAATTCTCATAACTAATCATAGAATTAAAAATGATATCAATAAAGGAAATAAGTTACTAATTTTAAAACCTGTTATTGGTGGTACTCCACGTTATGTTATAATTTAGATATCTTTATTATTATCCATTTATTCCAAAATGGGAGTGATAAATTAAAAGTTATAATAATAATTATTATTCTCATCCTAATTTTTATCATCTTGCATGATCATTTTCTTATTCTTATGTTTAGCTCAAATATATCGAATTGTACTACATGTTAACTATAATGTTTTTTTTATTATTAGTAGCATTATTAATGATAATTTTAGGATGAAAATTAGCATTATTAGTGATAATTAATGATATTTTTAATAGTAAATAGGATTAAAATTGACCAGTTAATTGAAGGAGAGGAAAATTGGGAGTTGTGAAAGTGTAAAGAAAATAGCATAATTGAAATGGTATAATGATAAATAATTCAATTAATTGAGGGAGATAGGATAAATAGAAGTTATGGGGTCAAATAGAATTTATGTAGGAGGAAACAAATTAATCTAAAATTTAATTGTTTAAAATATATCTCATTGTTAATTAGTATATAGTACATTGATTGAGTGATTCTTTTAATATAGATTAGTATTGGATTCATGTGGAAAACAGAATTAATAGTGAATTTAATTACTATATCTTCTTGCCATTTCTGAAGGTATAACAATCTGTGCAAATAATAATTTAACTATAGCTCCACCCTCTCTTTTTTATTCACATGTTTTCCTTTGATTTGATATTTTATTTTTACATTTATATCTCGAACTATTTATTATTTATTATTTGTATAGAATATTATAGAATAAAACGTCAAAGTTGTTAATTCACGATTGGATTTTTTTGCCATTTACACTTTTATAGGTATGTAGAATATAGATTTTATGGGTATATAGATTATTCACATTTTTTTTTACGTTTATATCCCTAACTATTTATTATTTGTATATAAGGTTATAAAATAAAATGGCAAAGATGTTAATTTCCAATTGGAAAATTTTGCCCTTCGATTCACGTTTTTATAGGTATATTGATTTATTGAAAAGTAATAAAATAAAATCAAACGAGGATATCCTTGAAATTAGAGATATCATTTCCATTTACGTGACCAAACTATACACTTTTTTTTTATTGACATTGTTAACAGAAAATCATATTCAATATTTTTCTTGATTTAATTTGGACATGATGATGTGGGCCTCTATCCCACAACGTATAAAATCCTATAACGAACACGACGTGTCACTCGAACATCGAGCAGTGCCTTAAATTCTACCCCTTGTTGGGCTTGTTAGTTTCAAGTGTTGGCTTAAATGGTATATAATTATTAGTAGATTTAGGCCCGTAAGCCATCTCTAAGTAGCCTGTTATATATATATATATATATATATATATATATATATATATATATATATATATATATATATATACAGAGTAGCAAGAAAAATTGTTATCGGCAAGAGGAAAACTAAACAAAATTAAGTATTATGGCACGAATTTAGAACCTTAGACAAGACGGTTCATGTCACCCCCGATACCGGAGAGCATGCCATCGGCGTTGATTCCAAAAATTAATTCAAAATCAACAAGTCTCGTGTACAGATCTGTGATAAAAACCAGTCCATTAAAAATAATATTGTCTTTACAACTGAAAATCAACTTGAATAAGTTGTTCATAAAACACATTAGATCTAAACAGAGCTGTGGATGTGTAATTGAAAGAATAAAAGTCTTGGAGTCTACTCGATGCATCGTCACCCTAAAAGCGTTATCGTCCTCCTTCATCGAACTCTTCCTTGTTCTTATCTGGGAGGGTAGGTAAGGGGTGAGTGTTTGTGAAAACACTCAACAAGTAGGGGCCAGTTGAACATGATAAAACATACGTATAAAGCTTTTTCAAATAACTCTTTATCAAACACATAGTAAATCGATACACATACTCATAATTGCTCACACTAGAGCCATATCACATAAACACATAATCGCTTTTTGGGATCAAGAGGTGGCTTCCGTGTGCATAACACTTTGCTTTTAAGGATCAAGAGGTGGCTCCCGTGTGCATAACATGGCACGCCCACGTCATGTAGCACTTTGCCCCACGGAATCAAGTGGTGGCTCCTACACACGTAGCACTTTGCCCCGCAGAGCCTTCATCTTTCGATGCACATTCGTGAACTTTCATAATATGATCTTAAAATACATTTTCGTGTTCAACTAAACGTTCAATACATATATAGAGTTTCAAAAATAAAATGACATTTGTAGCAAAACCACACTTACAGTTATTGAAGATTCGAAGCAAGTTTGTATGGATTCCTGGTTGTGAAAATAGAACAAAAGCTCTCTTCCTTAGTCTCGAGATTCTCGAAATGTGTGTGTGTAGTGTGTGAATTTTTTTAAAATTCTAGTAGTGGAATGGATGGATCCCCTTTACATGGTATGAAGTGTTTTAAATATAGGAGAGTTGGGTGGTGTTTTCTTAACCTCGGGGGAAAATCCCATGATTTAGGTTTCTAATTGAATGGTTGGTTTAATGGTGATTGAGTGGTATAATTGTAAGATGGTGGTTAACCTAGATCCACCAATAAGACAATTTGATGGTTTGATCCTTGGTGGATTGATGTACAATGGTTTTAACGGTTGTATAATTAAGTTGATGGGTATGAGTTGTCAAGGCACTTAATTTGGAGTGGCAAGAATTATGGGCACTTAATTGTGGACTATGTTGCACCGATACTCCAAAAAATTTCACGGTCAAGTATCGGATACTTCTGGGATACGGATACGCGAGGATACGACACCGATACGTATCGGATACGCCACGTGGCGTATTTGGGGGAAAAATAAATTTTTATTTCGGATACGGTCAAGATACGCCGCTGACCGTATCCGACACGGATTAGATACGGGATGGGGCTTTTTCAGAATTTTTTTTAAAAAATAGGGTTGAAATTGTAATTAGAACTAAATTATTTAATTTAATTAATTAATTCCTATCCTAACCACCCTAACTTGTACGCTACTCTGCAATACTCTCTTATCTCTCCTAAATCAAAGCCCACGCCTCCAAGACAAGATTTCATCTTCCTCTCTTTGACGTCTTCGTCGCTACTCCTCTGTTAAATAGGCATTGAATCTATTATGTTTGCTGGTGTGCTAATGAAGAATCAATGGATCGAGATGGTGTAGTTGAATTAAATAATTAAGCATTTAATTTTTATGCAATATTTCATATTTTAAGTAGTACTTTGTGTTTAAAATTCTACCATTTGTCGTGGATTTGGTGAGTTTGCAACTTTATTCTGATTTTTAATGTGTTTAATGTCGATTATATGCTTGAAACTTGATTTCTTACAAATATTATTAATTATATATATATAAATAAATAAATAAAAACTGTCGTATCCAGATGTATCGTATCCTACAAATTTCAAAAATCCCATGCAACCGTACCCGTATCTGCGTATCCACGTATCCGCGTATCCGTATCCGTGCAACATAGATTGTGGAGGTGCATGCTATTGAGGCCATTAAACGGGGAGTGAAATTTGGGGTCATCACATCCCTCCCTCATTATTGGAAGTTTCGTCCTCGAAACTTGAGTCAACTCGGTCTTGAAAGAGATATAGATATTCTCTCGCATCTTTTCTTCCAGTTCCCAAGTAATCTTCTCTCTCCGTATGTTTTGGACCATTGGACTTTGATGTATGAAATGATCATTCGTATCAGTACTTGATCCTTTGAGTCCACGATCCGGGTCGGGATTTCTTCATACTTCAAAGTTTTATTCAACTTTCCTTGAGTTACTAGAGATTCTAAAAATAGTTGTCGAGTAGTTTGATCGAGTTCTTACCTAATCGAGCCGACGTCAATGTTTAAAAGTATTGCCTCTATCGCGCTCACGATATACACTCTAATAAAGGTGTCTAAAACTTAGGAAAGTGAGTGAATAAAGTTTTGAGTTTGAATGACTTTTCTTTGTCAAACTAATCAATGATGGACACAATGTCTCTTACAAAACATTGTTTCAATATAATCCAAACATTTCTCAAGGGAATGTGAACAGTTAAATGATCAATTTTTTGTGAGTTAAACCGATCGAAATAATTGAATGCTACAAAAATTCACAAGGATGACATATATCGTTCTAGGATACAATAACTTGGAAAGAAGAAGTGATAATTCCAAGAAAATGAGAATGAAAGAAATAGTTTTTTTGTCCATCAACTCAGAGCAAGTTTTACAAGATGATAGACGAAAAATAATTCTTGATCTAAAAAATCAAGGTCATATCAAATCCAAAACATGAGGTTTCAAAAATGAAGAAGTATGTAAACAATTAAGGTCAGGATTTGATGAAGAACAAAAATCGCATAAACCAAAGACCATAATGAATTATTATGAAGTAAAAGTTTACTATGAATGTCAGATTATTGGGAATGATTAAAAGATTGCATCATGGGTAAGATATGTTTCAAAACAAATCTATTCAGAGTATATCAATAGTGTTGGAATAAATGAGGCTATTTAAAATTGATCGAAAGAAACTTCATAGTACAATGAATAGATTGAATAATTCTCATGCTAAAATAGTATGATTCAAGTATTCTAGAAGGAATAAAAGTGAGCTTTTACATTGAATACAAGATTATATCAAAGGTGACAAAATAGAGCGCAAAAGATATAATTGGATGCGTATGGATGACATAAATCAAGCAGGGAAATGTCCAATGGGGTGTGATGATTTGCTAACCCGTTTATTCCAATGAAAGTCGAGTTCAAGGATATCAATAACAAATTTGAAGGAAGACAAATGTAATGCCTCGAGATGACTTATACATGTGTAATATGATTATGGCGTAATGAGGAAAAAATTCCTTGGATTCGGGTTCGGGTTGAACCAAGTGGGAAGAATGACATGTATGCAATATAATTGGCAATAACGAAGTGATGTTTATGTGTGCTAAAACAAGTATAGTATGAATGTCATGAAATAAGACCAAGTATATGGCATTACTAGTCTTGTTAACATACATGTGTGATATGAGAAGCATAGTAGAGGTGTTGAATGGTTGCTAGTTGATATATCAACTTAAACATAGAACTACACTGTGTGGAATATGTAGACATGAGTTGGTATGCATTTAACTTGGATTTCACATGCATTTGAGTTCATCTTGGAGAGTATATATATAAGGATAACTCAGATTGAAAACACATAACACACCATATTTCACCTAAGAATCTCTACACAAGCACATCTCAAAACCCTTACTTGCTCTTGCATCTTTTCTTGGATTTTACTTGGCAATCAAAGATAGAAAGTTGAGAAAGTGAATTCATAACTTCTTGGTAAGAATTTCATAGCATATGATGTGTATATATTGGTAGTTCATCAATGTGAAGATATGCCTTGTAATCTCTATGTCTTGATTAAAGGTGAGATGAAATTCAATGAAAGTAGTTGTAGAAGTTATAGAAATGTGTTCATAAATTGTTAAGTAGTACTTGAAACAAGTTTTGATGGTATGTGGTGATGTAGAGAAGGAGAACCATGAAGATAAGCTCAAAATGATCGGTAGATGTACCGATCGATCGCTGAAATAAGGGAATTGTAAGGCGGTTCATGTAGTGATCGATCGCTGAAGGCGACCAATCAATCGCTCGAATGCCATAGCTTTTGTATGAAATTCAGATTTAATACCGATCTATCTTTTGTGTCGTACAACAGGTACGTGTTGACGTACGAGTATCGATGTTAACGTGATGATGATATTGAGATTGGATTATATGATTTATGATATCATATAGGTATACATTCATGATGATATACATGCATTTTGTTGAGCTTGTTGCCACGATAGGTATGCCAATGTTAGGCATATGCTTTGGCATGAGAGATATACTCCAGTTGAGTATATGCTCGGACTGTTATAATGTGTGAGGATGGAAATATGGTTTGTGCTGCTAATATGAAGATGTGAGGAGATTCCACTGACATATTGAGCTGAGATAGGCAAATAATATTTGTCTCGTTATAACAGGGTGGTATATGAGACATGTTAAGACATATTTGTACTTGATGATGCATGATTCAGAACAATCACAGTTGATGGTTTACGATAATGCTTTATCATTTTATATTGTGTATTGCAATCAGATAATTGTTCATCTATACTCATGTTGTGTGATTGTTTCTGTAGGGATTCATAGATGTGGGCGGATGGGATTGTGAGTTGAATTCCGCTGCGAGTTGAACCACTGCATAGGAGTTGGACTTCTCGTTAGGTTGTTTTTATGTACATGTGGTGTATATTATGCACGGAATTTGTAACTGTTGTAACAACCTACCTAGTAAAACTCTTAATTCAATGTGTTTTATTACTTAAATCCTACTCACATATGTATAATGAATTGATACATAACAGATTAAGTAACGAGGACCCCACATTAGTGGTATCAGACAGTGGTTCGAGAACGGGGTGAACAAGTGTAGAGGAAGTGTATTAGGGAGTTGCCTAATCACTCGAAAGCATGTTGAGAGTATTGATATGATGTTATACTGACATACTTTATATATTTGTCTGTTGTTATTAACCCTGGATTTGCAGTAATGACAGACATAGTACCTCACGATGATGTTGGGGATGCCATTAGTGGCAATGCTAGTGTTGGGTTGGCACCTATGCCACCACCACCAGTAGGGCAAGGGCCAGTGGAACAAGTACTGTTACTTGGGAAATTAACACTTACCCAGTTTCTGAGTTATCAGCCACCCCGCTTTGAGGGTACTGAATCAGGGGAACAGGCGGAGGAATGGTTGGAATGCATTGAACAGATCTTTGTGTCAGCACCATGCGCTAAGTCATCCTGTTACGTTTGACCAATTTCCAGCTGGCAAAGAAAGCAATGCTGTGGTGGAAAGCAACACTGATTGAGTTGAGAGCTCAAGGACAGGTTATTGATTGGGATGTGTTCAGGCATTGCTTCCTGGAGCACTATTTCCCTATTGCTGTGAGGCAGATGAAAGAAGATGGGTTTACGAATCTGAAACAGGGAACTATGACAGTATCTGATTATGCTTTGCAGTATTCTTCATTGTTATGGTATGTACCACTTTGATGCAAATACAAAGGCAAAGATCAGACAGTTTGTGAAAGGCTTAAGGCCTGAGTTTTTTGATAGGGTGATTTCTAATAACCCTACTTCGTTTGAGGAAGCGCTGACTAGAGCCGAGATGGATGAGATTGGAGTTGGAGCTTATAAGGATGTATGACAATCCCAAACACCTACATCAGATAGCATGAGACCTAGTGGGGAGTCATTTAAGTCATCACGAGGAGGTGCATCTTCCTCTAGATTTGATGGGAAGCGGTTTGTGATGCAGAAAGGCGGTGAACGAGGGGTCAAGGGACAATCTCAAAGTAGTAGTAGTAGCAGTGGTTGCAGTTTGTAATGTTTTAAGTGTGGAGGACCACATTATAAACGAGATTGTCCACAACTGAATAATCCAGTTTGTTTTCGATGCGGAAGGGCATGACACATGATAAGAGATTGTCCCCAAGGTGGAGGACAATCATTTGGAGGGAATGTAACTGACAGTACAGTGTAGCAGAGACGATAGATGTTACCACGGACTGGTGGGGGATAGAGAGCAGGACCGCCTCAGGCTCAAGTGTATGCACTGAACAAGGAGCAAGCAGAGGCAGCTTCTGATGATGTGATAACGGGTAAGTGTAGTTTATTTACTTATCCAGCTTTTGTGTTGATTGATACGGGTGCATCACATTCATTTATTGCACAAGATTTTGTTGATCGGTATCATATATGCTCGTCTCCATTGTGGATGCCTCTATATGTCTCGACACCCATGGGAACTACTGTAATGACTTGTCAGAGTGTGTCTGATTGTGCTATTCAGTTTGATACTGATTATGGAATACAGGCTGATTTGATTGTGTTAGTTATGACAGATTTTGACTGTATTCTTGGTATTGATGTGCTGAGTAGATATCAAACTGTTGTCGATTGTTGTCAGAAGACAGTGCAGTTTCAGTCTAATACTGGAAACCAATGGCTCTTCTATGGAAAGGGATCACGTGCAAAGATTCCTTTGATATCAGCTATTCGAATGTCGCGTTTGTTAGAACGTGGACATATGTTTGATTTACGCTCTTGATATAGCGGAAAAGAAAGTGGAAAGAAAAGTAGAGGATATACCAGTGGTTGCAGAGCATGCAGATGTATTTCCAGAGGAGACTCCTGGATTTCCACCAAGTCAAGAGGTGGAATTTGGCATTGAATTGATACCTGGTACCTCTACGATCTCATGGGCACCATATCGTATGACACCAACTGAACTGAGAGAATTGAAAACTCAGTTGCAAGATTTATTGGACAAGGAGTACATACGTCCTAGTGTAAAACCTTGGGGTGCTCCTGTATTGTTTGTTAAGAAGAAAGATGGGTCGATGCGACTATGCATTGACTATAGACAGTTGAACAAGGTAACCACAAAGAATAAATATCATCTTCCTCGTATTGATGATTTGTTTGATCAGTTACAGGGAACAATGATCTATTTTAAGATTGGTTTGATATCTGGTTATCATCAAATACGTGTGAGGGAAGGAGATGTGCAGAGGACAGCATTCAGAACTCGCCATGGACATTATGAGTTCCTAGTGATGCCATTTGGTGTGACAAATGCTCCAACTGTCTTCATGAGTTTGATGAATCGAGTTTTTCAGGAATATCTTGATCAATTTGTCATTGTGTTTATCGATGATATACTGATCTATTCTCGGAGTGAAATAGAGCATGTCCAACTTTTGCATATGGTGTTGCAATTATTGAGAACACATCACTTATACGCCAAACTCAGTAAGTGGGAGTTTTGGTTGAACAGTGTAGGATTTCTGGGGCATGTGATTTCCAAAGACGGTATATCAGTCGATCCGAGAAAGATAGAAACGGTGTTGAATTGGTCAGCACCTACTTCTGTGCCAGAGATTCGTAGTTTCTTGGGTTTGTCAGGTTATTACAGACGGTTTGTTGAAGGCTTTGCAACAATTGCCAAACCATTAACACAACTGACACATAAGGGAGTACCATTTAGATGGTCAGAGGCATGTGAGCATAGCTTTCAGGAATTAAAACATCAGTTAACTACTGCTCTGGTGTTGATTATTCCATCAGAGCATGACATGTTTGCTCTTTATACTGATGCATCATTACTTGGTTTAGGTTGTGTATTGATGCAGGATAAACATGAGGTGGCTTATGCATCAAGACAACTGAAGCCACATGAAATGAAATATCCAGTGCATGATCTAGAGTTGGCAGCCATAGTCTTTCCGTTGAAGATATGGCGACATTATTTATATGGTACATCGTTTACCATATACAGATCATAAAAGTTTAACCAAGTTTGGACACCAAATAACCAAGTTGGAAACAAAATCCTGAATTTTTTGAGTCGAGGCGATCGATCGCTTCAATGAGGCGATCGATCGCATTTTGATACTGCCTAGAGGCGATCGATCGCCTCATTGAAGCGATCGATCGCTTCCTCCGATTCTCAGCAAATTACGATTTTGCCCCTCCTTTTCCAGATTTGCTCAGTTTGGTCATTTTTCATCATTTTAAGCCTATTTCCTCCACTTTTATGTAGTTGGCCCTGGATTCTTGAAATATACACATATATACCAAAAAGAGTAATATTTTCCAAGAATCACTACAAAAACGCCCATAATCTTATATCAAATTAAGTGTAAATAACACACTTATCAACTCCCCAAACTTAAACTTGATCCTCTCGAGGAAGAAATAAGATCAAACAGTCAAGATCAACATTGAAGATTCAAACATGCTAGGTAATGAAAGTTAAGATTATCCTTGAGCACCCCATATTTCTATTTTCAAACACTTCTCCACTAATGTAGTCACTCCCTAGACTTGGATCAATAGGTCTTTTAAAGCTTGTAATGTTAGGCCTAGGTGTTTGGCTTCAAAGAAAAGATAGGATAGCACAAAGAAGAGAGTATAAGCATGTAATGTTCATATTTTTAGCACAAAATTGAGCTTCTCTTCTTTTTCTTTTAGCCTTGACCACTTTGGGTCTTATTTAGTCTCTTTTTTTTCACAAGGCTTTATCTATCTGTTGCTTTTCTCATTCATCAATTTTTTTTTTCAACAATGAGTTCATCCAAATATAGCAATTGATGTGCATCTAATGAGAATCATTATACACCCTTAGGTAAGGATATTTTTTTTCCAATTTAGGCTCATATATGTGGGTATAATGAGTTGCCAAAGAAATTTGTTGAATGAGGCTAACAGTATGTTAACATACACCATTCTTTTTCAATTAGGCTCAAAATGAGATACTAGAGATTGATATATATCATGGTAAGCTTGAAAGGCTCAAACGGTCCAAAGATCGCCTAAATCATTTCCTAATCAAGTTCATGGCTATAAAATTCCGCCTTGAAGTGTCATCATCAAATAGTTTCTAAGGTACTCTAAGATACTCAAAAACAATTCATCAAGTTCACAAAAATTTTCACTACTACAAGTGCAATTCACAAGATTATGACTCAAATGTGCTCAAAATATTCCTCATCTTTGACATGCTACTCAAAACAAGATATCCACAAACAAGTTTTACACTCATCAAAACTCAAGTTGACATGCAAAGTGAGATTAATATCATCATGGAATAGAGATCACTACTATGATTCGTTCTTATCTTACTAATTGAACTCATTTTCAAGAATTTTTTTTTGTTGGTGCTCAAAGAACGATACAATTACAAAGAAAAGTATGACACACTAATGCACTCCCCCAAACTTAATTCATGCATTGTCCTCAATGTAATAAGCATGAAAAATAAGACAAAGCATTTACCGTTGACAACAACCGTCAGTGATCGTTGTCCAATTCCTTGCCAACTCGTGGGGCATAGTGTTGGACAGATCATAGCACTCATGTAGTCTCGCCAAAATCAAAAACAAAAACAAGACAAACCAAATTAAACTAAAACAAAGCAAAGGGTTAAGAAAGAGTTCTTGATTTATAGTCCCAAGCTGGAGTTTTTACCCTTTTTCTCAAATGTGGGGATGGTGTGTGAAGCATGAATCTCCGTAATCAAGTGGGTAATGCCTCAACCTCTCATCATTAACGACATAAGTGCCTAGAAGAGGATCACTTACCTTAATGGCTCCATGCGGGTATATCTTGGTAACAGTGAATGGTCCAACCCATGAAGCCTTTCGCTTGCTTTGGAAAATGCGAGGTGGCGGCGCTTTATGCAATTGGCCTTCATAAACATCCTTTTATCTTTTTGCTTCTTCGCCTTCCCTGGCTTCACCATGTCATGGCTCTTGCCTTCTTCAGTCTCTAGTTTGGTCTTCACCTTCACCTTATCAGTATCTTGCACCACATCATCAGGTAAAATATTAATTTTATCAATAATAAAATATGTGTGCGTGTTGTGTGAATGTGGTGAAGTTTGAAACATAGTAAAGGTAACATGATCCTCTCCTACACGGAGGATCAACTTCCCTTCTTCAACATCGATAATAGCTCTTCCATTAGCTAGGAATGGGCGCCCCAGGATCAATGGCATGCTCGCGTCCTCCTCCATATCCAACACTAGAAAATCCACCGAGAAAGTGAATTGATCTATCTTGACTGGCACATCCTCGACGATTACTAGTGGGTAGGTGATAGACTTGTCCGCCATTTGCAACACCACCCTTGTGGGCTTTGGGTCTCCCAGTCCAAGTCGCCTAAAAACAGACAAAGGCATTAAGTTCACACTAGCACCCAAATCACTTAACGATTTAATGGAAGAAATAGGCCCAATAGTGCAAGGAATAGAGAAACTCCCTGGATCTTTTAACTTGGTGGCCGATTTCTTTTGCACAATAGCACTACATTCCTCAGTCAAAAAAACAGTCTCGTGCTCTCCCAATTTCTGCTTCTTAGACAACATCTTCTTTAAGAATTTAGCATAATTTGGCATATCTCATAAGGCATCAATAAATGGTATATCTATATGCAAATTCTTAAGCATGTCTAAAAATTTGGCAAAGTTTGAATCAACTTTTGCGCTATTAACTGCTGCAGGGAATGGGAGAGGAATGTGTACCTTTTCTTGTGGTGTGTAGGTGTAGTGTCTCCAGTGGATTTACCCTTGTTGCGTGGCTACTCCTTCTCCTCTGGCTTAATAGCAATCTTTTCAGTCTCCTTCTCATCACCAAGTTCCTTTCCACTCCTTAGGGTCACGACATTGGCTTGTTCCCTTGGATTCTTCTCTGTGTCACTCGGTAGAGTTCCTTGTGCTCTCCCAGCCAATGACAATTGCCCTACTTGGATCTCCAAGTTTTTGATAGATGAATCTTGCTTATTCATCCTTGTTTCCGTTGAGGATATGAACTTGGTCAATAGTTCATCCTTGCTCGGTTGTGGTTGATAACCCGGTGGTGGTCGTGGTTGATACCTCAACCCCGTATTGTATGTCCTTGGGTAGGGGTTGTTTTGTGGCCGGTTTCCTACATAATACACAGCTATTAGTCTGGCCGAATGTGTTACCTGTTTGGCATTCAACGCTCAGATTTCCTCCACATAGGTCACAAGTAATCCCTTGAGCTTTCATCCCTGTCATGCTCATGCTATCTAGTCTCTTGTTCAATGCCTCAATTTGAGCGGCCAACGCAGTAACTTCGCTCACTTGATGAACTCCAGCTTGCTTCTTTGGCACGTTCCTCTCGAACTGCCATTGACAGCTATTAGCATCCATCTCCTCCAACAGTGTATAGGCCTCCTCTGGCGTCTTTCTCATCACAGTACCTCCTGATGCTGCATCATCATAGAACGGTTATCAGAAAATAAACGGTTATAAAAAATTTGTACCTGCAGCCAGATGGGAAGGCCATGGTGTGGGCATCTCCTCAGTAAGTCCTTGAAGCACTCCCATGCTTCATAAAGTGTTTCAGGATCATGTTGCGCAAATGTAGTGATATCGTTTCGTATCTTAGCAGTCTTTGATGGCGGGAAGTATTTGGACAAGAGCTTGCACCATCCCATCCCAAGTGGTAATATCCTGTAGGCAAAGATTGCAATCAAGATTTAGCTTTATTATTTAAAGAGAAAGGGAACAGTTGTAACCTGATGGCATCGTCAGTGATTCAATTATGTTTGAAGGTGTCGCAAATTTCCAAGAAATTCGCTATGTGAGTGTTGGGATCCTCAGTAGTTGCTCCCCCAAACTGGATCGAATGTTGGATCATCTGTATGATAGCAGGCTTGATCTCGAAATTGTTGGCCTGGATGGTGGGTCTCGTGATACTCGACATTGATCCATGGAATGAAGGATGGGCGTAATCCATGAGTGACCTTGCCACTGGTGCGACTGGAACTTCCTCGTTATTGACCATTGGTGTTCTTGCTTGCCTTAGCCTCCTTTGACAAGTGCGTTCGATCTCGGGATCAAAAGGCTCAAGTGTAGGGTTGCTACTCCTTAGCATGTACCAAGAGATAGTACCATGTAACAATCAACCAAAACAAAAAGAAACTGTACAAGAGAAAAAAACTAAAAAAATAAAAAACATATGACTAAACTACAATCAACTAATCTCGTTTGATATTATTAAAACTAGTTCCCGCAACGACGCCAAAAACTTGATCGCAATTATTTTAAACAGTATTTTCCAGTGTAGCGATTCTCTACCTCAAGTGCACGGTGTCAAGTTTTAGTATAATGATAATATAAGTATGAGTGTCGAACCCACGAGGACTAGGAAATAAGTATCAAACTCCACTAGTTTAACTATATTTAGCCTACGAAAATTGGTTGTGATTAATAAACTAAAGTGACAAATTAACTCAATATGTAACCCAAACAATCAATTGTGAATAAGAATAATAATCAAAAGAAACAATTATCAAGACTTTCGGTTCACCTATGTAATCCCCCATAATTCGCCTATTAGTTAATAATCGAAATCAAACAATCTAAGGTGACGAGTTTTTCAAATTTATCTAATATACTCTCTCGAGTTATATTAAACCTAATATAAAATTACGGTAAGTCACTCTCGTGTACTTATTTAACAACACAATATTGTATTAAGATCTGTGAAAACTTATATGTAAGGACCCCAAGCCCTTAACCCTTAATTAGTGTATTAACCACTATGTGTGGCACATGCTTTCAATAAAAAGCCAATCGGGAAGCTCAGATGATACTCTATCATTGCATGGCATTTATAAAAAAATTCCTTTAACACTCAATGTTAAAAGGTCATCTGCCTAACAACGAAAAAGACTCACAAAGTTCGCCCAATACCATCCCTTTTTGCCACTTTTCACATTGTGGACTTTTATAAAAATTTGGGCAGAGTCTCCCCATAAATAGAGCTATCCCGAAATAAAAGCACAACACATAACATAATTCCCGGCCAGGGAAAACATAATACTCATCAGAAAGCAGTAATACCAAGTAAATTCCCAGCCAGGGAAGACACCACACATATGACGACATAAATGGGTCTCAACACCCACATAATACAGTAACGACTCTCATATCATTTGCAATTCTACCACAATTGCATGCAACATATAATGAAAGAGAGGAAGGCTCATGCCTTTATATACAACCCATATACAAGAATGTCCGTGCTCACATGCGAGCATCATAAATGTGTATATAAACCTCGGGTGTATATAAGTACTCTATACGATACCGTGCTCCATCAAGCCCTGGTACCACGATCCTGTGAGTACGTCCAATCAACAGCTCGAGCTCAGCTCCACAGCCATCGATGCACCTGTTCACCTGCCCCAACAGAGACAGCCCCCAACGGGGTGAGCATACCAATACACAAAATCTCATAATCACAATAATGTAATTCATAATTTACAACACAAGTAAATATTAATGAATTTTAAATGATACTCCCTGGATGGCAACATCCTCATCCGGGATTCCGTGTACTGTCCCTGTTCTCACAATCATCAAACTCATCAAATCTCAAAAATCAGTAAATCAACGCATTGATTAACTCATCGCATGCCTAATACTCGAATATCAACAGATAGTGGTTGCAACTCATTAAACATGCAAATATAGATATCTCAAAATCTATTACTGATTTCACAACCTCGCTATCAATCACAGATAGCTCAAATGCCTAGCATTTATTTTACCAATTCTTCATTATACCTAGACATCTCAAATGTCTTATAATGAATACATGATCCAACGATCATTCTCAGGCATCTCAAATGCCCTACAATGGTCATATAAACCCAGTACCCCATATATCATGTAAGAGTCATCCTACTCTAGTGTCACGCACGCTACAAGCGGCGATATCAAGATTTGGGTCATTCCTTGGCTATATCAACATATATATATATATAATCCTCATGCGCGATTATTCAATGAAATCAAATTTCATTATGCATTCACAAATGCCCTAATATATAGAAATGCTCGTACGTCGCACGTACCTTAAATCTCCGAAGTCCGAGCCAAACCTTGCTCGAGTTCCATGCCCCGAGGAACGATGTGCTAACACAATAAATAATTCACAATTATTTACGAACATGCAACCCATGCTCAAGCACACCTATAACCCTCAAAATATTGTCAACACACGACAATAACCTCTAAAAAGACCCGGGGCAGGGTACATGCAGGGAGGAAAATAAATGAGACAATATCGAAATTTGTTCAAGAATGCCCTACAAAAATCGAACCCAAATCTCACAATTTCGAACCCAATTAAACACCATAATTCATCTAAAAAGAGAATTAAGCTATCCAAGCAAGAATCAACACCCCTTGCCAAAAACCCCCAATTTTCGAACTCAACCCCCTTAAATTCGAATTCAAAGCCCTAAATTCGAACACAATTAAACATCCTTATACATCTAAAACATGTAATAAACGACCCATAACAAGAATCGCCACACCCCTGCCAAAGATCACAATTTTCGAACCACAACCAACGAAATTCGAAATAAATTCGAGCCAATAAATCACAATTAGGCAGGGAATTACACAACAATAACGAAAAAGGGGTAAGGGGGGTTACCCAATCGAAAATCGGAAGAAATCGGACCAAAATCGAAGAACCCTAGAAATTGGGGATCGACGCCTCCAGCCAAAATCCGAACGAGAAACGCGATGAAACTTCAAATTGACGGAGGGGAAAGCTGCGCCTCGACGAGACGAAGCCGGTGATAGGTCGCACGCGGCGAACGGCGGCCGGACGGCGGCGGACGAAGCGCCTGAAGCGGCGGGGGCTGTCCAGACGGGAAATGGGTCGCGGGAGGGAGAGAGAGAGGATGAGGTGAAGAAATGAATTTTAATTTAAAATTTTGGGTTCAATTGGTATTTATAGCAAAAATACCCCGAAAAATTAATAGCCCCACAAATACATCATGATTCCTTAAAAATCATCTGTTTTCAAAAATTCTCTCTCTAACTCCAAAACCCCTACCGGTGCTCACACAGCACCCGAGATCCCGAGACACACTAAAAAACCCAACTCTTAGGTTTTTCACCCAAATGAGAATACAATCTCAACCTCTGGATCCAACGATCCCAACTACCCAAATAAACGAGCCCAGAAGGCCCAACACCTCGATTAAACTCCAAATCGCCACGTAAAACCACTTTAGGGATTATTAACACTACGGGATTAACACCTATAATCCCTGGTCATCACAATATCCACCACTAAAAGAATTTCGTCCTCGAAATTAGCACTGGTGTATCACGTAACACCCAGGCTACACAACAACATGAAGTACTGATACCACTAATAAGAACGCATCCTGAATGACACCTCAACCGTGAGAACGTTGACCTCGTGTCAAACTCTGGAGTGGAATAAACTTCCAAATCCATCATAACGTCAAAGAGCGTCAGCACAGCTCAACGCTAATAATCCAAAAGCAGTTAATCAACTTAAACTGCAAGGATTCGAATCGCTCCTGATTCTATCGTAGATATCATTCCATGACATCTCTATCATGACTCACGATGTCTAACATACATCGTTACAAGGGAAACACTAGTACACCACGGTGTACACATACCAAACCTGGTTTCCCGCTATACAGACCACCTCCATCCAAGGAGCAGTTGCACCCTCTGCAACTCGGATCGGGCAACTCACGGCCACCGATCCACACAAAAGACATCTCACAAGATGTCCACCTCCGGATATCCCAAGAACCACATCCTGGTCGTAATAAACAATCGAGACTCCATAGAGTTTCAAAATTCTGAAAGGGCATGCAATAAACCCATTGCATCCTCAACGCTTGTGTCGTTAGCGACACCCAACAAATCCGAAATTCCTGCCATGGAGATTCCCAATCTCAAGGTGTTCCATATCTCTCATCGGAGATTTAACCATCCTAAAATAGCATAACTCTATGCTTGACAGGAGGGAAATCAATAACTGGCATCCGTATACTCACCGGTATACCTGCCTAAGTATTGACATCGCATGCATACTCAATGCACTTGGCTCGGGTATTTACAACATACCCCTAAGCCCCAAACACAACTGTCAATCCTGAGTCATTCCCATCCAGGAGAATGAAAATCGACGATCAATAACACGGCGTGATTCTCAAAATCAACACCACATGCACCAACTTACCGAATCTTTCAAAGATTCCCCAAATAGGTATAGTACTACCCCCCTTCCTCACAAGGGAAGTGCCATCGAACTCGAGATCCACTAGTCTCGAACCACTGTTCGGAAAAACTGGATACAATAACACCCATTGCATCCCAAATACACGGATTCCCTTAGATTGAGTCAATAACGACTTGATGACTCTCTTGTTGGTACTCCAACATTGTGAGCTGTCCCAGACAAGTCTCACCAAGATTTAAAATAAACGTATACACGTTTCAGTGAGGCATGCACAACCTCAGCCTCTACCTCAATGACATGGTGACTACTAGAGTCCACCACAATCCACATCGTATCACCTTACGATTTGCCAAACTTGGTTCCAACGAGCAGTATAACGGCTCTAGCAAGCCCCTCATGGTGCTGCACACACACGGCAGACAAACTGGTCGTTGCCTCTCTAGGTTCACCTCAAACCTACCAATAAGATGGATGTTTCCGCACGGCATACCATACTGTGGGAAGAAAACTCAATAGAGTAGTGGGTCTTTATCCAACATTCCTCTAATGCCGATACACCCTGGACACTCCAATGTCCCTATGTACTTAACATAACCTGATCCTACTCCCTTAGGACCCATCCTACACCCTCAAGGGTGGTGTGACCATGTCTACCACATGTCACATCGACAGAAAGCGAGTAATTTCCTCCATGATTACTCCTGTCGTCAAATTACATGGCCAAAAGCCATTCCAACGAGCATACCTCAAGGGTATCACCACTCGTAATATGATCACCCCAAATGTAAGCTGCGGTACAATCACCTGTACAGCGCATCCAACCATTCCTCGAGCAACCCGCTCGGTATAAGGGTCACGTCAATCGGTGCCGCACACACCACCTTGTGCTCGGTACTGGCACCCAAGGCATACCACTGAATACGTATACTCAACGCATCGATCATCGTAACGATGATGCATGTCTAATAAGACATCTCCTACACCATCGTCATCGTCATCCTGTGACGATACATGCCAACTCATGGCATCTAAGGCATTGTCAACTAGTGACGATACATGTCATCCACCATCATGCTAGTAAAATAGGCATAATAAAACATGTATATCAACGCATGCCAGATACAATAAAGCTAATAGAATAGCAATATCTCATACCTCATCGCTAACAATATAGCGGCATACCTGTCTCCGTCGCTCAATAATAGTGCGTAATCAGCACCCATCGCTCGAAGGCGGCAAAATCCTGTGCTGAGTACATAGCGGCACAATCCCTCGCTATAGAATCGACGGCATGACACCTCGTCATATAATAAGTGGCATGAAACCTCGCTATACACCTGAGCATGAATCATCGTCCACATAATAGCGGAAAGAGGCATCGCTATTTATATATACGGCGGCACGAATCATCACCAATAATCACAAAGAGGTGAATCATCATCATCGACACAGCGGGACACATCACCGCTATCATCCGTGTCCGGCGGTATAAACCATCACCAATCAATATAGCGGAATGAACCGTCGCTATAAATACACCTGGCGGAATGAACCCTCGCCAATCAATATAGCGGAATGAACCGTCGCTATAAATACACCTGGCGGAATGAACCCTCGCCAATCAATATAGCGGAATGAACCGTCGCTATAAATACACCTGGCGGAATGAACCCTCGCCAATCAATATAGCGGAATGAACCGTTGCTATAAATACAAATCGACACAGCGGAACACATCACCGCTATCATCCGTGTCATCACAATGGAATGAATATAAATCGACACAGCGGAACACATCACCGCTATCATCCGTGTCATCACAATGGAATGAATATAAATCGACACAGCGGGACACATCACCGCTATCATCCGTGTCATCACAATGGAATGAATATAAATCGACACAGCGGGACACATCACCGCTATCATCCGTGTCATCACAATGGAATGAATATAAATCGACACAGCGGGACACATCACCGCTATCATCCGTGTCATCACAATGGAATGAATATAAATCGACACAGCGGGACACATCACCGCTATCATCCGTGTCATCACAATGGAATGAATATAAATCGACACAGCGGGACACATCACCGCTATCATCCGTGTCATCACAAGGAATGCATCATCATCTTCTCTTGAGTCAGTCATCATCAGTTATTTTAATGCTTCCTCGCTTTCATAATCTCAAAACAAGTGGTATCGCATACTCGCTTCTTCATACTAGCGGTATCTCTTCCTCGCTCAGTATGGTATACCTCGCCTCCATGTGCCAGCGAGCCTCCCCCCTCCCGCTCCACATGCGCAGCGATAAAGAGTAAGCATTTAAAACCTTAACTGTGATCGCCCTGACTCGTGGAATACACCTCTTTATTCCACATCACAATATGCAACAACAATGCATAATAACATGTATCATAACAGTAATGCATCACATTGCATTCATCATGTGTCACACAGACAAACATGAATACATGTTACCGTTGGGATACCCGTACGTCTTCTACGTACTCCATATTTCCTGTAACCTGCAACCATCATGGTTAGCAACAATAGCCATATACGCTATGCAGCAATCATCCAATGCATAAATGCAACCACTTGCAAGTCAATACGTATACCAAGACATGTTACCTCGGAAATATCCCTTTACCTGATTCTCTTACAAAATCAGATTCCTTGGCACATAACACATGGAGTGCCAGACATCACAATTAATGCCATCCTATCGTGTTCCACACGATTCCTGCAATCACACTGATTAGCAACACTACCTTTCATATCAGAAAAAGCACATAAACAACTAGTTGTGTCATACAACATTAATGCCATCATGCATAAGTATGTGCTATCAATAACGTCTTAGGCCCTTAACAGCCCCAAAGAGCAACCACTGCTCTGATACCACTAATGTAAGGACCCCAAGCCCTTAACCCTTAATTAGTGTATTAACCACTATGTGTGGCACATGCTTTCAATAAAAAGCCAATCGGGAAGCTCAGATGATACTCTATCATTGCATGGCATTTATAAAAAAATTCCTTTAACACTCAATGTTAAAAGGTCATCTGCCTAACAACGAAAAAGACTCACAAAGTTCGCCCAATACCATCCCTTTTTGCCACTTTTCACATTGTGGACTTTTATAAAAATTTGGGCAGAGTCTCCCCATAAATAGAGCTATCCCGAAATAAAAGCACAACACATAACATAATTCCCGGCCAGGGAAAACATAATACTCATCAGAAAGCAGTAATACCAAGTAAATTCCCAGCCAGGGAAGACACCACACATATGACGACAAATGGGTCTCAACACCCACATAATACACTAATGACTCTCATATCATTTGCAATTCTACCACAATTGCATGCAACATATAATGAAAGAGAGGAAGGCTCATGCCTTTATATACAACCCATATACAAGAATGTCCGTGCTCACATGCGAGCATCATAAATGTGTATATAAACTTCGGGTGTATATAAGTACTCTATACGATACCGTGCTCCATCAAGCCCTGGTACCACGATCCTGTGAGTACGTCCAATCAACAGCTCGAGCTCAGCTCCACAGCCATCGATGCACCTGTTCACCTGCCCCAACAGAGACAGCCCCCAACGGGGTGAGCATACCAATACACAAAATCTCATAATCACAATAATGTAATTCATAATTTACAACACAAGTAAATATTAATGAATTTTAAATGATACTCCCTGGATGGCAACATCCTCATCCGGGATTCCGTGTACTGTCCCTGTTCTCATAATCATCAAACTCATCAAATCTCAAAAATCAGTAAATCAACGCATTGATTAACTCATCGCATGCCTAATACTCGAATATCAACAGATAGTGGTTGCAACTCATTAAACATGCAAATATAGATATCTCAAAATCTATTACTGATTTCACAACCTCGCTATCAATCACAGATAGCTCAAATGCCTAGCATTTATTTTACCAATTCTTCATTATACCTAGACATCTCAAATGTCTTATAATGAATACATGATCCAACGATCATTCTCAGGCATCTCAAATGCCCTACAATGGTCATATAAACCCAGTACCCCATATATCATGTAAGAGTCATCCTACTCTAGTGTCACGCACGCTACAAGCGGCGATATCAAGATTTGGGTCATTCCTTGGCTATATCAACATATATATATATAATCCTCATGCGCGATTATTCAATGAAATCAAATTTCATTATGCATTCACAAATGCCCTAATATATAGAAATGCTCGTACGTCGCACGTACCTTAAATCTCCGAAGTCCGAGCCAAACCTTGCTCGAGTTCCATGCCCCGAGGAACGATGTGCTAACACAATAAATAATTCACAATTATTTACGAACATGCAACCCATGCTCAAGCACACCTATAACCCTCAAAATATTGTCAACACACGACAATTAACCTCTAAAAAGACCCGGGGCAGGGTACATGCAGGGAGGGAAATAAATGAGACAATATCGAAATTTGTTCAAGAATGCCCTACAAAAATCGAACCCAAATCTCACAATTTCGAACCCAATTAAACACCATAATTCATCTAAAAAGAGAATTAAGCTATCCAAGCAAGAATCAACACCCCTTGCCAAAAACCCCCAATTTTCGAACTCAACCCCCTTAAATTCGAATTCAAAGCCCTAAATTCGAACACAATTAAACATCCTTATACATCTAAAACATGTAATAAACGACCCATAACAAGAATCGCCACACCCCTGCCAAAGATCACAATTTTCGAACCACAACCAACGAAATTCGAAATAAATTCGAGCCAATAAATCACAATTAGGCAGGGAATTACACAACAATAACGAAAAAGGGGTAAGGGGGGTTACCCAATCGAAAATCGGAAGAAATCGGACCAAAATCGAAGAACCCTAGAAATTGGGGATCGACGCCTCCAGCCAAAATCCGAACGAGAAACGCGATGAAACTTCAAATTGACGGAGGGGAAAGCTGCGCCTCGACGAGACGAAGCCGGTGATAGGTCGCACGCGGCGAACGGCGGCCGGACGGCGGCGGACGAAGCGCCTGAAGCGGCGGGGGCTGTCCAGACGGGAAATGGGTCGCGGGAGGGAGAGAGAGAGGATGAGGTGAAGAAATGAATTTTAATTTAAAATTTTGGGTTCAATTGGTATTTATAGCAAAAATACCCCGAAAAATTAATAGCCCCACAAATACATCATGATTCCTTAAAAATCATCTGTTTTCAAAAATTCTCTCTCTAACTCCAAAACCCCCTACCGGTGCTCACACAGCACCCGAGATCCCGAGACACACTAAAAAACCCAATTCTTAGGTTTTTCACCCAAATGAGAATACAATCTCAACCTCTGGATCCAACGATCCCAACTACCCAAATAAACGAGCCCAGAAGGCCCAACACCTCGATTAAACTCCAAATCGCCACGTAAAACCACTTTAGGGATTATTAACACTACGGGATTAACACCTATAATCCCTGGGCATCACATTATAGCTTTCGATTACTAGATATCTATAGCTATCACACGTGTATTTGACTTCATCTCTCAATATCAGTCTGAAATCCAAGGCATAAATAACTATATCGAATCACAATTTTATCTCTCGATCTCAATTGTAATTTATATCATTCAAGGATGGCCAAACCCTTAAAAGCATGAAGAACAATGATCTATGCACTGAGATATATAAAAATTAATCAAAACATACAATTTAAATTATGGGTTCATACAATGGATCCCCTAAGTCTTGATAACGAAACTAGCCAACAATCTCCATCAAATAACAATGTATAAACATGTTTTGCAACATTCTAAAAATTAAAATCTAATGAAAATATAGAACTAGAGTTAGAAATATGGAAATAACGAGAGGCGTTGACTCCTTGCATTGCTCCGTCGTCCCGTCTCTTCCGATGCGTCTTCTCTTCAATGGTTATGGTGTATGGATGGTTGGAGAGGATGATGAGTGATGGAGGCTGTGTATTGTAGGTCAATTATGAGCCAAAAAGTCCCAAAAACGTCCATGATAATCTATATTTATGGTAGGAGGAGTTTCACCAAGTTTGGACACCAAATAACCAAGATGGAAACAAAATCCCGAATTTTTCGAGTCGAGGCGATCAATCGCTTCAATGAGGCGATCGATCGCATTTTGCTACTGCCTAGAGGTAATCGATCGCCTCATTTGAAGCTATCGATCGCTTCCTCTGATTTTCAGCAAATTACGATTTTGCCCCTCTTTTTCCAGATTTGCTCAGTTTGGTCCCTTTTCATCATTTTAAGCCTATTTCCTCCACTTTTATATATTTAGCCCTGAATTCCTGAAATATACAAATATATACCAAAAAACATAGTATTTTCCAAGAATCACTACAAAAAACGCCCCTAATCTTATATCAAATTAAGTGTAAAAAGCACACTTATCAATTTGCCAAGAACATCTTCTGGTTGTGATTCGATTTGGGTGATTGTTGATAGACTGACAAAAGTAGCTCACTTCATACCATACAATATGATGTTTACCTACTTGAAGATGTCTCAGTTATATATTCAAAATGTAGTGAGACTACATGGAATACCAGCTTCAATTGTATCGGACTGAGATCCGAGATTTGCTTATCATTTTTGGGACCGATTACAGTCAGCAGTAGGGACGGAAGTGCGATTGAGTACATCTTATCGTCCTCAAACAGATGGACAGACAGAGCGTACGATACAGACACTTGAGGATATTACGGGCCTGTGTTTTGGAGTTTGATAACTCTTGGCAAGAATCGTTGCCATTAGTGGAATTTTTGTATAATAGTAGTTATCAAATTAGTATACATATGGACCGTTTGAGGTACTGCATGGGCGACGATGTAGATCGCCATTGTATTGGGACGATGTGGACCAGTCTTAACTACATGGACCAGATATGCTACGTGAAATGGAGGAGAAATTGAAACTGATCACATTGAAATTAAAAGCTGCTCAGGATAGACATGCCGCTTATGCCAATAAGCAACGTAGACCGCTTGAATTCAAGTTGGTGACCGAGTGTTCTTGAAAATCTCACCTTTTCGAGGTGTGGTACGATTTGGTATGCGTGGGAAGTTGTCTCCATGATATGTTGGTCCTTATGAGGTCTTGCAACGTATTGGTACATTGGCATCGGTTGGCATTACCACCAGTATTAGGTAACATCCATGATGTGTTTCATGTTTCGCTGTTGAGGAAATATGAACCAGATCCGAGTCATGTATTACAACCGTCTGATGTACAATTGGATACAAATGTGTCGTATGTGGAATGACCAGTCAAGATATTGGATAGAGCATAACACAAATTGAGAAGTAAGGTAATACCAATGGTGAAAGTACAATGGGACAGACGGGTGTCGAGGAGGCAACGTGGGAGACAGAGCAACATATGATGCAGCGGTATCCTGAGTTATTTTCTGAGTATTTACTACAATGTTGCCTATATGCTTTTGTTTATTGCTTTATTGCAATAGGATTGTAGGATTGAGCTATTCATGTTATGTATATGCAATTCGAGGACGAAATTTAATTAGTATGAGAGAATTGTAATGCCTCGAGAGACTTATACATGTGTAATATGATTATGGCGTAATGAGTAAAGAATTACAGTATGATGTGGATTCGGGTTCGTGTTGAACCAAGTGGAAAGAATGACATGTATGCAATATAATTGGCAATAATGAAGTGATGTTTATGTGTGCTAAAACAAGTATAGTATGAATGGCATGAAATAAGACCAAGTATATGGTATTACTAGTCTTGTTAACATACATGTGTGATATGAGAAGCATAGTAGAGGTGTTGAATGGTTGCCAGTTGATATATCAACTTCAACATAGAACTACATGTGTGGAATATGTAGACATGAGTTGGTATGCATTTAACTTGGATTTCACATGCATTTGAGTTCATCTTGGAGAGTATATATATAAGGATAACTCAGATTGAAAACAAAGAACACACCATATTTCACCTAAGAATCTCTACACCCTTACTTGCTCTTCCATATTTTCTTGGATTTTACTTGGCAATCAAAGATAGAAAGTTGAGGAAAGTGAATTCATAACTTCTTGGTAAGAATTTCATTGCATTTGATGTGTATATGTTGGTAGTTCATCCATGTGAAGATATGCCTTGTAATCTCTATGTCTTGATTAAAGATGAGATGAAATTCAATGAAAGAAGTTGTAGAAGTTATAGAAATGTGTTCATATGTTGTTAGGTAGTACTTGAAACAAGTTTTGATGGTATGTGGTGATGTAGAGAAGGAGAACCATGAAGATAAGCTCAAAAAATCGCCATAGTATGGAAATTTTGTTATCGACCGATCGATCGGTAGATGTACCGATCGATCGCTGAAACATGGGAAATGTAAGGCGGTTCATGTAGCAAACGATCGCTGAAGGCGACCAATCGATCGCTCGAATGTCGTAGCTTTTGTATGAAATTCAGATTTAATACCGATCGATCTCTAGATTTGTATCGATCGATCGCAAGACCCAGAGTATGAAAATGTTGTATTTTCTTAGTAATGGTTTCATAACATGGTTGATAACATTATACATTGTTGGTATTTATGTAGCATCGCCACAGGGGACGGGACAACGAGACGGTTAAACATTGACACCTGATTTCTATCTTTTGTGTCGTACAACAGGTACGTGTTGATGTACGAGTATCGATGTTAATGTATGATTGATGATATCATATACATATACATTCATGATGATATACATGCATGTTGTTGAGCTTGTTGCCACGATAGGTATGCCAATGTTAGGCATATGCTTTGGCATGAGAGATATACTCCGGTTGAGTATATGCTCGGACTGTTATAATGTGTGAGGACGGAAATATGGTTTGTGATGCTAATATGAAGAGGTGAGGAGGTTCCACTGACATATTGAGCTGAGAGGCAAATCATATTTGTCTCGTTATAACAGGGTGATAGATGAGACATGTTATGACATATTTGCACTTGATGATGCATGATTCAGAACAATCACAGTTGAAGGTTTACGATAATGCTTTATCGTTTTATATTGCGTATTGCAATCAGATAATTGTTCATATATACTCATGTTGTGTGATTGTTTCTGTAGGGATTCATAGATGTGGGCGGATGGGATTGTGAGTTGAATTCCGCTGCGACCTGAACCACTGCATAGGAGTTGTACTTCTCGTTAGGTTGTTTTTATGTACATGTGGTGTATATTATGCACGAATTTGTAACTGTTGTAACAACCTACTTAGTAAAACTCTTAATTCAGTGTGTTTTATTACTTAAATCATGCTCACATATGTATAATGAATTGATACATAACGGATTAAGTAACGAGGACCCCACAAGAAATGAATGATCGAATAAATTTTATCGAATTTCAAAAGATTTATTGGACTACGGAAAGTTGATTTCCAACTTTCTTAATAAATTCTAATGTGATTAGTCTATTCTCATTGGAACCAAAATATTATAAGCTAGAGTACGATGTTTCATCACTATATCCAAATTGAGAAATTGATTTCTAATATCCTTATTAATTTTTAGAGACTAATCTACTATCTCTCATTTCAACCAAATGATCATAACAACTTGAACCCAAAGTATAACAATTTTTACTCAAATTATGGAGATGTATCTTAAATTATGTGTCCCAAAAGTATAACATGACTTTACTTAAGTTATAAGGATCTTAATAAGAATAAGGAGGACATGTCGTCGTCTATTCGAGTTAGCCCAAGAGTTTATTCAAAATGAAGTTTCTTGGAATTGGGTGAAAAATTTCAAAACACTTTCCATTGATGAATCTAATAGAATATGAACTCTGGAACTAAAATTCTCAAAGTTAGCTCATGAATATAAAAATTCAAGGAATTGGCGTAAATATTGGAAGCAAGTGATTTGAGTTTATCATGACTTACCAAGAGGGATATAGCTTTTCAAAATAATAGTAGTAAGGGTTTAAAGTTGTTGCGTATGAGCGTAACCGATGAATAACACAATTTGAGATATGCTTGGAGAATAAATTGAAATTTATTAATTAAAATGAGAGATTCACGACGAAATCCTAAACAAAGAAATTCATCACTAGAATACCAAAGAAATATTCCTTATTGTTCTTATCACATCGCATACTACAAAAACTAGTCTATTGTTTCCACGTATCCAAAATATTCTTCAATGTTTTCCACTACTATAGGATTTTCCTCGGGATCATCCTCTTCCATGAGGAGATTGATGACAGATTGCTTGAAGGCGACTTCATGTGCCAATTCGTTCTTCTCATTCGTGATAGCTTGGATTCGAGTCCACATGTTCTCACGATACTCATTGAACTCCTGCTCGAAGCGTTCCAACTGTTGGTACTTGTTATTGTGGACTATCACAAGTGTTTTGTTGTCCTTGATTGCTTTTGTAATTCGCTCTTCGGCACGATGATGGTGGTAGGTCATCCTTTGGGCCTTGTAACGAAAGTATTGATTATCTCCAACAACTCGGTCTTGTCTTGCATCTCCTTGTCGTGGAACACTTTAAGTTCGGTAATATCATGTTCCATCTTTTGGATCAAATTGGTTTGAGTGTGATTCATCGTACTCTATGTTGGATTAACAAAAATATGTGACGATGGATGTGAAATCAAAGGATGGTATTTCGTGGGTTGTTCTTGGGCGTGGCTCATCGAAAATCTTTCGGTGATAAAATCTTTGAATCTTGACAAAAGTTTTTCTTTGATGTGGTGTGAGGATCTCTAGCACAATTTGGATTGAAAACAAAAAAATTTGCTTTGGTAGTTAAAATTATCAAAGGGTATCAACTTTTGGATTATAGGGTTTAATTGGCGCAGAATATGTTTTCAAGTTTCGATTCAATCTAGGCTTAAATTTTGAAATTGATCAAGGAATTTTAATGGGTACAAACTGAGGATCAATATAGGCGGGTTTAAAAAACATGTTACGATATGTGAATAATCGGTCTAAGGCCATAAAACACACATTTGGGCGTGATTTTCGTCCATAAATTTGGTCCTCTTCCCTTGGTTGTGATTCAAATTTCTTAGAGGGTTTTCGATGAACATGTTATAAGGATTCATAACCCAAATTTAATTTGAAGATGGCATTAGGAGTTGGGAGAAATCAAAGTCTCGCAATTTTAGGGTTGTAGGAGCATGAATCTCGATCTGAAATTGAGCATCTTCCTTGTTTGTGATTTCGAATGGACAGAGGCTTTTTGTTAGGCGTGGAATAAAGATCGTAAACCCGTAATTAATGTGAGAAGCATAGTAGAGGTGTTGAATGGTTGCCAGTTGATATATCAACTTTCTTTTGTTTGATATTCGGATTTGATAGAGGGGTTTTGGAATTGGTGTTCGAATTTGGAAGAAATTGATGGCCACGTTTTTGGCCAAATTAGGTTCATAGGTGCAATTTTTTTTAGATCCGAAATTATCCTTAATTTGTTAATCTGATTTGTTAGAGGGCTTTTAATATACATATTATGAGGATTCGTAACTCAAAAATAATTTGGAAATGGTGTTCGAATGCTAAAGAAAATCGAAGCTTGAGTTTCGGCTAAAATTAGGGTTCTTGGGGAGCAATTTCGATTCGAAATTACTCAATGTTCAGTTATTGGAATTAAAATTTTTTAGAGGGCTTTGAATCAAAATTATACAAGGATTAATAACCTAGATTTAATTTTGTAATGGCCTTCGGATGTTTGAGAAAGCGAGGTTCGAAAGTTTTTGCAAATTGAGGGTTTTAGGGCGTGATTATAGCCTCAAAATTGGACATCTTTCCTTGTTTGAGAAACCAATTTCTTAGAGGGTTTTGAATCAAAATGCTACAAGGATTAATAACCCAGATCTAATTTTGAAATGGTGTTAGAATTATTGAGAAATGAGTGGAAAAATTCTAAATTTTAGGGTTCTTACCCATGGCTATACGATCTATAATTGGCAACCATTCTGCGGCTGGGGTTTGAATTTCGTATAGGGCTTTTATCAAGGATGATATTTAATTTTTACCCCAGCTTTAATTTAGAAATTTCGTTATTGGTGGGAAAATCGATGGCTAAATTTTCGGGTGAAATTAAGGTTCTTGGGCATGAAATACGATCAGTAATTGGCGATTGAAACTTGAAATTAGTTTAGGGCTTTTGTTTTATATGTGGAGACTTTGTGATATCCCTGAAATAATTATGTTTATGTGATTAATATGGTGTAAATTTATTATGGTGGTGAAATGTATAGTTATGCGGTGGGCATGACCTGGTAGTATATTTCAGAGTACATGAGATGTATAGTGGGGAAAATGGTGATTTGGCATGATTTATTGGGGCTTTGTTCTAATGTTATAGACAAAGCATGTTAATATTTTTGTGGTGCATTTTTTTTTGGTAAAAGTTTTAAAATATCAAGTAGGGATATTGTAATACATCATGCTAAGCAATTGAACATCATTATGAATTGTTACCACACATACACATCCATGCCCATACCTTAGCCCATACCTTGAACCACCACAATTCATTCTCACCATCACTTCATCTTTTCCCCCACTCCCTCTCAAAAAATCGCCCATCTATCTAAGGAGAGAGGAAAGAACTTTGAAATCTTTTTTTGCTTGGAAACTTGCAAGAGTTGAAGCCAAAGTGGTAAGAGTTTTGTAGTGTTGAATTTTGATCATGTTTTAGTTAAGATTTGAGTTTATATTTTGGGGGATGATGGCATGTTTTGTTGTGTTTTGTTTTGTTGATGTTTTTTGTTGCTTTATGGTAGTTTTATGGAGGTTGTTATGTGTTGAGCTGATGAGGGGTATATGTTGGTTAGCATGGAAGTTATGCTAAAAATGGTGTTTTCTCGCTCTTACAGGGCTTGCCGATCGATCGGTGCGAAGCCACCGATCGATCGCACGAATCAACAAGCGAATGTAAGAGATAAACAAGGCTCGATCGATCGGTGGAAACTCTCGATCGATCGACAAAGCTCCTCGCGATCGATGAGGCCACTTCGATCGATCGAGCGAGGCAGCGATTTGGTGCCAAAATCTGGTTGCCACGCGATCGTTCGCGAGCTTGGGCCGATCGATCGCGAGGCATGAATTGTGGAAATATTGATTTTTGGTTTAATTGATGGAATTTTTGGCATTGGACTATTATTTGGCTTCTAATATTGGATTGTGTGATTGTGTGGCCTTCCCAGGCGGCACCACAACAAATGGAAATAATGTCCTACCAAATTCTACATTTTGGAAAGGTACGTAGAAGACGTACGGGCACCAAACGGTAACATCTATTTTGTATACATATTGGATTATGCATTGAGGTTGCATATATATATTGGATTATGCATTGTGATTTCATATACATGTTGGGTTATGCATTGTGGTTGCATGCATATATGTTGAATGCTTGGTGCACAACCCATGAATCGTTGTAATATTCGAGTGATGATTTTAAATGCTTTGCCGCAGTCATTTGAAGCGATGATACAATACTTGCCGCTGTCATATCGTAGCGAGGAAAGAATATTTGCCGCTAAATGTTGAAGCGAGGGTAAATGCCGCATGTCACATTGAGCGAGGTTATTCAATGCCGCTGATATGTGAAGCGGGGGGTATTAGTGACGCGGTCATGACAAGCGAGGTGCATTAAAATACACTGTTATGACAAAACTAGGGAGTGGTTATTGGTATTATTGGAACGGTTATATGTCATGACATTTGTGGAACCATAGTATAATCCATTGACTATGATTATGAGTTATGGTACAGGGACAACCAAATGAAACATGCTAAATACATTGGAATACATGAAATATTTTGTATTTATGTTTATGCATTTACTCATAATAATCATATTGTGGTGAATATGGATTATTATATGCTCATGGTTTGGGGGTTGTTCCTGTAGGTACATTCTGACGGAGGGCTAAGGACTGGATTGAAGTTGTGAGCTTTGTGAGGAGAGCTATCAATAAAGCGGGACACGATTATTTTGTATAGTCTCTACTCTAGGAGTAGTGTAAGGTACCGTTTGAAGTGAAGGATATGATAAGTAATGTAATGATTAAAAAGTTGTGAAATGATTGTAAAAATAGTATGTGATAAATTATATGTTGTTTGATTGGAGGATAAGATTGTTGATAAGGATTATTATTTGATACATGACAAAAATACCCTCATTATTATAATAATACAATATAACATTAATTATAATATATATTATTATACGTATGTATGTATATATATAATCATAATCTATATATCTATGTAATACTCTATATTATTATTACATTATAATATCTACTCCAACATCTCTATCACATTAACTTCATACTCTCTATTATCCGTCTGTATGTTATATACTATGTCACTACTCTATTATTCTTACCTTATACTATATCTCCCAACCCTCTATTCTCATCTTAATCACTACAACTCATCATACTAACCCTATACTCAATATATATCTCTCTCAATTACCTCTCTATAATATAACATAGTACAATATATATATATATAAATATACGTGCGTGTGTATAGTACATATATAATAATCATAATAATAAAATAGTATATATATATATATAAATTATTATATTAATAACATATTATAATAATTATTATTATTATTACATAATAATATATATATTTATACATATATAATAATAATAATAATAATATATATAATTTATATACATTATTATTATTATATATATATATATATATACACGTGCGTGCATGTGTATATATATATATAATAGTAATAATAATAATAATAATAATCATAATAATAATATATAATTATTTTTTGGCGGGAATTTCAAATTTTGATAGTGAAAAAGGCGGGAAGGGGCATTTATGTCATTTTGTTATAAAGTGGGATTAGCGTGTGATAAATATGGTGGGATAATTTGTGTTAAAAATCGAAAAAAAAACATGGGATATGATAAGTAATACAAAGATTACTTTTCTTATACAACACTCCAAACGGAGCCTAAAGGTATTTCCTTAACATTCATTTTGCGGGAATGTAATTAATCCTTTTTGAAATTTTATTTTTTTGCAATGTAATCCTTAAGCTCAAGGCATCAACATGAACCTTATACTCTGATTTATGCATGTTTAGCTCTCCTTATGCTTTTAATCCATATTTAAGGTAGTGAGACCTTACATTAGTGGTATCAGAGTAATGGTTAGAGAACCCGGGAATGAGTGAAGGGTAGCCTTAGCAACAAGTTGGCTAGGTGTCTACTCATGAGCATGTTTATGCATGTGGCGCATATTTGTGTATATATTGTTATACTAACATGCTTAGAAATTTTTGTTCATGTTATCTAACGGTGTAACATATGAATTATTTCTGGTATTGTTGTTAACCATTGTATTATAGCATGGCAGCCAGAAACCTTGAGCCCCTCAATGAGGAGGTGGGTGATGTGGGGAGTGTAAACGCTAGTATTGCACAGACTAATCCCCTACCACCACCGGCTGTGGGCATAGAACCTATTGCACAACCTTTGTTGCCTGGTGAATTGAGTCTAACGAAGTTTTTGACTTTCCATCCTCCCCGATTTGAGGGAACTAAGACGGGAGAAGAAGGGAGGAATGGCTAGAAAGGATGGAACAGATCTTCGTATCAGCACTGTGTGCCAAGACTGCTTGGTTGAGGTTGGCGGAGTTCCAACTAGCTAAGAAATCTTCCATGTGGCGGAAGACGACTGTTTTGGAATTGAGAGCAGAAGGGATATTGGTGGACTGGAGTTTGTTTAGGACCCGGTTTCTGAACCGGTATTTTTTTGCAGCTGCTAGGCAGATGAAGAAAGACAAATTCACCAACTTGAAGCAGGGTAACATGAGATTTTTTGACTATGCCTTGCAGTATTCATCACTCTTACGGTATGTTCCCCATATTGCAACAAGCAGTCATGCCAAGATGACGCATTTTCTGAAGGGCTTGAGGTCGGAGTTGTTTGATAAGGTCATCTCCAACAACCCCAGCTCCTTTGATGAGCAAATGATCTTACTATAGCAGAGTTAGCAGAGATCGGAGTTGGTGCTTATACAGATGTTGTACCCCTGCAAGTTCCACCTCAGAGGCCAGTATTTGATAGCCTGAGGCCCCGAGGAGAATCATTTAAACCTCGTGGAGCTTCTTCTTCTTCTTCTTCTTCTTGGTTTAGCGGGAAACGGTCTAATAACCGGAGGCAGGGGGATCGAAGGAGCAATGCACCGACTAACCGAGGACCAGCACACGTGAGTAGAATATAGGAAACAAAATGCGATAGCTGTGGAGGACCGCATGTGTCACGTGGCTGCCCGGCTTGTTATAGTTGTGCAAGATGGAGCACATTGCTTGGTACTTCCCCAACCGAGGAAGATAGTCAGACCTTGGGTCGAACATGCTGAGATTTGATGCTAGGATGGTGCCTCAGAGGCAGCATTTTATGCCTCGACCATCGGGAGGCAGACAATGGGACCACCTCAGGGACAAGTATATGCATTGAGTAGGGAGCAGACCGAGGCAGCTCCATAGGAGGTGATTGCTGGTACGTGTCATTTATTTACGTACCCCGCTTTTATTTTGATAGATACAGGTGCCTCCCACTCTTTTGTATCTGTTGATTTTGTGGAGAGACATCATATGTGCCCGTCTCCATTGCCCACGCCTCTTATGGTCTCGACACCCACTGGACAAGAATGTGATTGCTGACCAGTTTCTTTTTTACTGCCTCATTTATTTTGAGGGCAATGAGTTGAAGACGGATTTGATTGTTCTGGGAATGTCAGATTTCGATTGCATTGTGGGCATCGAAGTACTAAACAGATATCAGGCAGTGGTTGATTACTGGCAGAGAAACTGATCTGGGGATTCAGTGGACTTTCTATGGGAACGGTTCTCATCCGAATATTCCATTGATATCGGCTTTTAAAATGTCACAGTTATTGGAACGTGGGCATACGTGTTATCTTATTTATGTTGTTGATATGACGGAAAAGAAGAAAGAATTGAGGAGATACCCGTGGTTGCGGAGTTTACCGATGTATTTTTGGAGGAAATTCCAGGGTTCCTGCCGACTATAGTGGTCGAGTTTGGGATTGAGTTATTACCGGGAACGTCCGCTATTTCTCGTGCCCCTTATAGAATGGCACCGACGAAGTTAAGGGAACTGAAAGTCCAGTTACAGGAACTTCTCGACAAGGGATACATATACCATAGCGTATCACCTTGGGTGCACCGATTTTGTTCGTAAAGAAGAAAGATTGCTTGATACGTTTGTGTATCTTTTACCGGCAATTGAATAAGGCGACGGTAAAGAACAAGTATCCTCTTCCACGGATTGACGATCTGTTTGATCAATTGCAGGGCACGAAGCTTTATAGCAAGATTGATTTGAGGTCTGCGTACCATCAGATTCGGGTCAGAGAGGAGGATGTTCAGAAGATAGCATTTCGGACTAGGTACGGACATTACGAGTTCTTGGTTATGTCGTTCGGAGTGACGAATGCCTCGACTGTCTTTATGAGTCTAATGAATCGGGTATTCCAGCAGCATCTTGATCAATTCGTCATTGTGTTCATTGACAACATTCTTATTTATTCTCGGAGTGAGGAGGAGCACGTAAGACATTTGCGGACAGTGCTCCAGATTATTAGAGATAATCAGTTGTTTGCCAAGCTTAGTACGTGTGAATTCTGGTTGGACAGTGTGGTATTTCTGGGGCATGTCATTTCTAGCGATGGGATATCAGTGGATCCTAGGAAAGTAGAGGCAGTGATGGAATGGTATGCGTCTACTTCTGTGCCCGAGATCCGGAGCTTTCTTCGTTTAGCCGAATATTACCGACGTTTTGTCGAGGGATTCTCGAAGATTGCCAAGCCGTTGACACAATTGACTCAAAATGGAGTACCATTCTATTGGTCTGAGGCTTGTGAGCAGAGCTTCCAGGAGTTGAAGCACAGGTTGACGACTGCACCCGTGTTGGTGATTCCTACGGAGAACAAGAGGTTCATTTTATATATTGATGCATTGCTGCAGGGCTTGGGTTGTGTAATGATGCAAGATAAGCATGTGGTAGCTTATGCTTCGAGACAGCTGAAGCCGCATGAGACCAAATATCCAGTTCATGACTTGGAGTTGGCGGCTATCATTTTTGCCTTGAAAATTTGGCGGCACTACTTATATGGTACTTCATTTACCATCTATACGGACCATAAGAGCTTGAAGTTTCTAGTTACTCAAGCAGAGCTGAATATGAGATAGAGGAGATGGATGGACTTGCTCAAGGACTATGATTGCGAGATAGAGTACCATTCCGGAAAGGCGAACTTGACAGCAGACGCCTTGAGTCGGAAAGTGAGGTATACTGCAGAGGACGTCATGCATTTATCGGCTATGATGACTTCCTGCTGTCATCTGAGCTATGATTTCGATGTGGATACATCGTCGGTACGTGTATCAACTTTATTACCAGAGCCGGATATTTTTGAGAATATCAGGAGAGCTCAGAAGTTAGACAATGAGATACAGAGATGGTTAGCATTGATACTACTTGGACAGCGATCGAAGTTCATAGTGGCTGAAGATGGTTCTTTGAGATTGGGTAACCGTTGGGTAGTTCCGAGTAAGCCGGAGTTGCGTCGAGGGATCTTACAGCGAGCTCATAGCAGCAGGCTTAATATCCTCCCAGGCGGGAGGAAGATGTACAAGGACTTATGTTACCAATTTTGGTGGAAGCGGATGAAACGAGATGTGATAACATTCGTTAAGATGTGCTTGATCTGTCAACAGGTGAAGGCAGAGAGGCAGATGATCTGTCAACAGGTGAAGGCAGAGAGGCAGAGGCCTGGTGGTGAGCTGAAGAGCTTGGAGATACCCGAATGGAAGTGGGGACACATATCCATGGACTTCGTGACCCACTTGTCGATGTCTACTTCGGGGTTTGATAATATTTGGGTGATTGTGGATAGGTTGACGAAATTTGCTCACTTTATTCCGTACAGTATGACATTCACATACTCGAGGATGGCTCAGTTGTATGTTCGGGATGTGGTGAGATTACGCGGGATTCCAGTTTCTGTTGTATCTGACAGAGATCCACGGTTTACATCTCACTTTTGGGAAGGTCTTCAGTCAGCTTTGGGTACTGAGGTGAGACTGCGCACGTCATATCATCCCCAAACAGACGGCCAGACCGAGCGTACTATACAGACAATCGAGGATATGTTGAGGGCTTGTGTGTTGGAGTTTGATACTTTGTGGCAGGATTCAGCGGCCCTAGTGGAGTTCTCGTACAACAATAGCTATCAAGCGAGCATTCAGATACCATAATTAATCACATACACTCAAATATCAAACTCCGAGAAAACATGTCCATACTGAATTAAACAAACTAAATATACATAAGCCCATCCTCACACTCAAGGGACACATCCCTCGTGTGTGTGTGTATATATATATGCATCTACGACTGGGATAAATTATAAAATGACCTCTCAAGTGTTGCTCCCACCGAACGTGCAACATTGACTAATTGCCATTGTCCACACATAAAGAGAACAGCCCCCATTGGGGGTGATCAAAAGCCCAATATGAAACGATCATGGAATATACAACATATATCTATAAAATGATATATGAAATGAAATACAATGTAATGTAATACATGTCATGCCGGTATTGTACACCCATCCTCTGGTATTTCAGAGCCAATAAACGAAAGTCCAAATATATCAATAGCTCGAGCCTGTTAAGCAAAGGTATATCAATATGGAGCATCATCAAGGCTCACCACATACTAGATCTCAACATCATATCATATAGGGATATCCAGAGGATGATGTCAACAAGGCGCCACCAATATCAATCTCAACAGATAAGGGATAATTCAGAGGATGACGTCGACAATAAGCCCCCAATCCCCATATCAATTAGTCATAGCAATCAGAGGGGCCACAAATTCTTTATGCCTTTCAGGTCACTTAATGCCAGTCATAGTACCGTGTAGAACCCCTAAGATTGATAGAATCCAAAACAACAGGTATCAAAGGTTTGTAGCTCACTGTGTATGTCATGTCTCGATTTACGTATAAAACTTATGTGTGTTAACAAAACATTTATTTTCATACACCGATATGTCAATTATGAATGCCACATAATTTCAATAAACCACGTTGTCACGTAATCTCACGTAATTCACATAATTCATCAAATCATATATCAAATAATACATATATCTGTCGTAAATTATTCGAATGCAACATACCTTATTTTAGGCTGGTATCTCCAATCAAACAATATAATCTAATCATTTAAACCTCAAATATGTCATAAAGTCATTCAAAGACCTTAAAAATATCAAACTAATTATCCAAACCTTTGAACCATTGCATATTCTAAATTTTTCAGCCTACCTACCCTTTGTAATCGGCCCATAACTTTTCCTTAACCAAATTACATGGGTCCAATTTAGTTTCAAAGCTAACTCAAACTAGAACATTTCATATGTTAAATGTATTTCCAAATTCGTAAATTTAACTTAGTAACATAGGTCGAAACATGACTAATGTGCAAAACATGATAACTTAAATTTCAGCTTGAAGTGTGTAAGCTAAATCATTCATATTATGATAGACTTTTAGCAAAATACGCCAGATTGTACATCGTGTACGCCCAACTCCCAGACTATACATAGTTTGGAAAAATTGCTGTAACTTTTTCATATGAACTCCAATTAAGTGATTTTAGTGCCAAATCGAAACTAACTCATAGCACTACAATTTTTGTTCAAGCCATAACATCAAATTCGAAATGAATAACTCTTAGAATTTCGAATTAAAAGATGGAAGTCGAACTCACCATACCTTGTTTCTGCACTGTAAAAATCGTGGCTTCTTCCTCAAAATCCGGCAGCTTCCAGCAGCGATAAGGGCGGAGACCGGTGTCAAACATCGGTCAAGGTGAGGGGAAGAGATTAGACATCTGGACTCGACCAATATGTAGGTGAATTGATATAATCGACCAAACTCGGGTAAACCCTAGCTCGCACGAACTCACAACTTTCAAGGTATCCGACAAGTTCCCTATGATATACGATGATTGCTTGGTATGGAACGTGCACCGGTGAGTGAGGAACATGGGGGTTGGTCGGGGCTCACCGAGAGGTGGACGGACGACGGCGGGCGAAGGGCTTTTTCGGCTAGTGGTTGGTCATGAAAAAACAGGGCAGAAGAGGGTTGGGGGTTTTGTGCTTGTTTTCGCATGCTTTAGTGTGTGTAATCGTAGAATACACATAGTCCATATTAATAGTAGTATCCAAGCCATTTACATACATCGGAGTGTCACTAATGTGTTGGGATATGCCCTAAGACAACTCATTAGATGATTGTTTATGACATACAATGTATTATGGTTTTATTAATGGCAATTCATTATTATATATTAATCGAGTCTGTGTAATATGAATTAATATATAAGTTAATGTCCTTAGAATAATATTGTATTGTTCTTAAAGATTGTCCCTAGTCAAGTATTATCATGAATCAGGATAATGATAATGCATTGAGACTAGTATGTTTTGATTGATGAATTGTTCATAGATATGAGATATCAAATCAACACATGGGTACATGTTTGAGAACACTGTACTGGACAAACCCACCGTGAGAATGCTACATGGATAGTTATATGAGTGTCATAAGCAATTCTCATTGTGATAATAGTGTATGTAATCCTTACGACTTGAGATCATCTGAGATCCCAACATAAGGAGTTATGTATCTTGATATTGTCAAACGTTACCTGTAACAGGGTAAACTATAAAGACAACTATTGGATATACTACGAATTATGTAGAGGGATGTTGATTGATCAAGATAGGATTTGTCCCTCCTATATAACAGGAGAAGTGTTTGGGCCCTTGATCAAGTGAGACTAAAATGCATGGCCATGCTCGAATGAGTCGATATGTGATATCGAGCTTATTCGTTTATTCTAGTTCTACTTGGGGATCAAGAAATAAAAGATTGAATATACGAGTATGACTATTGTGAGGGTCTGGTCCTAATCAGAGGTTTAATTAATACACGATTGTTATATTAACGTAAACAGCGGAAGATTTAGTTAAAAACTTTATCAAAGTGACCCTCAAAATTTTTCGCATTTTGTTTCTAAAATATTTCCGAATAGTGAAAATATTTATTTCCAGTTTTACATCTAACATGATATTCATCGCATAAGCATTACATATAATTTCCCAGAAAAGTAATACTTAAAAATACAGATACTCAGGGCATACCACGGTAATTTAAAACATAAGTAAAAATACTAAACAACTACTGGGACTCAAAACATAAATCGTATACCTGAGCTCGCTCTCAAGGAGCTCTGGTATTTATCGATGCTTCATCTCGAGCATCCACAGTACGTCCACCTGCAATACCTGTCATGTCCATCCAACAAAGACATGACAGCCCCCCGCGAAGGGGGTCAGAACCCCAGTACGAGAAACAGATAAAATCACAGTGTGACAAATATCATGTGATGCATGCCGTGCATGAATGAAAATGCATATGAAGGGTATCAAATCTCGAATATCCATATCTCAGGAGTCCAAAGGAAGATCATCAATCACTCATCAGTGCTCGAGCAGGATGTGACACGCTCCGCGCTCCGATCTATCTCTCAGTCGAGCCATTGGCGGTCCATCATCCTCGTGTCTGGGCAACGTCGGCACGCTCGTCGCTCCGGCATCACTCAGCTCACTCTCACTCCTGCCGAGCCAACGGCTACCCATCATCCCCAGACACGCATCACAGATACCAAAGAAAAGATATAGGTACCAAGAAACGAATCGATAGGCTCAACATGACATGCTCAATGTCCATGCGTGTCAATGCATCATGCAATATCATAATCTCATGTGATGCACCTCAAATCTCATGTCATCATATATCATGCAGTCAATGTACCATGTAATTCACATACTGCAGATCAACTTATCACATAGTCACATAAGGAGCAAGTAATGACAAGTAAATCATACCCGGGAACATCACATGTCTTTGCCAGACATTGTGATAAAACCCGTTTTCTACGTACCTCAAACCGTTAACTAATTACCAAGTGATCCTCGACTCAATCTCAGGATTAATAAACCTGGCCATAACAGTTCCAAATACAACATAATGTCACATACTAGCCTTAAACATATCAAATAAAACTCAAACTTAGACCCAAAACCAATTCTCTAAATTTCAGCCTGCGCAACCGTAGAGATCGGCTCATAACTTTTCCGATACTTAATAAAATCACATGCGTCCAATTTATTTTCAAATATAACTCAAAAATGAACATTTCATCAGTTCAACTCATCTTCAATTTCGTTCATTTAGCCTAGGTAAAATGGCCAAGAACAATCTGCTAGAAAAACAGGACAATTCACCAAATTCCAGCCTGACCCATTTTTGTATAAAAATCATAATAAATTCATATGACGTCCAAATGACTTGATACTAGTGGGAATATCACCAAAACTCAAAGTCATACAGTTCATATTTGAAGTACAGAATCTAGTTCGCTCATCTAGAGGCACATGCAAAACAAAGTATGGCAGTGTTGAAAATACCTATACACTCTGTTTTGACAGAGTGAGCAGTTCTAGGAAAAAGTGCATATCTTGCACAAACAAACTCCAAATCATGTGAGGCCAGTTTATAATGCAAGATAACTCAAAGGTTTACAACCTTTATTCAGACACCAAGGTCAGAATCGTAGAAAATGTTGCCCAGATTTACCAAGAACACACTGCATGTGCAACCTGCCTACATGCATGTTCCATATTGTGCACCTTGTGGTAAAAACATCATAACTCATTCATTTTAAATCCACATCGTCTCATATTTTAACCACTGGACGAAAACACATATATATACAACTTTTATTTGAATACCAACATCAAATTCGGAAACCAAGTTACCCAGAAACTCGAAGAACAGAACATAAATGAACTCGCATGCACTAAATTTCCAGATTTCACACATATTGGTAAAATGACCATAACGTTTTCATCAAAACTCCAAATTAGTCGAATTTACTGTCAAAGCGAAGGTATTCCAACAAGCTACAACTTGTATTTGAACCCCAACCTCAAATTCGAAACTTAACTAAACCCAAAATTCGAAATGACAGATATATGCATGCTGAAATCTGTTGCACACTTTTTGACAGCAAGTTATCTCTACATTTCTCATGCCAAGACTCCTAAATTTCGATCCTTAAACAACACCAAGGTATATAAATCTCAATAAAAGTGTTATACCTTCACTCCTCTTGAAGATTTGATGCACAAACCATCAATCTAGCTCAAACCAAGCTTTCATTTCTCCAATTTGCTCCAAATTAGAAAATTCTTGATGGGTTCCTCTTCCCTAGCCTTGTAGCTTCTAAATCCTTAATTGCATGTAACATGCACTAAAGATTTCACAAGAATTTGGTAGGAAAAAGAGGCTGGAAATTCGAAAATAAGAGAGAAGGAGGAGAGAAGGTGGAGTGGTTTGGTGGGGAAAAATGAAGAGAGAGAAGGATTTTCATGCTTAAATTTTACAAAATCAAAACTGAAAAATAAGGTGATAAGCGTGGCTTTCTATGCCACTTTCCCATGGTTTTTAATTTATTTGATGTATTGTGGAATCCATATGTCAATACATCACTATCTTGCAAGAATAATGGTCCAAAATCATGTATTAAACATGAGTTAAAATAATTAGTGGCATATGTTCTCCAAGTGCAATGTGATCATGCACATGCTCATGCACTAAAACATGTTCCACTAGTTGGTTGACACATCATATTCCGGGACACCTTAATCCATGTTTGCACTTTTAATTATCCGGTTTTGCTTAATCATCGTTAATCCGGATTAATTAGCATCGGGGCCTTACAACTATTCCATGACTCGTGTTCAATCTAAACACATTGGACAAAGGGATTAAGTTACATTGTTAATATTATCACAGTCCATAGGTTATGTCGAGTCAATGACATTCTTGTAATTGGGGCAGCCTTGATGTGTTGCTAGATACCGCTCATTGCTTGTGACATAAAATTGGATTTTATGTCACTGCCAACATTGCAAGATCCTATCAGCTCGCACAAAAGATTAAATCAATAAAGGGAGATAAAATTCATTGGATGAATTAATTAATTAAGAAGAGTCTAAATTACAAATATTAGATATATGGATTTAATTAAGATATTGGGTTTGGGCCAATGAGGCTTTTTGAAAGCCTTTAATTAAATCTAATATATAATAAACTAACAAGGTTTTGAGAATGATTAAGAGTTAATTAATTTCCTAAAAACCTAGTAGCCACATAAGGGCTCTCGGCCGCCTCACTCTCACTTGACATCTTCACGGCCACCGCCGTGAATAGTGGTGGTTTTACGGCCGTCGTTGATCGGTTTCGAACAGTGAGTTTTGTTTCGGTTTAAGAACGAGTCTAGCAACTTGTTCTTGAACGCCCTTTTTGATTTGATCGTGTGGATACCGTAGAGAAAAATGTGCAAATCTTTGTTCGTGACTCGTGGTGTTGCAACGAGGAATCTGCTTCAAACACGCTACAAGGGTATGATTCTATTCAATCTTGATATGATTACTTTGTATAGGTCCATGGTAGGAATCCAGCTTTTATTTTTCGCTGCGTATTGCTTGATCGGATTTCTAACACTGTTATCAGAGCTGTGTACAAAGCTCATATCGGAAATATGTGATTAATTGTTTCATCATGGTTTTGAATCTTTTGCATGCTTTGAAAATGTATGATTCATATATGATATGTGATAATCGATTTTGTGGAAATCATCGTATTATATGTGATATAATTGAAGGATTGACGTATACGATACACGAGTGTGCCGACCGAGCCCTTGACTCATGTTGGTTCGGCCACCACCGTCCAACTCCGAAGCCATTGGCTCGAGCATGGGCCGAGCTGCCTCATGAGGGCTAGGGTTTCGAACCCTTGGCTCCATGGCTCTCGGTCGCCGCCGCTTTTGTGGCTAGGGTTTCGAACCCTTTTGGCTCGAGGAGGTCAAGCCGCCGCCGCACATGGCTAGGTTTTCGAACCCTAGTCTTGTGCATGGTTGGGTCGTGTGTTGGGCTAGGGTTTTCGAACCCTTGGTCCGAGACATGGCTGCAACCGTTGGCTTGCTAGGGTTATAAAGTCCATGGCTTGAGACGCGCCGAGTATCCGTGGCATGTGATGTCCTGAGCGTACGATAATTTTCATAAAAATTTATTTTACAGCTTTTAATTAGAATTAAATTTTAAAATGTTTAGATTCATTAATTGTTATAGCATGTTTTATGAGTTGTTTGAGCATGGTGCATGGTTATAGCCCTATGACCTATTAGATAGGATTTTGTGAATGTTTGTAATTTATTACGGCCTGCGTGTCGTGCCCTCTCTATTTTTCCTAAATGTTATCCCTCCCCTATGTTCCCCTCGAATGTAACTCGAGGAATTCTCTATATCATGTAATTGTTATATAGTATAGTTTATTTTGTTGATGGAGATCAATGAATATGGACCAAGGTGCCGGGATGAGGAGGCCATTCACAAAAGGGAGCCAAAGAGGTGCTTGGAGAAGTTACCTTAGGTTGACATTTTAGGATTTTCTCATTGGCTTGAGAAAATCTTTAGTATGGGCTATAACCATGTCACGTTTAATTTAAGTTGAATTATGTGATGCATGTTTATCTTATAATGTTTATATTGATGATTGTTATTCATATATGTAGATATGTATATGCGTATATGTACCAGACATATTTTTAATTATCAATAAAATCATGAGTTCAATAAATCCCTCTAATAATTTTAAGTTTTAGATGCCTTCCAAAATTAAAAGTACTCGTCAAGACTTCGATTGAACATGTGTGGGTTTGCCAAAGCAAAGCACCATAACAATCTTGGTAAGGCGCGAAAGGATAAAAGTGATATCCATTTTACTTTAAATTGGGTCCGACTTAACTAGGTTATCTCAATAGGATTGGGAACCTAGAGGCATGGGGTTGGATAATAATTCATTAGATGAATTTGAACAAAGTGTTGTTCATCCAACCATCCAAGAATTACATGTGATGTAATTGACAAATGTTGTCTACCTAAATAACCGAGTCTTGAATGATTAGCCAAAGCTAACTCAGGATTAGGTGAAATATGGATCTTGGCCCACTAAGGTTTCGAGGGTTGATAATTTTAAACAAAATAGTGGGAGTGTCATTTAATATAAGACCTTATTAAATGATTAAAATCGTAAACTTATTTTGCATATTTATATTGTAGATATCCATGGCATCAAACAACCTAACAAGCACACTGTCATTGCGATCGGTCCTTGAGAAGGACAAACTGAATGTGATTAATTTCCTAGACTGGTATAGGAATTTGAGGATTGTCCTCAAACAAGAGAAAAAACAATATGTCCTGGAGGAACCCTTACCTGCTGAGGAACCTCCCATGACGGCCGCTAAAGCCGATAAGGATGCTTACAAGAAGCATCAAAATGACGCACTTGATGTTGGTTGCCTTATGCTTGCCACCATGAACTCTGAGCTTCAGAAGCAACATGAGGAAATGGAGGCGTTCGATATGATCGAGCACTTTGATCGCTTTTATTTTAAACAATTAATTCCAATCTAGCGATTTTAGACCGCAAGTGCACGGTGTCAAGTTTTAGTATAGATAGGAAGATACGGATTGTCGAACCCACAAGGACTAACAAGTAAGTACCAAATCAGATGTCTTTTAACTATATTTAACCTACGATAATAAATTGATAATTAAACTAAACTAATTTAAACTACTCTAATCCAACCAAAATAGTCGACGATCACGAGAAAAATCCACAAGTAAGAATCAAGACAATTATTCACCCAACCCAACTCTTACAATTCTTTTCTCCATACATCTCTAAGGTGACGGGTTTTCCGAATTTATTCAATATACTCTCTCGAGCTATATTAAGTCTAACATCAAATTGCAACTAGTAACTCTCGTTCACGTAATTAACAATTTAATGTTGAATGCGCTTTATGAAAACCACTAACTTTAGATTAAACAACCCAAAGCTATCACTCGTGTGTGATTTTATCTCTCGATCTCAATCTTTAACACACGGCATGAATTATTATATCGTATTATAATTTCATCTCTCGATCTCAATTATAATAAAATATCATTCAAATGTGATCAATCCTTCAAAAGCATTAAAAACAATAACACATGCTCATAGATGATATATGAATTCAATCAATCAAGAATATTAAAGGAAAACAATGTTTAGAATATTTCTCAATCATTCAAAACACAATAAATCCAATAATAATTCTAAACAAATAATAGAAAAGTAAAAGCAAACTCCCAAGTCGACTTCGTTCGTTGATTCTCGATCCTTCCTCGCTTCTTTCTCGATCGTGCTCTTCGATTATCTTGTTGGGTTGTTCCAAATCCTAGGATGAAGGGTTGATGAAGGTTGAATGGTAGAAGGGTGGAGGTTGTGGTGGATGTGGTGTGAAGGAAGATGGACGTGAGGGGAGAAGAAGGTGGAGGCTGTGGTCATTGGGTTCCTAGGTTAAAATCTGATGATTCCCTTGAGTAGGTCTCCTTCCTGCCTTTTAAAAATCCCGTGCATCAAATAAGGAAAGGAGTCCAAAATTTCCAAAATTCATCAGGCGTAATGACGCCTCTGAAGTGGCGTAGTTACGCCTGTCGATGTGTCAACAAATCTGGCTTCCCGCGTGATAGGCGTAATTACGCCTCCAAAGTGGCGTAATTACGCCACTTAAATTTTCAAAAGCCGTGGGCTAGGCGTAGTTACGCCTCAAAGTAGGCGTAATTACGCCTGTTGAATTAATTCAATGATGTTTCTTCGCCTTTTTTCAGCTTCTGGCGAGTTTCGTATTTTGGCCATAACTTTCTCATATGAACTCCAAATTTGATGAATCAACTGTCCACGCGAAGATAAGATAAAGTTCTACAACTTTTATATGGACCACATTTCCAAAACATGGCTCGAACATATAGTAATTTGAGGAGAAAGGAGCAACATGTGTCTTGGATTCTGGTTTTTTCCTCTTTTCTTCAACTTTATTCACTCTTTCATCATTTTTGGTTCATTTCTTCTACTTTTATGCATTTCAACATTGATTCCTGAAATATAGAAATATATACCATAAACCGTAAAATAATCCAAGAATCAACACCAAAACATATACATATCATAGCCTAAAAACGCGTAATATTCAACCCTATCAACTCCCCCAAACTTATCACTTAATCGTCCTCGATTAAGCATTAAGATCATAAGGTAGAGTTAATTCTTGATATTTGAAACAATTATTTCATAGCTTGCTTATTCTCAGAAATCTTATGCACATATACAAAAGTTGACAAGACATGTTTTCTCCTAATTCAAGCAACATATCTCAAAATCGGAACGTGTGTGTGTGCTCTAGTCAATCTCAAGTTTCATGCACATATTCAAGATCAAATCATGCTAATCAACTCAAAGTCAAGATTTATCATCAAGCATCCCATAGGTCTATTTTCAAACAACTTCTCCACTAATGATAGTTACTCCCTAGACTTGGATCAAAAGAACTTTTTAAGCTTGTAATGTAAGGCCTTTGGTGTTGGCTTCAAAGAAAAGATAGGATAAGCACAAAGAAGAGAGTATAATCATTTAAAGTTCAGATTTTTCGCAAACATGGAGCTCGTCTTCTTTTTCTTTTATAGCCTTGGCCACTTTGGGTCTTATATGTTTATTTTTTTTTTTCAAGGCTCTTTGTCTATCTTTTTCTTTTTCTCATTCATCAATTTTTTTCAATAAGCTCATCAGGATATAACAATTTACGTGCATCGAATGGAATTCATTATACTCTCTTAGGGTAAGGATAACTTTTTCATTTAGGCTCAAATAAGGGTAAGTATAATGAGTTTGCCAAGAATGTCGAATGGGGTCTAATTATATGCAGTGCATATACCATTCTTTTTTCAATAAAGCTCAAATGGGACACTAGGGATTGATATGAATCATGGTAAGCTTGAAAGGCTCAAACGTTTCAAAGATCGCCTAGATCATTTCCAAGTCAAGTTTGTAACTATAAAATTTCGCCTCAAAGTGTCATCATCAAATAAGTTCTAGGATAACTCTAAGATGCTCAAAACAAATCATCAAGCTCACAATAATTATCACTATTCAACATGCAATCCACAAGATCATGACTCATTGTGCTCAAAGTATTCCTCATTCTTGACATGCTAACTCAAATTAGGATATTCATGTACAAGTCCAATCACAAATCAAGTTCATATGCATAGTGAGATCAAAATCCTCATTGAATAGTCACTACTATAATTCATTCTTTTCTCAAGTTTGAACTCATAAAAAAAATATTTTAGCTCATAAAAATCGGACGATTCAAGTGTCATTTAAGCGCACAACATGTGGTTAAAATAAGTAAAACATGCAAGCTACTACTCCCCCAAACTTAAATCAAACATTGCCCTCAATGTTTAAAAGAATCAAAAGGGAAACAGTGAACTCCCCTGATCAAGACGCTTGCATGAGGGTTGAGGAAGATTTGCTTTTGAAAGCTCCACTGTTGTAGGGGTTCATCGCTCCAACCAAGTACCTAGCAAGAGAAGAATGCATATGATAAAATATTCGACTTGAGAGATAAACAAAACTAAAATGCAAAAACTGAAAAAGTAAAATAAAACTAAATAACTAAAGGATACGCTTGGGTTGCCTCCCAAGAAGCGCTGATTTTTAGTCGTCGGCTTGACCATCAGAAGCAACCATCAAAGAGCGGCTGCCGCCCATAGTAAGTGTCATATGATACCACTAATGGGTCTTCATTCAGTTTGCCCTCAAGATTGGCAACATTGTAACAATGTAAGCTCGTCGCTCCAACAACATTCGTCTTTAAATGGCAGGCATGGGAGAATGATTCTTGATTTGGCTTTGCATTTTGGAGGATGTAGTGCGGTGAAGTTGGCATCGATGGAAAATAAGGATCCACATATGGCATAGAACATGTCTCCATCGATGGGCTCAAATCGGATTCTTCGCAAGTCTCTTCCTTCTCCAACATCACACTCGATTCATCTTCATATGGGAACTCCTCGGATAACATCTCTGAAGTAAGCTCAATCTCTTGAAGAGGCTCAAGTTCCCTCGACTCTTCCACACTAGGAGGATCACTCCCCCAAACTTGGTTGGCTGAGTGATCGTCATCATATAACCAAACTCGATTTGTCGCCTCTTGATTTGTAGCTCTTGTCTCTTCCTCCTGGCAGCTAGTTGAAATTGTTTCTAGAAGGACCGCCATTTGCTGCTCCAGGTGGCGCATAGAGTTGGTTTGGCACTCCAAACTGTTCTCAGTTGATGCCATGAATCTCACTATGGTATCCTCTAACTGAGTTGTGACATCTGCAGAACTATCTATCCTCTCTTCGTGATGTACAAATGGTTGTGGCGTATCAATAGGGTAGTGAAACTCCGGTGGGTATTGGCGACTCCAACCTTGTAATGAAGGATCACAATGCCAATGATGATCGAAGTCCGCCATATCATTGAACAGGTGTAGCACACTGTCCTCGTCTCTATCAACCAGGGGACTCCCAGTCACCAGTGCTCCGCTCAATACCCATTCTTGTGTGTGTGCATCCAACCCGTTGAAGAAATATTGCAAGAGAGTATAGTTTGAAAAGTTGTGATACCGGAATGTGTTGGCCAATTTATTGAATCTCTCCCAAACAGCGTAGAACGGCTCGGAACGTTGTTGGGCAAAGCTTGTGAAGGCATGTTGATGTAGCATCTCCAAGTACCTCACAAGACAAACAAAACAAAAACAAAATAAATATATATAATTTTTTTTTTTTCGAAATAAATAAACAAAAAAATGGTTAAATTACAGTCAAAGAACCTAGTATGATATTACTAAAGTTAGTCCCCGGCAACGGCGCCAAAAACTTGATCGCTTTTATTTTAAACAATTAATTCCAATCTAGCGATTTTAGACCGCAAGTGCACGGTGTCAACTTTTAGTATAGATAGGAAGATACGGATTGTCGAACCCACAAGGACTAACAAGTAAGTACCAAATCAGATGTCTTTTAACTATATTTAACCTACGATAATAAATTGATAATTAAACTAAACTAATTTAAACTACTCTAATCAAACCAAAATAGTCGACGATCACGAGAAAAATCCACAAGTAAGAATCAAGACAATTATTCACCCAACCCAACTCTTACAATTCTTTTCTCCATACATCTCTAAGGTGACGGGTTTTCCGAATTTATTCAATATACTCTATCGAGCTATATTAAGTCTAACATCAAATTGCAACTAGTAACTCTCGTTCACGTAATTAACAATTCAATGTTGAATGCGCTTTATGAAAACCACTAACTTTAGATTAAACAACCCAAAGCTATCACTCGTGTGTGATTTTATCTCTCGATCTCAATCTTTAACACACGGCATGAATTATTATATCGTATTATAATTTTATCTCTCGATCTCAATTATAATAAAATATCATTCAAATGTGATCAATCCTTCAAAAGCATTAAAAACAATAACACATGCTCATAGATGATATATGAATTCAATCAATCAAGAATATTAAAGGAAAACAATGTTTAGAATATTTCTCAATCATTCAAAACACAATAAATCCAATAATAATTCTAAACAAATAATAGAAAAGTAAAAGCAAACTCCCAAGTCGACTTCGTTCGTTGATTCTCGATCCTTCCTCGCTTCTTTCTCGATCGTGCTCTTCGATTATCTTGTTGGGTTCCAAATCCTAGGATGAAGGGTTGATGAAGGTTGAATGGTAGAAGGGTGGAGGTTGTGGTGGATGTGGTGTGAAGGAAGATGGACGTGAGGGGAGAAGAAGGTGGAGGCTGTGGTCATTGGGTTCCTAGGTTAAAATCTGATGATTCTCTTGAGTAGGTCTCCTTCCTGCCTTTTAAAAATCCCGTGCATCAAATAAGGAAAGCAGTCCAAAATTTCCAAAATTCATCAGGCGTAATGACGCCTCTGAAGTGGCGTAGTTACGCCTGTTGATGTGTCAACAAATCTGGCTTCCCGCGTGATAGGCGTAATTACGCCTCCAAAGTGGCGTAATTACGCCACTTAAATTTTCAAAAGCCGTGGGCTAGGCGTAGTTATGCCTCAAAGTAGGCGTAATTACGCCTGTTGAATTAATTCAATGATGTTTCTTCGCCTTTTTTCAGCTTCTGGCGAGTTTCGTATTTTGGCCATAACTTTCTCATATGAACTCCAAATTTGATGAATCAGCTGTCCACGCGAAGATAAGAGAAAGTTATACAACTTTTATATGGACCACATTTCCAAAACATGGCTCGAGCATATAGTAATTTGAGGAGAAAGGAGCAACATGTGTCTTGGATTCTGGTTTTTTCCTCTTTTCTTCAACTTTATTCATTCTTTCATCATTTTTGGTTCATTTCTTCTACTTTTATGCATTTCAACATTGATTCCTGAAATATAGAAATATATACCATAAACCGTAAAATAATCCAAGAATCAACACCAAAACATATACATATCATAGCCTAAAAACGCGTAATATTCAACCCTATCACACTTAAAGCAACTCTACCAACACCGAGCTAGACAAGAGAGGTATGATGTCACTATAGCGTTATTCCAGTGCAGAATGGTAGAAGGAAGCCTTGTTGGAACTCATGTACTGAAGAATGATTGGGTATATTGAGAATCTTGAGAAGCTGGGTTTTCCATTGGACCAAGAGTTGGCCACTGACGTAATCTTACAATCGTTGCATGATAGCTACAGTCAATTTGTCTTGAATTACAATATGATTGAAATCGAAAAGACTCTACCGCAGTTGCTTGGTATGTTGAGAACATATGAAACAAACACAAAGAAGTTTAAACCCACTAATGTTCTTGTTGTGAATAAGAGCAATGGAAAGGCTAAAGCAAAAGGCTTTAAGAAGAACAAGAAAGTCTTTGTTAAATCTAAGCCTCATGCTTCTGCACTTAAGCCAAAGGGAGGAGTGGCTAAGGAAGGGAACTGCTTCCATTGTGGTGAGACCGGACATTGGAAGAGGAACTGCAAATTATATCTGGAAGATCTTAAGAAGACGAAGGGAAGTGTGACTTCCACTTCAGATATTTTGTTATAGAAGTCAATTTATCTACTTCTTTATCATGGGTATTAGATAGTGGATGTGGTTCTCACATTTGTGTTAATGTGCATGATCTCAAAAGGAGTAGGATGTTGGCAAAAGGCGAGGTTGATCTCCGAGTGGGAAATGGAGCAAGAGTTGCTGCATTAGCTATAGGAGATTACTCTTTAACTTTGCCTTCTGGTTTATTATTGGATTTAAAAGACTGTTATTCTGTGCCTTCTATTACGAGAAACATTATTTCAATTTCTTGTTTCGACAAGATTGGGTTTTCATTTATTTTAAAGGACAAATGTTGCTCCATTTATTTGAATGATATGTTTTATGCTAGTGCACAATTAATTAATGGTCTTTATGTATTAAATCTTGATATGCCTGTCTATAACATAAATACTAAAAGGATTAAGAATAATGATTCTAATCCAACTTATCTTTGGCATTGTCGCTTGGGCCATATAAACGAGAATCGCATAGGATGGAGTATTAGATTCATTTGATTTTGAATCATATGAAACATGTGAATCTTGTTTAATGGGCAAGATGACTAAAGCCCCTTTCAAGGGCCATGTTGAAAGGACAAATGATTTATTGAGTCTCATACATAGTGATGTATGTGGACCAATAAGCACACAAGCTAGAGGTGGCTTTCAATACTTCGTTACATTTATTGATGACTTCAGTAGATATGGGTATGTGTACCTAATGAAACATAAACATGAAACCTTTGAAAAGTTCAAAGATTTCAAGAATGAAGTACAAAACCAACTTGGCAAAAGTATCAAAATCCTCCGGTCAGATCGAGGAGGAGAATACCTAAGCCAAGAGTTTCATGACTATCTAAAGGAGTGTGGGATAGTCCCACAACTCACACCTCCGTATACTCCACAATGGAATGGTGTATCCCAAAGGAGGAATCAAACTTTGTTGGACATGGTTCGATCAATGATGAGTCATGCAGATCTTCCGACTTCCTTTTGGGACATGCTTTAGAAACATCAATATTTATACTGAATCGTGTTCCATCTAAATCAGTTGAAAAGACGCCATATGAGATATGGACTAAGAATCGTCCTAGTATGTCTTTTATGAAGATTTGGGGTTGTGAGGCTTACGTAAGACGTCACGCCTCCAATAAACTTGGACCCAAATCTGATAAGTGTTTATTTGTGGGGTATCCTAAGGAAACAAAAGGATATTATTTCTATTATCCCACCGAGAACAAAGTAGTTGTTGCTCGGACTGGTGTCTTTCTTGAAAGAGAATTTATTTCGAGAAGAACCAGTGGGACAAATAGAACTTAGTGAAGTTCAACCACAAGAAAACATTGAACATGATATTGAGATGGAAACAGAGCAGAGACCACAAGTTGTTGTGGATGAAATGCCTGCTCAAGAGACACAAGCCCAGCGTAGGTCTGTAAGAGAACACCGTGAGCCACAGAGATATGAATTTCTTGTGACTCAACAAGGTGACTTACTACTTATTGATGAGGATGAGCCGTCATCTTATCAAGAAGCTATAATGGGCCCTGATTCTGAGAAATGGCAAGAGGCTATGAAATCTGAGATGGAATCCATGTATGCAAACCAAGTATGGACTTTGGTTGACCCGCCTGAAAGGGTAAGACCCATAGGGTGCAAATGGATTTTCAAGAAAAAGACCGACATTGATGGTAATGTACAAACCTTTAAAGGTTGACTGGTTGCTAAAGGTTTCAAACAAATTCATGGTATTGACTATGATGAAACTTTTTCACCAGTTGCCATGGTTAAATCCATTCGGATCTTACTTGCAATAGCTGCATTTCATGATTATGAAATCTGGCAGATGGATGTCAAAATAGCTTTCCTTAATGGAAATTTACTTGAGGATGTGTACATGACACAACCTGAGGGTTTTGTCGATCCAAAGGATGCTGTAAAGATATGCAAGCCACAACAATCCATTTATGGATTGAAGCAAGCTTCTCGGAGTTGGAATCTTCGTTTTGATGATGCGGTCAAAGAGTTTGGTTTCATCAAAAACGTAGATGAACCTTTTGTCTACAAGAAGGTCAGTGGGAGCATAATTATCTTCATAGTATTGTATGTAGATGACATACTTCTCATTGGGAATGATATTCCTGCCTTACAATCTGTAAAGATTTGGCTAGGGAATTGCTTTTCTATGAAAGATTTGGGTGAAGCCACCTATGTATTAGGTATCAAGATCTATAGAGATAGATCAAGAAGATTACTTGGCCTAAGTCAAAATACATACATAGACAAAGTGCTAAAACGGTTTAGCATGCAAGAATCAAAGAAAGGATTCGTACCTATGACAGATGGGACACATCTCTCGAAGGATCAGTGTCCTTCAACACCAGATGCGAGACAACGCATGAGTAAGATTCCATATGCGTCAGCTATTGGATCTATCATGTATGCCATGATATGTACTCGTCCTGATGTCTCGTATGCCCTGAGCATGACGAGCAGATATCAGGTTGATCCAGGTGAATGTCACTGGATTGCTGTCAAGAATATCCTGAATTACTTGAGAAGAACTAAGGATACATTCTTGATTTTATGGAGGTGAGGAAGAGCTCAATGTAATGGGTTACACTGATGCAAGCTTCCAAACCGACAAAGATGATTTCCGATCGCAATCAGGATATGTGTTTTGCCTAAATGGAGGTGCTGTGAGCTGGAAGAGTTCAAAGCAAGAGACAGTAGCCGATTCTACAACTGAAGCTGAATACATTGCTGCCTCAGATGCAGCAAAGGAAGCTGTTTGGATCAAGAAGTTCATTTTTGAACTTGGGGTGATGCCTAGCATACTAGATCCGATTGAAATCTATTGTGACAACATGGAGCCATCGCATTGGCTAAGGAACCTAGATCTCACCAAAGATCCAAGCACATACTTTGGCGCTTTCATTTCATTCGAGAAATCGTTGAAAGGGGAGATGTAAAATATGCAAAGTACCAACTGATGATAATGTATCTGACCCACTGACGAAGCCACTATCACAGCTGAAGCATGATCGTCATACTAGATCTCTAGGCATTAAGTATATGTCTGATTGGTCTTAGTACAAGTGGGAGATTTGTTGGGATATGCCCTAAGACAACTCATTAGATGATTGTTTATGACATACAATGTATTGTGGTTTTATTAATGGCAATTCATTATTATATATTAATCGAGTATCTGTGTAATATGAATTGATATATAAGTTAATGTCCTTAGAATAATATTGTATTGTTCTTAAAGATTGTCCATAGTCAAGTATTATCATGAATCGGGATAATGATAATGCATTGAGACTAGTATGTTTTGATTGATGAATTGTTCATTGATATGAGATATCAAATCAACACATGGGTATATGTTTGAGAACACTGTACTGGACAGACCCACCGTGAAAATGCTACATGGATAGTTATATGAGTGTCATAAGCAATTCTCATAGTGATAATAGTGTATGTAATCCTTACGACTTGAGATCATCTGAGATCCCAACATAAGGAGTTATGTATCTTGATATTGTCAAACGTTACCTGTAACAGGGTAAACTATAAAGACAACTATTGGATATACTACGAATTATGTAGAGGGATGTTGATTGATCAAGATAGGATTTGTCCCTCCTATATAACAGGAGAAGTGTTTGGCCCTTGATCAAGTGAGACTATAATGCATGGCCATGCTCGAATGAGTCGATATGTGATATCGAGCTTATTCGTTTATTCTAGTTCTACTTGTGGATCAAGAAATAAAAGATTGAATATACGAGTATGACTATTCCATGACTCGTGTTCAATCTAAACACATTGGACAAAGGATTAAGTTACATGGTTAATATTATCACAGTCCATAGGTTATGTCGAGTCAATGACATTCTTGTAATTTGGGTAGCCTTGATGTGTAGATACCGCTCATTGCTTGTGACATAAAATTAGATTTTATGTCACTGCCAACAGTGCAAGATCCTATCGGGTCGCACAAAAGATTAAATCAATAAAGGGAGATAAAATTCATTGGATGAATTAATTAAAGAGTCTTAATTACAAATATGAGATATATGGATTTAATTAAGATATTGGGTTTGAGCCAATGAGGCTTTTTGAAAGCCTTTAATTAAATCTAATATATATAAACTAATAAGGTTTTGAGAATGATTAAGAGTTAATTAATATCCTAAAAACCTAGTAGCCATCATAAGGGCTCTTGGCCGCCTCACTCTCACTTGACATCTTCACGGCCACCGCCGTGAATAGTGGTGGTTTTACGGCCGTCGTTGATCGGTTTTAAACCGTGAATTTTGTTTCGGTTTAAGAACGAGTCTAGCAACTTGTTCTTGAACGCCCTTTTAGATTGATCGTGTGGATACCGTAGAGACAAAGGTGCAAATCTTTGTTCGTGACTCGTGGTGTTGCAACGAGGAATCTGCTTCAAACAAGCTACAAGGGTATGATTCTATTCAATCTCGATATGATTACTTTGTATAGGTCCATGATAGGAATCCAGTTTTTATTTCCGCTGCGTATTGCTTGATCGGATTCCTAACATAATGCACTGATATTGCTTAATCAAAGTTTAGGGCATCACAAAATAATGCATGCATGCCATTTTATAAAATCAAAATCTAGGTGAATTCGGCTAGAAATTTCAAAATGTTTTCTGAATAAAACTTGTAGAACACAACGAGACGAACACTCCGGAAACATTATGACCGCACTGGGCCACCGTAGCACGGCCAAGAGCCGGCCCGGTTCAGAAATTTTCAACTTCCAAAGCTTTCTGCACTTATTTTAGGCATTTCTAAAAAGTTTCATAATTTTCGAAGTACGATTGATTTTTCGTGAATTTTGAAGTTTTGAATAAAATGATATTGAATAGATTTTGAACCAAAAATGATTTTAAATACTTAATTACCTAATACTAGCCCTAACACATGAAATATTGATTGAATCATATTATAGGCATTAATACTGGTTTGGACTTAGCAACCGAGAAAATATCATAAGCTATCAAGGTGAGGTGTACTACTTAATTCTTTTATATAGCCCTTTTGGCATTTGGCCTGGAACTTACAGTAAATGTTTATTCATTACCGTATCTTTTATATATGTTATCATATTGTGCATCACATCATTTCATTGATCATACTGTCTATGTGCCTTGTTACCGTGTTTATCGCTAATCTATTCATTTGAATGACACACTTGAGCCCTGGACAATGAACATAAGTCTGGATATTGAGTCCACTGGACAACGTGACTTCGGCCAGAAAAGTGAGTCCAATGAACAACGAATGACAGTCCGGGTATATGGTTCATCTGAACAATGCACATTGTTTATAGTCCGGAGAATGGTTCACATTGGCTCATAAATAATGAATATACATATCATATACGAATAGGTGGGGAAAAGTGTCACACCTAGCTGTCGGTGGGGCAACCTCTTTATCCCACGGTATTCACTCTAATGTTCTAAATCGTCATTGTTTCATTGATAATTTCCTTAAATGCAGTGATATCTCTATGCTTTATTACATATCATATTGATATATTGCATCATTTGATAAGTACAAAATGAAAGGCAAGACTTAAACTCTTTTTTCTTGTTATTTATTGTAAATACCAGATACGAATAACCGAAGTCAGAAACAGAGGGAAATTTAGGCTTATCAGGATTGTCATAGTATCCCCTCTTTAATAAATATCATATCGTTTTAAGGAGTTTATCTTGGATTGTATTTTATTATTTAGGTTATATAAACGTTTCCGCTATTATGAACGTTTTCACTGATGTAATATAATTAATTATTATGTATGACATGTACAAAGGTAAAACCCTATAAATATGTATATATAATAGGGAATATGGTATCAGATAAGGGATAATATAATATGTCACGAGTGGTGTCCCACAATAAATTTCAGAATATTATAATTTTACCCATAGATCTTCTTTTTTTATTGCAGTAAAAAAAATTTGGAACTAGAAAATTTTACTGCATTCTACCTATTGAAAAATATTAATTAAGTTCTTACCCCAATAAAAAAATTTAAACTTGTAAAATTTTATCTACACAATTTTTTAGTCGTGGTAAAGCATTTGAAAAAAAAATAAAAATATCATATTTTGCCTACAACAGAAAATTTACAATGATATAATATTACCTATAAAAACTTATTTTGAAGTAACAGAATTTGAAAAATTAAAAATATTTTATTTATCTACCGAAAAAATATTAGTTAAGTTTTTGCCCACCTAATTCTTAAATCCTGGTTATGCCTTTCACTGCATACTTTGCATTTAATATGATGTAATAACTCATTACAAAATCCCTCCTTTGAATCGCACTCACAAAAAAAAAAAAAAAATTAATTAATATATATTTGGCGCATAGTATAATATAGGAGAATATATACTTACGATCATAAGCATGTTTTGGCTTTTTTATGTCTATATATTACTATTTATCTTGTGCATAGAGTACGTGTTGTATGTTTGTATAATTAGTTTTATGGATGATAATTTTTTGGATTTAAATAGGTAATCTATTTTATTTTTACAATTGTGATGGTTTGTAATTATTTTATTTAGGGTAACTTTTTACATGTTTTGTTATAATTATTTAGATTAATCATGATAATTGGTTTAAACAATTATTATTGTTATTATTCTAATTAGGATGATATTTAGTATAGTTTTAAGAGTAGGGGTAGTTAGTAATTCTGTTGCAAAAAAAAAAAGATAATATGTTCATTTGTTAACTAAAATAGATTTTCAATTGATAATGAATAAAAAAAATTCAAGAAAGGGGTCGAGTCTAACCTCTAAAATGCATGTTAGTGAAAAAATAAATTCAAAGGAAATCAAGTATCTCTAATACATGAAGAACGACATATAGAAAATCTAAATGAATATATTTTCCAATAACTCGCACCCCTAATTTAATTTTTTAGTGTTTTTTATAGATTTTTTTAACAAAAAAAAATTATGGTTTACCCTTAATTTTTTTAAAAAAAATTCGATCCCCTAAATTATAATAGTGACTCCCCTCCTATATATAGATATGCATGCATGTTGATGTTGTTTGAAAATAAATCAATTCTCTCTCCATTGTGATTACTCATATTAGCTGTCGGCAAGGTCGGATCCACACTTGGTTGAAAAAAAAGAAATTGCCTAAAATTTGAAACTAAATTTTCGGATCAGATATAAAACCCTGCCATTATTTCATTCAATGTTATCTTGATATTTATTTATTATATAATGAAAGAAAGAAATGGAAAATTCAGATAAATTCAACAAATTCAAATTTTTGTTATATAGACAGGAAACAAATTTCCTCACTTAAGAAACTATTTGGCCTCAAGTTGTACTTCAAGATTATAGTAGTGCATTCTTGAAAACTTTGTTTTTGGCTTCTACATATTCTTTACCATATTTTCCTTGATGACCCTTCTCATTATTTTCCCAGAAGGTGATTTTGGGATAGCGTCCACAAACTGAAGCACCCTCACTCGTTTGTAGCTGGCCACATTGGTCGAAATGTAGTTCATTATATCCTCTTCACTTTCTTTTGCTTTCGAGTTCATTACGACAGATGCCGCTGGTATCTCTCCGGATTCTTCGTCAGGTAACCTGAATTTGAATCATTTTGTAATGGTCATTGTATCCGTTTCTATATAGTAATTTAAAGATTCTGTTGCTATTACCCCACAACAGCAGCATCTTCAACTGAAGGGTGTGTTAGAAGGATGGCCTCTAATTCAGCAGGAGCAACCTGCCAAGTCATTTGCAAAAAGAGTTGGTCATAATAATTTCATATTTTTCATGGCTATCATTGAAATTTTTTGATGAGGCTTCGCTGAGCTGCATATGTGGAAAAGTGATCGGAACATAGTATTTCACTGTGACACAATTTAAAATATTAAAGTTGTACCACTTCAATTAAGTAGCAGGTTACAATTTTGTGAATATGATCATAGGTACCTGGAAACCATTGTATTTGATTAATTCTTTGATTCGATCCACGAGGAAAACATCGCCATCATCATCAATGTAGCCTATATCTCCAGTATGAAGCCACCCGTCTTTGTCAATGGTGAGAGTAGTTTCATATTCATTCTTGTAGTATCCTGAAATTATTTTTCCATACATTGTTAAAGGTACAAGACATAAAAAAATTGAAGTTGTGTTATCGGTCCTTTTGCTTGGCTAGTTCACCTTTCATCACACACTGGCTTCGCACACAGATTTCTCCTGGTGTGTTCTTGGGAAGTGAGCGACTTGTTTCTGGATCGATGAACTTTAATTCCAAATTCGGAAGGATGAATCCTACTGAATTCCTCTTTGCAGTTCCATGTCCCTTGTTTGGATCTCCATGAGTTAGTGTAATGCAGCTATGCTCAGTCATTCCATATGCCTAAAATCATATATCACAGATAAATAATCAAGATTTCTGGGATTTTGGAGATTGGGCAAAATTCGGAATAGTACCTTACCTCTTGGACTTCAACACCAGGAAACTTCTTTTCAAATTCATTAAGAATTTCTGGCGCTAGGGGTGCTGCAGCAGTCATGATGGACCTAAGCTTGAGTTTACTAAGATCAAATTCATCCACGATAGGGTTCTTGACCAACCCCAGAATAATGGGTGGGACAATAGGCGCAAATGTAACCTCATGTGTGATCAGTGCATTGAGAAATGTTCGGAGCTCGTACCGACGCATCAATACCACTTTCCCTTTGTTCTTTATGGTGGCACAACATATTCCAGTTAGGCCATATATGTGAAAAAATGGTATTAGGCCTAGTATGGTAACCTGGCCAATTAGTTCAGGGCCGACACTAAATAGGGATGAGCAGAGGTTAGCCACCAGGTTTCGGTGCGTCAACATCACACCCTTTGATAATCCAGTGGTGCCTGATAATAAGAATCGAAACTTGATTATTTTATATGATAATCCAGTGGTGCCTGATTGATTCCGAACCCTTATTTCTCCGAATTTAATACCTGATGAGAATGGAAGGGCACATAAATCAGTCTGTTCCACTTTTTCATCAATAGTATCTGTGTTAGCTTTGTCTGCTGCCTCAAGCAGTTCATCCCAATACATAGTTCCATCCACACGGTCTTCACCTTGTATTATGATGGGCAGTCCCAAATCTTTTACCTGTTTGGACAAAAATTCAGATGGCAAATTCATCTGAACACATAAAATTCAACATAAACTCGATTTCAATGGTGTTGACCTTGTGATAGGTTGATCCATCTGTTACAATAAGCTTTGCATCAGCAGCCTCAACTTGCTTTTGTATTTCTGATGCATGAGCACTCGGGTTCGCACCAGAAAAAACCCCCCCTGCAGCCATGATTCCAAGTGCGATGATGGCATACTCCGCCACATTGGGGAGGATCACCACCACAACTCGGCCTTTCCTCAGCCCGAGTGACCTGACAGCCTTGGAGAATCTCTTGATATCCCTGCTCACTTCCCTGTAAGTGTAGCCTTTCCCAGTGACTGCATCCACAAATGCCATATTGTCCAGATATAAGTCCACATTTGAAAGCACAAACTCGGGTAGCGTTATGTCATCCGGAACAGAAACTGGTTGGCATTTGCTGCGGAAAATGATTTCGTCTTGGGCCAAGTTTTTAGCATAGGTTCCCATGGTTGGTTTATTTTGTAAGTCTGAACGAATTGATCTTTCTTGAATTTATAGGGCATGGTATGTTTATGATATATAAGTTCTTTGTCACAATGGAGACATGAACTGGATTAGTGTGGATTTAGGTGGAGGCAGATTAAGGCAAAACCAAGGTGGGGTTTGACAGGTGAGAGTTAGTTGAGTCATGTTTGAGGTAAATGGCTTACATTATTTTCACCAAACTAGCTTTTTCTTAATTCCCGTACAAGCACAGACTAGCTCGGAATTTGGGTAAAGAAAATTTTGAAAAATGCTATGTTTATTGGGGAATTGCAATCTATTGGATCTTAGATACATGAGACTCTAAATTCAACCCCAGTGACAAGAATTAAAATGTCAAAAATCCTTTAGCTGCATGGTTTCGCTATATATTGTTGAATATATATAGTTGGTACGACAATAATAATTGAATATATATTGTTGGTCTAAAGCAAAGATCAGATATTCCGATGGTTTGTGATCACAATCAAGATCTGTAACCAGGTATATTTATACTAATATGAAAGTGGAACTAATTTGATCGATAGCTATGCGAGAAAAGACAAATAATACTCACCAAGAGAAGATGTGCAAAATGGTACATCTCAAATCAACTATTAAAAATTTATTTGTTCTTAGAACAAGTACATATTTTTTTCTTCAATCAAAAGCCAATAAACTAACTAAAGCAACAAATATTTGGATGGCAAAGAATGACAGCATACAATCTTTTATTCCGTACATGGAATAATTCATCTAAATGTTGAACTCTGTTTGTCAGTATGATAAAAGTATCGATGGTCACAGCTTAATTATTTCCATTAGCCAGAAATGTTACAAAAACGAGCAAACGTTGTTGTGTAAAATCAAGATAATTAAAGCGACCATCATGGGTACGTGATTCTTGCCTGCCAAATGACAGAAAACTGGGTTTGTTTTGCAAAGATAAGGAACCTAATATCGGAGCCAATAGGTCCTGCGTCTGAACCAATTGTAGTCGGGCAAGCTCTGGATGGGACCCATCGCAGTAATCGCGACATCCTGCGTAGACAGTCCAGATATGAAAATAATTTAGAAGCCTACAGATTACAAGTTGGTATTCTTGAAAAAATATTATCATCTAGGTGTTGCAGCACTTCAAAAAATATTAGAACCCATCTTACTCTATCAAATATAAATCGGTTTGCAACACGTTTCACAGTGCTGGCATCTACAGAATCTATCCTGGCAACCAATTCAGCGTATGGAATCCTCCTACCATATGTAAGCAGCTGCAAACATGATGACAAAAGGTCAAAAGCGACACAAAAGCTTCTTTAAAAAATAGTGCCAACTGCCAAGTTGGTAATTTACAGGCAACCATGACCCTTCATACACAAGTAATAATCTTAGGTAGTCCAATTTGTGAACATGATAATAACTCATTCAAATTTCATGGAAGAAAAGGATTGTGGCACACCCTGAAGCTCACCACTGAAGACTATCGCTACATATAATCCCACCACTCATTACCAATTAGTGATACAAGAATTTCATTCATATGAATCAAGAATATTCTATGCCTGAGCTTTGCACAACATACTGACAAAGCTGAAAAATTGAACTAGTGTTTTCGAGTATTTGTCTGGTAATCCCAGTAATGTTCAGAAGAAATTAAGCTTAATTGAAGCTACATAACTAAAGGGGGCGAATCTATGTATGCAATAATTGGCTACACATACTTTATCCCAGAAAAATATCTGATTCTTAAAAGCCAATCTATATACCTGTCGTCCCATATCTTCAGCAACTGGACTGGTTCCATCAATGTGAAGCAACAGAGAAGATTTCAACTGTGCATCACAAACATTGATAATTAAAATAATGGATAGGACAAACATATAACAAAGAAAAGTACTTGAGGTCCCAGAACCTCAAATATGCTACCAAAATAGATTTGATGCAAAATCAACTGGGTAGTTACTCCTAATTAAAACCCCAGAAAATGTAAACTTGATATAATGACTTTAAAATACCTGGTTACGAGCACGAATCACATCAGCTTCTGATACTCGATAACATAGCTTGGTTACCTCGTACATAATTGCATAGGCCAAATCATCCAAACAATCAGGCTGCAAACAGAACGCACAAGTAATGGTATAGCAAGTAGACTAAGTACCAGTTCTTGAATAAACCAACCAACCACCCAACATGAAAAAAAAAACACAATTTGTTTTTTGGAAAGAACATGCAAGTAGACAAAATCCAAAGGTGTAGAGGCAAACGGCTTTGGATAGAGTGAAAGGAGGGGAAACTTGCACAGACAAAGACTACTATACAAAGAAAAATTCATGAAGCAAAGCTTTAATGCTCTGCTATCTGTGTTAATTCAAGTAAAAAATTCTCCTGCCCCATGACTGGGATCCCACCTTAGCAATAGCATAAACACCAAATAAACCAGTGTCTTTGTAATTGGTATTAAAAGCCATCATGCTCTCCGCGATCTCATTGATACCAACCCTCTGTGCAAGCTCAGAACTGCAATCAGAGTGAACGCAGATAGTAAAGAACAAAATTAATATACGATGAGATTAGACAAGTAGTTTGGAGATTATGTATCAAAAACTGACCCCATATGCTTCCCACCTCCAGTATTTTTGTTCCAAGAACCCAATATCGATTGCATGACCATTAAAGCAATGGAATCTGGATCGGTCCAAGAAGCCCCTTCAAAAGCAACTGCGAATTGGGCAAGAGGCATGTCATCATCCTGCATCCTGATCTACACATTCCCAATATCAGACAGCAAAATGAAGTTACTGCCCATGAATAGCATCCAGCATAATTACTTAAGCTGATTCAAGCGTTCAAACACGATAAGCATACCTCTGAGCCAGTGAAGATTGCAGGCTCCTTCGCAACTAACTCAGAAGATGTTGTTGGATTCGTTGACAACTTAGTAAATAATTTCTTCACTTGCTCAACTATATCTTCATGCTTAACAGCACCAGCAGCAGAAACTATCTATAATGGAAGCAAATAAGAAAAGGAGTGATAAACTTTCAGTACCAACAAAAATACCATTCCAGCAAATTAGGACAAGTCCAACGGAGAAAAGGTGAGTTGTTCATCTATGTACCAATCTAGGAGCAGTGTAATGGGTTGATATGTAGTTTTGAAGATGTTCCTTGCAGATAGTTTTGATATTTTCAGCAGGCCCAAGTATTGTTCTACCCAATGGTGTGTACTGGAAAGCAGTGGCGTGCAGATGATCGAATATAACTTCTTCTGTTTGACCTTCAACCTGTAATCAGTTGATAATATACACCAATCAGTATAGTGAATCTTAATTATCATACGTTCACAAAAGAAAGGGGAGAACTACCATAAGCACCAATGCAACAGAAGTTGATAGTCCAACAAATCAGGATTTTAAACCAACTAACAGAAAGTACAAAGTAAGTCATAATAATCAAAATACGTTAAATACCGGTGTCATCAGCACAACCCCAAAGACATACCAGATGAACATAGCATATCAAATTGAATCACCATCATTTTGTGTAACTTTATTGATGCACAAAAAGTCTGACTCAGAAATTGGAATCGGAGAGGAAAACTTTAAACTTGAAGGAAATGTAAAATAAATAATTGAAGCACTTGATGGGTATAAAACATATTTTGTTGTGGCAACCGAGTATCCATGAATAAATCTTGTCACACCCTGAAAATCTATTCTAGCAAAAAAATTGTACTTGGAAGTTTTTGCCCTCTCTTTTTAAAACTTAAGAAAATATATTATATGTCTTGCATGCAGCATGCAGAATAACTCAGCTTTCACTGGGGAAGGTGGTATCTTCTCGTGGATCACTTAATCTTTTAGCTTAAAGGGCTGATATCTGCTTGAACTTAGCTCGAGTAAGGCCAATTTAAGTAAAGAAACCATCCACAAATCGAAATTACTAAAGATTTACACCTACCAATAGCCAGGAATAATGGAATGCATATAATGAGCATGAAAAAAATGAAACAAAGAAAGACTCGATCATAACGCCACTATCTTTGTTTCCCAACAGCAAAAATCAACCAAAAGGATGCAACCAAGTGATCTGCGCAATACAAACGAATAACACAATTCAATACCTCCTCCATCTCGCGGAGGATGACATCGCGCTCCCGGATAATCCTCTTTTCATCAAACCTCGAATTCTGCAGAATATCAGATAAAATATCCATAGCTCGCGGCACATCCTTATCCATCACTTTCGCGTAATAAGTAGTCTGCTCTCTCGAAGTGTAAGCATTCAAATGGCCACCCATATTCTCGATCTCCTCCTCCAATTCCCTCGCATTCCTCCTCTCTGTTCCCTTAAATATCATATGCTCCAAAAAATGAGCAGTCCCATTCGATTCATCGCTCTCAAATCTCGACCCGGCATCGATGAAAATCCCCACAGTTGCCGTTTTTGAGGAGAGCGACGACTCTGTCGCAATTCTCAGGCCGTTGGGGAGTGTCGTGACCCGGGTGAGTGGAGCGGAGAGTATTTCGGTATGAGAATCTACGGTTGGGTGAGGTGAGTTGTATTGAAGGAAGCGGTGATCGGGCTCTTCAATTTTTTCGAGCTTTTGTTTGATGGATTCAGCTAACCGGTCGTAACTCATGGCGGTAGGAGGTGGAGGGGAAGGGAGGGAGGGGGCAGAGGCTGCGGCGACGGCGGCCGTGGAGTGAGAATGGAGGGAGGTGAATGCATGGATAGGCTTCCGTACGCGGCGACTGAGGTCTAAGAGACGGCGGATCGTCATGGCCTCGGCAATAAGCCAGTCCTAGGGTTCGATGGAATGTGAATGAGAAATGGGAATGGGGAAGAACAGAGCTCAAAGTCAGGATGGTGCACCGTCGTCGTATTGGTGAAAGACGGTGAAAATCGAATTTTAGATCGCGATATTTTTTAAAAATAACATTCATCGTACATCGTTTTATATTAGTAAGCTTTTTCAAAGATATTTTTTACAAAATGATTATATATTTAAAAATTGAAAATTGAAATACAATATTATGTTGAAACACGAGATAAAAGTAAATTATAAGATCAATGTATGAATAAGATAAAAGCTATGCATTTCATCAATATCATCATTCTTCTGTAGCTTGTGATTATAGAAATACTTTGGTGATATATGTTTCGTTTTCTCACCTTTGATATAGCCATTTTCGATCTATGTAATACAAGCAGTATTATCCTCATACAACAGTGTCAGTGTATTCCTTTGTGAAGTTAACCCACAAGATTCTCAAATATGTTGAATCGTTGATCTCAACCATATACATTCACGACTTGCTTCATGCAATGCCAAAATTTCTGAATGATTTGATGAAGTAGCTGATAATGTTTGTTTTACCGAACATCATGATATATTGCAGCACCATCACAAGTAAATACATACCTGCTTTGAGATCTTCCTTTATGTGGGTCAGAAAGATAACCAGCATCAGTATAACCCACTAATTGGGGTTCTAAATTATTAAGTAAAACAAACTCATATCAATTGTTCCGCGAAGATAACGTAATATGTGTTTAATATCATTCCAATACCTTCGTGTTGGTGCTGAGCTATATTGTGAGGCCCCAAACCCATAATGTGATATTAAGGCATCAATGGGGTAATATTCATAATATCCCACGCATCGAATTCCATCAATTACGTCATAATGAATACCACATGCATTAAGTCTCAAACCTAACCAACGAGCCTCATAATCATAATATGAATTTTATACAAAATTGGGCAGAGCCTCCCCATAAACTGAGCGTCCCAAAAAAATATCAAAGAATATAAATGATCCATATGACAATAAATTCCAAAACAACAATTCCTCATATAATTTATCTCCAACAGTCACCAAAATAAATTCTTCTAACTATTACTCAGGCAAGACATAAATCACTTGTAATGCCTCGATTTATGTTATATACGTGTGATATGATTATGGTGTCATTATATCACGTGGCAGTATGATAATGGGGGTTCGAGTGGAACCAAGAATGACTTACTACATGTATGAAAAGAGATATGGTAATGGTATACAATGAGTTGAACCATAATATATCAAGAAATATGAAATGTATATGCATTTGAAGGTGCATTAGCATGTGTATTTGAGTTGCAAGTGGGCATTTGAATATGCATGTGAATTGAATTTGACTTAGAGTTGCATTTGCATTTGGATGTCATCTTCATGTACATGACACTTAACATGTAATTATCTCCAAATGACATGATATCAAGTAACTTAGGGACTTAAGGTTCTATATCAAGTCGCTTAGAGGTGAAATCACATACTACACCACTTTTCACCTAAAATTCTCTACAAAGCTCCTCTCCAACCCTTGGAGATTTTCTTAGGCAAAGCTTGAGTTTTCACTTGTGAAGTGAGCTAGGAAGTTGGGTGAAGTGATTTCTTAGCATCTTGGTAAGGAATTCATGATTGAACACTTGAATTATGTTATGGATGTTAAGATATGTGAAAGGAAAGATCAAGTGTGCATGTAAAGAATCATATCATGTTTATATGCTATGAATTGGATTCTTTGATGATAGAAACATGTTATTATGGTCCTAGAGATTGTAAGAAACAAGTTGATATGGTTCAAATTGAATTAGAGGAGAAGAACCATGGAGATAAGCTTGAAAATCGCCATGCTCTAACCTTTCTGGGCATCGGCGATCGATCGGTACGTTTTGGCGATCGATCGCCGAAGACAGCCAATTTTTAAGGCGGTGAAAAGGTGTGGCGATCGATCGGTGAAATTGTCGCGATCGATCGCGATGAACAGAGCATTGTGGCGATCGATCGCCAAGTTGTTGCGATCGATCGCGAGGGGACAGAATGTGATGGCGATCGATCGGTGTTTGTAGCGATCGATCGGTGGTTTAGAAAAGTTGACAAATGTTATTTTTTTTTTAGAATTTGATTTTAATGCCTATGATAACATGTTATATTGTTGGCATTGTTGTAGCATCATCTCAGGGGACAGGGCAAAGAGGCAATTAGCTATCAACGCCTGATTTATCGCTTTTGTGTCGAAATACAGGTATGTGTTGACGTACGGAGTATAGATATGATGCGATGATGATGTTATGGTTTTGATATCATATGATTTATGTTATCTTGTGTCATATGATTGGTAGTTCATATGCATGTTCATACATGGATTTCATATGATTGGGATGGAGGCCTTGATAGATATGTGTATATGCTTTGGTGAGATCATTGCCTCGATAGATATGCCTGGTGTGGTATATGCTTTGGCTGGGATCGTTGCCACGATAGATATACTACATATGCTTTGGCTTGAGAGATATACGCCTGGTGTGGGTATATACTCTGGCTATTATCACCGATGAGCATGGTACTATGATATGTGCTGCTAATATGCAGATGTGATGTGGTTTCACTGACATATTGAGCTGATTAGGCATATCATATGGGGCTCGTGATAATAGGGAAATTGTTGAGACATGTCATGACATAGTGCATTTGTGGATGCATGATACAGAACATTCACGTATTGATGATTTATTTGTGCTTTATCATTGATATTGATATTGTGGTTTGATATTGCACGGAGATATTTGTTATCTATACTCATTGTGTGAATGTTTCTGTAGGGACTCATAGACGGGGAGCGTGAGTCATGATTTCCGCTGCGAGGGGAACCACTGCCTAGGAGTTATCGTGAATTAGGTTGTTTATGTACATGTTATGTATAGTTTGTTAGGTTTTTGATAATCTTGTAAACAACTTAACTAGTATGAACTCTTAATCCGTGCATGGTATATTACTTAATTCAGACTCACATATGTATGTTTAATGGATGCATAATGGATTAAGTAAAGAGGACCCCACATTAGTGGTATCAGAGTAGTGGTTCGAGAACGGGGTGAACATGGGTAGAGGAAGTGTATTAGGGAGTTACCTAAACACTTTGAGAATGGTACTGACATGTTAGTATGTGGAATATGATGTTATTCTAACATGTTATATACTTGTAAATGTTATTGTTAACCCTTGATCTACAGCTATGACAGACAGAGGGTATCATGAGGATGTTGGGGATGCCATGAGTGGCAATGCCAGTGTGAGGATGGTGCCTGTACCACCACCACCGATTGAGCAAGGGCCAGTGGAACAGGTACTGTTGCCTGGAGAATTGACATTGACGCAATTTCTGAGCTATCAGCCACCTAGGTTTGAGGGGACTGAGTCAGGGGAACTGGCAGAGGAGTGGCTGGAACGTGTGGAACAGATATTTGTATCTGCACCGTGTGCCAAGACTGCGTGGTTACGCTTAGCTGAATTCCAGTTAGCTAAGAAAGCTATGATGTGGTGGAAATCCACAGTGCTTGAGTTGAGGGCTCAAGGACATACAGTGAACTGGGATGTGTTTAGAACGAAGTTTCTGGAGCATTATTTCTCTGTTGCTGCAAGGCAGAGGAAAGAGGATGAATTTACAAATTTAAGACAGGGATCAATGACAGTATCTGATTATGCTGTGCATTATTCTTCTTTGCTCCGGTATGTGCCACATATTGCTGTGAACACCAAAGCTAAGATCAGACAGTTTGTGAAAGGGTTGAGGCCTGAATTGTTTGATAGGGTAATGTCCAATAACCCTACATCATATGAAGAAGCATTGACTAGGGCTGAGATGGCTGAGATTGCTGTAGGGGTATATACAGATGTTGGACAAGCCCAACCACCTACATCTGACAGTATGAGACCTAGAGGAGAATCATTTAAATCACCACGAGGTGGTGCATCTTCATCTAGGTTTAGTGGGAAACGTTTTGGATCACAAAAAGGGGGTGATCGCAAATCTAAGGGACAGTCCCAAGGAAGTAGTAGTAGTAGTGGACGAGGATTACACTGTTTTAAATGTGGAGGGCCACATTATCAAAGAAATTGTCCACAGTTTGATACGGTGGTTTGTTTCCGTTGTGGGAAACCAGGACACGTGATCCGTGATTGTCCTCAAGTGGGTGGACAACATAGGAGAGGACCAGTGTCAGAGAATACAGTGCAGCAGAGACCACATGGTGTACCACAGTCTGGTGGAGGACAGAGGGCAGGAACACCTCAGGCTCAGGTGTATGCACTGAACATGGAGGAAGCAGAGGCAGCTCCTGATACTGTGATAGCGGGTAAGTGTACTTTGTTTACTTATCCTGCTTTACTGTTGATTGATACTGGTGCATCACATTCTTTTATTGCACAAGCTTTTGTTGATCAGTATCATATATGCTCGTCTCCACTGTTGATGCCTCTTTAGTTTCGACACCCATGTGAACTACTGTGATGACTTGTCAGAGTGTGTCTGATTGTGCTATTCAGTTTGAGTCTGACTATGGCTTTCACACTGATTTGATTGTGTTAGACATGTCCGATTTTGATTGCATCCTTGGAATTGATGTATTGAGTAAATATCAATCTGTTGTAGATTGTAGTCAGAAGGTACTAAGATTTCAGTCTGATACTGGAACTCAATGGTATTTTTATGGCCAAGGATCGAGGGCAAGGATTCCTTTAATATCAGCAATCCGAATGTCGCGTTTGTTAGAGCGTGGACATGCGGGTTATTTGATTTATGCCCTTGATATCATGGAACAGAAACTAGACAGGAAATGGAGGAGATACCAGTGGTTGCAGACTATGCAGATGTGTTTCCAGATGAGATACCTGGATTTCCACCGAGTCGAGAAGTGGAATTTGGTATTGATTTGATACCTGGTACTTCTGCAATTTCACGGGCTCCTTATCGGATGGCACCAACTGAATTGAAAGAGTTGAAAACTCAATTGCAAGACTTATTGGACAAGGGGTACATACGTCCTAGTGTATCGCCTTGGGGTGCTCCGGTTTTATTTGTTAAGAAGAAGGATGGGACAATGAGATTGTGTATTGACTATAGACAATTGAACAAGGTAACGATAAAGAATAAATATCCTCTTCCTCGTATTGATGATTTGTTTGATCAGTTGCATGGATCAAAGATTTATTCTAAGATTGATTTGAGGTCGGGATATCATCAAATACGGGTGAGGGAAGGAGATATACAGAAGACAGCCTTCAGAACTCGTTATGGCCATTATGAGTTTCTGGTAATGCCATTTGGAGTGACAAATGCTCCTGCTGTCTTTATGAGTTTAATGAACCGTGTTTTTCAGGAATACCTTGATCGATTTGTCATTGTCTTTATCGATGATATACTGATCTATTCACGGAGTGATGCCGAACATGTTCAACATTTGCATATGGTATTGCAATTGTTAAGGACACATCAGTTGTATGCCAAACTCAGTAAGTGTGAGTTTTGGTTGACTAGTGTCGGCTTTTTGGGACATGTTATTTCAGAAGAAGGTATATCAGTTGATCCAAAGAAAGTGGAAGCAGTGTTGAATTGTCAGCACCTATTTCTGTGCCAGAGATTCGTAGTTTCTTAGGTTTGGCTGGTTATTATAGACGGTTCGTTGAAGGATTTCAGCGATTGCCAAACCATTGACACATTTGACACAGAAGGGAGTAGCATTTCAATGGTCAGAGGCTTGTGAGCGTAGTTTTCAGGAATTAAAACATCGATTGACTACAGCTCCAGTCTTGATCATTCCATCTGAGCATGACAGGTTTGCAGTTTATACTGATGCATCTTTACTTGGTTTGGGTTGTGTATTGATGCAGGACAAACATGTAGTGGCTTATGCATCACGACAATTGAAGCCACATGAAATGAGATATCCAGTACATGATCTGGAATTGGCTGCCATTGTCTTTGCATTGAAGATATGGCGACATTATTTATATGGTACGTCGTTTACCATATACACAGATCATAAGAGTTTAAAATTTCTATTCACTCAAGCGGAGTTGAATATGAGACAAAGGAGATGGATGGATCTGTTGAAAGATTATGATTGTGAGATTGAATATCATCCAGGAAAAGCTAATCTTACAGCAGATGCCTTGAGTCGAAAGGTACATCACACGGCTGATGAGGTAATTCATTTATCCGCATTGATGACTTCTTGTTGTACTTTGGGTTATGATTTTGACATGGAACTAGTGCCAGTAAGGGTATCAACATTATTGGTTGAACCCGACATGTTTGAGAAAATCAGAACGGCACAAATGACTGATGATGAAGTACAACAATGGAAAGAAAGGATAAGTCAAGGACAATACTTACAAGTGATGGAACGTTGAAATACAGAAATTGTTGGGTAGTACCTGCTTCATTAGGACTACGCCAAGAACTACTACAACGTGCCATTGTAGTCGATACAGTATACATCCTGGAGGGAAGAAAATGTATCATGATCTACGTACACAATTTTGGTGGAAACGTATGAAACAGGATGTATTGAACTTTGTGAAACGGTGTTTGATCTGTCAACAAGTGAAAGCGGAAAGACAGAGACCAGGAGGTGAATTACATAGTTTGGAAATTCCTCAGTGGAAATGGGAACATATCACGATGGATTTTGTGACTCATTTACCACGGACGTCTTCTGGTTGCGATGCCATTTGGGTGATTGTTGACAGACTCACCAAAGTATCTCATTTTGTGCCATATTGTATGACATATACATATCTGAGAATGGCACAATTATACATTCAACATGTAGTGAGACTACATGGTATTCCAGTTTCCATTGTATCGGATAGGGATCCGAGATTACTTCTCATTTCTGGGAAGGGTTACAGACAGCGTTGGGAACTGAAGTGCGGTTGAGTACAGCATATCATCCGCAGACAGATGGACAAACAGAGCGTACGATACAGACGCTTGAGGATATGTTGCGTGCCTGTGTATTAGAGTTTGATACCTCTTGGCAAGATTCGTTGCCATTAGTGGAATTTTCATATAACAACAGTTATCAGTCTAGTATACAGATGGCACCATTTGAGGCTTTATATGGGCGACGATGTAGATCGCCATTGTATTGGGATGATGTGAATCAGTCTTCCTTACATGGACCGGATATGATTCATGACCTGGAAGAGAAAGTGAAAGTAATTAGATTGAAACTTAAAGCTGCTCAGGATAGACAGGCTGCGTATGCCAATAAGCGGCGTAGACCACTTGAATTTCAAGTTGGTGACCGTGTGTTCTTGAAAATTTCACCTTTTAAAGGTGTAGTACGGTTTGGTAAGCGTGGAAAATTGTCTCCACGGTATGTTGGTCCGTATGAGGTGTTGCAACGTATTGGTACGTTGGCATATCGCTTGGCACTACCTCCGGTATTGAGTAGTATTCATGATGTTTTTCATGTTTCACTGTTGAGGAAATATGAACCAGATCCGAGTCATGTCTTACAGCTACCTGATGTACAGTTGGATACAAATGTGTTGTATGAGGAACGACCGGTTATGATCTTGGATCGAGCTGAACGCAGGTTGCGTAATTCCTATGGTTAAGGTACAGTGGGACAGACGGGGTGTCGAAGAGGCAACGTGGGAGACGGAGCAGCATATGATGCAACGGTATCCGGATTTGTTTTCTGGTATGATTTTACAGTTTTATGATACTGTTGGTATATACATATTGTACTGTTGCATACATGATTATGTTTCCTATCTTTTTATCATAGGATGATTGAGTTGTGTATCATGATATGCATGTTTGTATATACAATTTCGAGGACTTAATTCAATGAGTGGGGGAGAATTGTAATGCCTCGATTTATGTTATATACGTGTGATATGATTATGGTGTCATTATATCACGTGGCAGTATGATAATGGGGGTTCGAGTGGAACCAAGAATGACTTACTACATGTATGAAAAGAGATATGGTAATGGTATACAATGAGTTGAACCATAATATATCAAGAAATATGAAATGTATATGCATTTGAAGGTGCATTAGCATGTGTATTTGAGTTGCAAGTGGGCATTTGAATATGCATGTGAATTGAATTTGACTTAGAGTTGCATTTGCATTTGGATGTCATCTTCATGTACATGACACTTAACATGTAATTATCTCCAAATGACATGATATCAAGTAACTTAGGGACTTAAGGTTCTATATCAAGTCGCTTAGAGGTGAAATCACATACTACACCACTTTTCACCTAAAATTCTCTACAAAGCTCCTCTCCAACCCTTGGAGATTTTCTTAGGCAAAGCTTGAGTTTTCACTTGTGAAGTGAGCTAGGAAGTTGGGTGAAGTGATTTCTTAGCATCTTGGTAAGGAATTCATGATTGAACACTTGAATTATGTTATGGTAGTTAAGATATGTGAAAGGAAAGATCAAGTGTGCATGTAAAGAATCATATCATGTTTATATGCTATGAATTGGATTCTTTGATGATAGAAACATGTTATTATGGTCCTAGAGATTGTAAGAAACAAGTTGATATGGTTCAAATTGAATTAGAGGAGAAGAACCATGGAGATAAGCTTGAAAATCGCCATGCTCTAACCTTTCTGGGCATCGGCGATCGATCGGTACGTTTTGGCGATCGATCGCCGAAGACAGCCAATTTTTAAGGTGGTGAAAAGGTGTGGCGATCGATCGGTGAAATTGTCGCGATCGATCGCGATGAACAGAGCATTGTGGCGATCGATCGCCAAGTTGTTGCGATCGATCGCGAGGGGACAGAATGTGATGGCGATCGATCGCTGTTTGTAGCGATCGATCGGTGGTTTAGAAAAGTTGAAAAATGTTATTTTTTTTTTTAGAATTTGATTTTAATGCCTATGATGACATGTTATATTGTTGGCATTGTTGTAGCATCATCTCAGGGGACAGGGCAAAGAGGCAATTAGCTATCAACGCCTGATTTATCGCTTTTGTGTCGAAATACAGGTACGTGTTGACGTACGGAGTATAGATATGATGCGATGATGATGTTATGGTTTTGATATCATATGATTTATGTTATCTTGTGTCATATGATTGGTAGTTCATATGCATGTTCATACATGGATTTCATATGATTGGGATGGAGGCCTTGATAGATATGTGTATATGCTTTGGTGAGATCATTGCCTCGATAGATATGCCTGGTGTGGTATATGCTTTGGCTGGGATCGTTGCCACGATAGATATACTACATATGCTTTGGCTTGAGAGATATACGCCTGGTGTGGGTATATACTCTGGCTATTATCACCGATGAGCATGGTACTATGATATGTGCTGCTAATATGCAGATGTGATGTGGTTTCACTGACATATTGAGCTGATTAGGCATATCATATGGGGCTCGTGATAATAGGGAAATTGTTGAGACATGTCATGACATAGTGCATTTGTGGATGCATGATACAAAACATTCACGTATTGATGATTTATTTGTGCTTTATCATTGATATTGATATTGTGGTTTGATATTGCACGGAGATATTTGTTATCTATACTCATTGTGTGAATGTTTCTGTAGGGACTCATAAACGTGGGGAGCGTGAGTCATGATTTCCGCTGCGAGGGGAACCACTGCCTAGGAGTTATCGTGAATTAGGTTGTTTATGTACATGTTATGTATAGTTTGTTAGGTTTTTGATAATCTTGTAAACAACTTAACTAGTATGAACTCTTACTCCGTGCATGGTATATTACTTAATTCAGACTCACATATGTATGTTTAATGGATGCATAATGGATTAAGTAAAGAGGACCCCACATCACTGATATATGCTCGGATCATAATGCACATCCTTCCTAAATAATATACACATATAGCAACCAAATGGGAGGAGGAACTTCAGAACATATATACAGACCATATACATATATTACGATGCTCACACATGAGCATTAAACGAATAAATGTGTATCTATTTATACAAAATACTTTACCCTTTACCAGCGTTGATACCGCGCTCCTCGGAGCATCCTCATTCACCCATTTCCTCGTCACATCTCATCATATCTCATAGCTCGCTCAATAACAGTGACACTATAATCCCTCGCACGCTCAACGACGGCGGCACTATGACCATCGCACGCTCAATAGCGGCGGCATCAGAATAATTCATCATTCTACCAAAACTCATTACATACTATAATATCCACAATTCTATCATGATTCTCCATTCACTAACTTATTCATATATCCAATTTCAATATATATATGAATCATAGTAGGTAATTAGCATCACGCCTACCTGCTCGTACGGCACTACGTATATCGTCGACAATATGATTAAGCCACGCTTGAAGTCTGGATGCTCGTGTAAGATCTAAATCAAATCATCATCTTAATATTAATTCATTTGCAACAATTCTGCTACATGTGTATATCACTCAATTTAAGGTAATCAAGATTCAACATCAAGATATACACATCTACCTCAAAAGCCATCAACTCTGATAGGCTTAGATTTTGAGTGTTTTTAACTGTAATTTCTTCCTACTTTCCGTTCTTTTCCTGGATGATATTATGCTTTTTGGTGTTTATTCGTTTGTTTCAGGAAAATAGATCGGAAGTGGAAGAAATGAGCCAATATGAAGATAACGGGCGAAATCGAGGCGAGAAAGAACTGAAATTTAGGAAATGAGATTTTCGGAATCTCGATCGATCGAGATTTACTCTCGATCGATCGAGCCAGGCAGAGAGTTGAGCATCAAAGAATTTCAAGTCTCGATCGATCGGTACAAATTTCCGATCGATCGAGCGAGGCAGTGACTCCAGAGCAAATTTTATTAAAGTCTCGATCGATCGGTGGAAAATCTCGATCGATCGAGCGAGACAGTGAGTTTCAAAAGCTGGCATGAACAGTGCACCGATCGATCGAGAAAACCTTCCGATCGATCGAGACGCGAAATCCTGAAGATTTTATTTTCCTTTTTTATCGTGATTGTGGGGGTTTTAAGCGGGGATTTTTGATTCATTCCAAAAGGGAGCATATCAGACGATTTTTCTGGACAAAAGAAGAACCCTAGCCGCCGCCCAGCCGCCGCCAAGGAGATCTGTTCTTTCGGTTCTTCGCCCGAGCCAAAGCCAATCAATTCCGGAGTGCAAGGAAGGAACAAGAGAAGAAATCACGGTGCAACGCACGGATTCATCCACCGTTTTTATTTGATTTTCAATTCCATTTGATGTTTTTGAGGTCGAGAGACAATAAAACTCTTATGTATTTGATTTGAATTAAATTTAGTTTATATTATTGAGTTTTAGTTTCGTTGTGGTTTATTATTGATTCATTGGTATTTGAGCGCATTGATTGTTATTGTTCATAAATTAATTGCTTGTGTAGATCAAAGTCTAGCTAGCTTTGATTGAATTTGAGGGTTACAGCCGAGATCGAGAGATAACGTTGTAACACGCTCCATTAATTTATGATGTATGTTACGATTGAGATCGAGAGATGATATCGCATACGTGAGAACTTGGAATCGAGAGATTTAGAGTTATAAGGTTTTGATAATCTATGCAACTTTGAATTAGTAAATAGGTGCACGAGAGTGACTTATTCTAATTTATCGTTAGTTTCTTTATAGCTCGAGAGAGTGTATCGAATAATATCGAAAACCGTTCACCTTTAAAATCAATTGGTAGATAATTTGAGAATTCCATTGAATCATTAGAGATAACATAATTGAACGACGAGCTCGGTAATTTTCTTGAGTAACTTACCTTTGCATTTCCGGAACCATCCTATTCATTGTTTCTAGTTTAAATATTTATTCTTTAGTTTAATTTAGCTCTAGTTAATCAAACTTCTTAAATCGTAGGCTAAATATAATTTTATAATCTTATTTGGTACTTATACGTTAGTCCCTGTGGATTCGACAACCCGTACTTAATTTTCACTATACTAAAACTTGACAACCGTGCACTTGCGGTAGAATCGCTTCACACTATTCTTTGAAATATCTTTTGTTTAAAAATAAAGCGGTCAAGTTTTTGGCGCCGTTGCCGGGGACTAATCTGTATAATATCATACGAGATTAGTTAATTGTAATTTAGCCAATTCTTTTATTATTGCGTTTTTTGTTTTTCTTTTCTTTGTTTTCTTTTGTTGATCTTTGTTAATAACTTTGTGTATTTTGTTGTCTCCTTTTGTCTATTTTGTACAGAAATCGTTTCTCTAGTGCATGCTCAGAAGAGAGGAACCCATTCTCGAGCCTTTCGATCCGAGATAGAAAGAACTTTACTTAGGCGATTACGAGAAGCTCGAGCGATGGCTGATAATAACGAAGCACAGAACCCTAGATCGATGATGGACTTTGGGCAACTGGCATTTCATGGATCGTTGTCCAGTATTACGAGCCGACGATTCAAGCGAACAATTTTGAGATCAAGCCGGCAATCATACAAATGATTCAGCACTCGGTTATGTTTGGGGGAGCAGCTACAGATGATCCGAATAATCACATCTCCAACTTTTTGGAGATTTGTGACACATTCAAACACAATGGCGTCTCTGACGACGCCACCAGGTTAAGACTTTTCCCCTTTTCATTACGAGACAAAGCTAAGTCATGGTTGAATTCCCTACCTGCAGGTTCTATAACAACATGGGAGGGGATGACGAAAGCGTTTTTATCAAAGTACTTTCCCCCTTCCAAGACGGCAAAGATGCGGAACGATATCACAACTTTTGGGCAGTTTGACCCCGAGACGTTATATGAAGCGTGGGATCGTTTTAAGGAGTTGTTGAGGAGATTCCCACACCATGGTCTACCCATATGGCTGCAGGTACAAACTTTCTATAACGGTTTATTTTCTTCTAACCGTTCAATGATTGATGCAGCATCTGGGGGATCCATAATGAGGAAGACGCCGGAAGAGGCATATAGCTTGTTGGAGGAAATGGCGTGCAACAGTTATCAGTGGCAATCAGAGAGGAGCACGCCACAGAAGCCAATGGGAGTCCATCAAGTGGACGAGATCACTGCTCTTTCAGCTCAATTAGAAGCCATGAACCGGAAGATAGACAGCATGGGAGCAGCAGCAATGCAGGCCCAAGCTATCTTCTGTGAGCTGTGTGGAGGCGGTCATCCTAGCATCGAGTGTCAGGCAGGTAACCAGTTTAACCAATCTGTTGAAGCTGTTAATTTTGTAGGTAACAGGCCACCCAACAATTCATACTCGAATTACAACCAACCATGGAGGAACCACCCGAATTTGAGATGGTCGAATCAAGAAAATGTGTTGAACCCTCAACCGCAGGCAGGGTTCACACAAAAGCCGAGTATGGAGGAACTTATGGCGAAGTTGATTTCATCAACGGAGGTGAGGATGCAGAATCAAGATGCATCGATCAAAAATCTGGAAGTGCAGATAGGGCAGTTGGCCACGTTGATATCTGGGAGGACGCAAGGTACGTTCCCGAGTGATTCTGTAAAGAATCCAAAGGAGCCATCAAATTGAGAAGACGAGGAGGTGACAGTCTAGCTTGGGACTATAAATTAAGAACTTCCGTTTTTCCTTCCTCGAGTTTTGTTTTTGATTTTTTTGTTTTGATGTGATTTTGTTAGTTTGTTTGTTTTGAGTTTGTTTGGGAATGAATTCGTGTATTTTCTATTGCAGGTGTGAAAGCAAGAGCAAGTTGGTTGTAGGCGAGGCAATCCGAGAGAAAGATGTTGAGAAAAAAAAATTTCAAATTTTATTTGCTGCTGCTGGCGATCGATCGAGACAAAATCTCGATCGATCGCCCGATTTTTTTAAGACATTGTGCCTACTGCCTCGCTCGATCGATCGAGAATTGCTTCCGATCGATCGAGCGAGAGAAAATTTTGAAAAATAACAGGGCACAGACGCAGCAGCCTTCACTTTCTAACTCAATTTCTCTCCTCTCCACAACAGAACCCTAGCCACATTTTCAAATTCCTTCATCTAATCTCATCATTTTTTTTCATCAAATTTAAATTTACTTCAAATCTGGGAAGTAATATTTGTTTTAATGAGATTTTCATTGCAGATTTGAAGAATTGCAAGGCAAATTGGGTAGAAGTACATCAAAAAGGGAATTCCAAGCCAAGTGCCAAATTTTTCCAAGATCAGATTTTTAAGCGGTAATTGGTTTCCAATTCCTAAAGATTGTAGCTTTTGGTGAAATTTCTTGAATTATAGTCAAATTGGGTTAGGAAGGGATCAATAAGGAGGAAGATTTATAGTGTTGTGTGGTGATAGTTGGATTTAATTGAGTTAGTTGGGAATCGTTTAGCAAGAAAATGTCATCCAGAAAGAGGTCAAAGCAGGCGGAAGCTTCCCAAAAGCAAAAGCAGGCGGAGGCCACTGTTTCTGAGCCAGTATTTGATGAACAGAAGTTTCTCAATGCCACAATTGCTGAATTATACCCCACCTACCGTAAGAAACCCCTGAGCCGTGAAAGGGGAATGAGCATGGATAAATTGGAATGTCCTGTCATTAGGACAGTTCGGCGAAAAGGGTGGTTTCAATTCGTTCAGACACCGATTGATGCTGTGGTGCCGCTGGTAAGGGAGTTTTACACAAATCTTAGAGCTGTTAGACCAGGGCACCAAGTAAGTGTTTATGTTCGAGGGAAGGATGTGTTGGTGGATCGAGCCGCAATCAACAATATTCACCGGATGCCTTTAATTCAAAACTGTGCATACCAATCTTTCAAGAGTAGCAGGATTGACTACGATGAGGTATTGACAGTTATTGGCAAGCCGGGAGTGGATTGGCAGAGGAATGATAAAGCAGAGCCACAGTTGGTTCTAAAGAAACATTTGAAGCCAGAGGCCCAAGCATGGTTTTCATTTGTCGCCTCGCGGGTCATGCCTTCGACCCACACTTCTGAGGTGACAAAAGACAGAGCGGTCCTGGTCTATGCCATCCTCTCAGGGAAGGAAGTGGACTTCGGCGAGATCATTAGTGATCACATTGCAGAAATTGGGAGCAGCTCACCGACCTCCGCACTACCGTTTCCATCCACGATCACTGCTTTATGTCAGCGGTACGGAGTGACATGGGGGGAAGACGAGGAGCTACTTCCGCCGAAGACACCGATCATTGTGGACGCTCCACCACCTACTACGGGTCGACGAAGACCTTCGGACACTACACAAGCTGGAGCATCATCCTCTGCTGCAGCACATACACGTGTTACTTTGGACTCTCTTCATAGGGATCTCCAAGATATTCGCCTGGAGCAGCAGAGCATTCACAGCATGCAGCGGGACATTCATAGCATGCAGAGAGCATTGCAGATGGACCATGAGCAGGTAGCTCAGCGTCAGATGGAGTTCATGCACTATCAGAGTGCATGGAACACTGCCATGGCCCAGGGCTTTCCAGGTTTCCAGTTCCCGCCGGAGCCACATTTTGCACCTTATCAGCCGCATGCACCTCCACCCTCTGAGTACCCACCATTTCCGCCATATCAGGGCGAGGAGCACCACTACCCAGTTCCCCCTCCGGAGCATGATGAGGACGATGATCAGTGACGATCGTCGTCATGGTATGTGACTTTGCCTTTGCATTTATTTTTCTTGTTCATTGAGGGCAATTCACATGCTAAGTTTGGGGGGGGTTTTGAGTATTTGTATATGTCCTGCTTTTGCACATTCTGCTACTTGTCTTGTTTCTTTTCCTAGCATGACTGCATGATGTTGAGACTGATTCATCCTTGAGCATTACCAACAAAAAAAATTTTCTATTGATTGAGTTATTCTTGAGAATTGATGAGTTGGATTTGCAACGGTAATACATGATGAAATTAATCCTCATCTAGATAGGAGTCATGGAAATGCTTAACTTGTTTGTATATATCCTTTGTTAACTACATGTCAAAACTGAGGAATAATTTGAGCACTTATTGAGTCATGATTGAGTGAAGTATGTATTGATTAAATTGAAAACTTGTGTTAACTATGATGAGTCTTGAGTATCTTAGATAACTCTACAGTTTAGTGAAAGCACTTTGAGGCGAAATTTATAATTAGGAACTAGACTTGGAGATGATTTAGGCGATCTTTGGACCGTTTGTGCCTTTCAAGCCTACCTTGTATACATTCCCCTTTTGAGCCTTATTGAAAAAGAATGGTATATGCATTGCATATGATTAGACCCCCATTCGGCATTCTTGGCAAACTCATTATACCCACCTTGGTTTGAGCCTAAAAGAACAATTTCATCCATCCCTAGGAGAGTATAATGAATCTCATTCATTGCATTAAATTGTTATATGTTGAGAAGTTCATTATGAAAGAAATGAAATGAACAAAAGAATGAGCAAAGAAAAAGAAAAGATGTAGAGAAAAAGCCTTGAAAAGAAAAGTTAAATAAGACCCAAAGTGGCCAAGGCTAGAAAATGTGAAGAGAAGCTCAATGATTATGTGAGAAGATTTTGAACTGATTCTGTTATACTCTCTTCTTTGCTTCTATCCTACCTTTTCTTTGGAGCCGACACCAAAAGGCCTAACGTTAAAAGCTTTTAAAGTCCTGTTGATCCAAGTCTAGGGAATAATTACATTAGTGGAGAAGTGCTGGATAGTAAATTTGTAGAGTAGTTCAAAGTAATCTTGACTAGGAGTTGATATGGCACATGTTGATCTTAAAGATATGTATGTAACTCATGTTTGACAATAGCACACACGCACGTTCCGATGTTGCGATGTACTGTTTAACTTAGGAGAAATTGCTTCTTGTTAAGTGTTGAAGGACTTCTATTGATGTGTAAGTAGGATTTCTGAGATTTTACGTATGTTGTAAAGATGATTCATGCTTAGTATCGAGTTTAACTTTTCTTTTTGAGCTTATTGCTTGCTCGAGGACGATCAAGTCTAAGTTTGGGGGAGTTGATAGGCTTAGATTTTGTAAGGACCCCAAGCCCTTAACTCTTAATTAGTGTACTAACCACTATGTGTGGCACATGCTTTCAATAAAAATCAATCGGGAAACTCAAATGATGATTTACCATTGAATGGCAATCACAAAATTTTCTTTAATATGTCATGTTATAAGATCATCATCCTAACAACATATAGACTCATCAAGTTCGCCCATTACCATCCCTTTACACCACTTTTACATTGTGGATTTTTATAAAAATTTGGGCAGAGTCTCCCCATAAATAGAGCTATCCCGAAATGAAAGCACAACACATAATACAATTCCCGGCCAGGGAATACACAATACTCAACAGAATACATAACACAAAGTAAATTCCCAGCCAGGGAAGACACCACACATAAGACAACATAAATGGGTTTCAACACCCACATAATACACCCATGACATGCAACACAAAATGAAAGAGAGAAAGGCTCATGCCTTTATATACAATCCATATACAAGTATAATCGTGCTCACATGCGAGCATCATGAATATGTATATAATCCTCAGGTGTATATGAGTACTCTATACTATACCGTGCTCCATCAAGCCCTGGTACCATGATCCTGGGACACCATCCAATCAACAGCTCGAGCCCAGCTCCACAGCCATCGATGTACCTGTTCACCTGCCCCAACAGAGACAGCCCCCAACGGGGTGAGCATACCAATACACAAAATCCCATAACCACAATAATGAAATTCATAATTTACAACACAAGTAAATACTAATGAATTTTAAATGATACTCCCTGGATGGCAACATCCTCATCCGGGATTCCATGTACTGTCCCTGTTCTCACAATCATCAAACTCATCAAATCTCATAAATCAGTAAATCAACACATTGATTTAACTCATAGCATGCCTGGTTCTCAAGTATCAATAATTAATGATTCCAAATTCATTATACATACAAATATAGATATCTCGATATCTAACACTGATTTTCAACTTTGCTACCAATCATAGATAGCTCAAATGCCTAGCATTTATTTTACCAATTTTCCATTTCACTTAGACATCTCACATGTCTTACAATGAATACATGATCCCACGATCATTCTCGGGCATCTCAAATGCCCTACCCTTTATTTTACAAATTCTCATTTATACTTAGACATCTCACATGTCTCACAATAGTCATATAAACCCAGTACCCATACCTCTTATAAGGTCATACTACTCTAGTACTACGCACACTTGTGGCAGCGATATCAAGACTATGTCGTTCCATAGTCATATCGACACACATATATATATATAGCCATACCCACAACCATCTAATGCAAGTACAACACATTATGCATTTCACAATTGCTATCACATAAAGTAATGCTCGTACGTCACACGTACTTTAAATTTCCGAAGTCCGAGCCAAACCTTGCTCGAGTTCCATGCTCCGAGGAACGATGTGCTAACACGATAAATTAATTCACAATTAATTACGAACATGCAACCCATGCTCAAGCACACCCGTAACCCTCAAAAATATTGTCAACACACGACAATTAACCATTATCGAAATTTGCTCAAGAACACCCCACAAATTTTCGAACCTTCTCAACACAAATCGAACCCAATTAAACACCATAATTCATCTAAAATATGAATTAATCAATCAACAACAAGAATAATCGCCCCACATGCCAAACCCCCAAAATTCGAATTCAAAGCCCTAAATTCGAACACAATTAAACATCCTTATACATCTAAAACATGTAATAAACGACCCATAACAAGAATCGCCACACCCCTGCCAAAGATCACAATTTTCGAACCCACTTCACCCACACATCCAAAAATTCGAACCAAAACCAACGAAATTCGAAATAAATTCGAGCCAATAAATCACAATTAGGCAGGGAATTACATCACAAGCATGGAAAAGGGGTAAGGAAGGTTACACAAACCAAAATCGGAAGAAATCGGACGAAAAATCGAAGAACCCTAGAAATTGGGGATCGGCGCTTTCTTCCAAAATCCGACTTCAAAACGCGACGAAACTTCGAATTGCCGGAGGGGATAGCTGCGCCTCGACGAGACGAAGCCGGCGGCGGGTCGCACGCGCCGAACGGCGGCCGGACGGCGGCGGGCGAAGCGTTTTTGCGCGCGGATGGGGGCTGGGCAGACGGGATCGGCGGGGAGAGAGAAAGGGGCGGGTTTGGAGGGCTGAAATGAGATTTTTAATTAAATCTCGGGTTCAAATGGTATTTATAGCAAAATACCCCGAAAAACTAATAGCCCCACAAATACATCATGATTCATTAAAAATCATCTGTTTTCAAAAATTCTCTCTCTAACTCAAAAACCCCCTACCGGTGCCCACACAAAGCACCCGAGATTCTGAGTCACACTAAAAACCCAACTCACAGGTTTTCACCGAAATGAGAATACGATCTCAACCTCGGGATCCAACGATCCCAACTACTCAAATAGACGAGCCCGGAAGGCCCAACACCTCGATTAAACTCCAATTCGCCACGTAAAACAACTTTATGGGTTATTAACACTCCGGGATTAACATCCCTAATCTCAGGTCATCACAGATTTTGAGTGTTTTTAACTGTAATTTCTTCCTACTTTCCGTTCTTTTTCCTGGATGATATTATGCTTTTTGGTGTTTATTCGTTTGTTTCAGGAAAATAGATCGGAAGTGGAAGAAATGAGCCAATATGAAGATAACGGGTGAAATCGAGGCGAGAAAGAACTGAAATTTAGGAAATGAGATTTTCGGAATCTCGATCGATCGAGATTTACTCTCGATCGATCGAGCCAGGCAGAGAGTTGAGCATCAAAGAATTTCAAGTCTCGATCGATCGGTACAAATTTCCGATCGATCGAGCGAGGCAGTGACTCCAGAGCAAATTTTATTAAAGTCTCGATCGATCGGTGGAAAATCTCGATCGATCGAGCGAGACAGTGAGTTTCAAAAGCTGGCATGAACAGTGCACCGATCGATCGAGAAAACCTTCCGATCGATCGAGACGCGAAATCCTGAAGATTTTATTTTCCTTTTTTATCGTGATTGTGGGGGTTTTAAGCGGGGATTTTTGATTCATTCCAAAAGGGAGCATATCAGACAATTTTTCTGGACAAAAGAAGAACCCTAGCCGCCGCCCAGCCGCCGCCAAGGAGATCCGTTCTTCCGGTTCTTCGCCCGAGCCAAAGCCAATCAATTCCGGAGTGCAAGGAAGGAACAAGAGAAGAAATCACGGTGCAACGCACGGATTCATCCACCGTTTATCGTATTTCTAAACTTTAATTTATTTGATTTTCAATTCCATTTGATGTTTTTGAGGTCGAGAGACAATAAAACTCTTATCTATTTGATTTGAATTAAATTTAGTTTATATTATTGAGTTTTAGTTTCGTTGTGGTTGATTATTGATTCATTGGTATTTGAGCGCATTGATTGTTATTGTTCATAAATTAATTGCTTGTGTAGATCAAAGTCTAGCTAGCTTTGATTGAATTTGAGGGTTACAGCCGAGATCGAGAGATAACGTTGTAACACGCTCCATTAATTTATGATGTATGTTACGATTGAGATCGAGAGATGATATCGCATACGTGAGAACTTGGAATCGAGAGATTTAGAGTTATAAGGTTTTGATAATCTATGCAACTTTGAATTAGTAAATAGGTGCACGAGAGTGACTTATTCTAATTTATCGTTAGTTTCTTTACAGCTCGAGAGAGTGTATCGAATAATATCGAAAACCGTTCACCTTTAAAATCAATTGGTAGATAATTTGAGAATTCCATTGAATCATTAGAGATAACATAATTGAACGACGAGCTCGGTAATTTTTTTGAGTAACTTACCTTTGCATTTCCGGAACCATCCTATTCATTGTTTCTAGTTTAAATCTTTATTCTTTAGTTTAATTTAGCTCTAGTTAATCAAACTTCTTAAATCGTAGGCTAAATATAATTTTATTAATCTTATTTGGTACTTATACGTTAGTCCCTGTGGATTCGACAACCCGTACTTAATTTTCACTATACTAAAACTTGACAACCGTGCACTTGCGGTAGAATCGCTTCACACTATTCTTTGAAATATCTTTTGTTTAAAAATAAAGCGGTCAAACTCAAAAGAAGTGTAAGATGTGTCTCGCACATAGACATGTATAAGTCTTGAATTCAACCATACATACACCTTTTCCATTTTATGCAAATGATCAATATATATATATACAAAAGTCCAATTCATTGTTAAAGAAACCTCAAAAGGTTCATAACATTACACCAACCAAATTAATACATGAGAGGCAAAGTCTATTAAATTCTATCTTGACACATTTTGATAGAAAATTCATAACTTTTGCACACAAACTTGAATCACTTAATTTTAATGGGAGATGCAAGATAACTCAAAATACTACAATTTCCATTTGAAGTGCTTAAGTTAATTCATTCGTTGTATTAAGGCAGATCTAAAGCAACACATGTCGGGTTCTAAATATACATAGCATGAATTTTCAGATTATACAGTGTTCAGGAAAAATAACATAAATTTTATAACTCAACTCCAATTGAGTGATTCCGGTGCAAAATCGAAAATCGAAGCCAACTCATAGCACTACAATGTTTATTCATACCATAACATCAAAGAGACACACAATTCCCAAAATTCGTAAAAGTTACTTCATGTACATGTAACCATGCTGTTCAAAACATTTCACTTTCCTCTTCAATTTAAAGCTCATGGCTGGAACAATAAAATGAAACTTACAGCAGCTAAATGCTCAAACCAGAAAAGAGCAGCAGCTCACGGCTCTTCAAGACCAAAGAAAAACCGAACAAGAACATTCCAAGAACGACAATAATAACTGGGTTACCAGAATATAAAGCCATGAAATAAGCAACATAATAATAGTAACCAATAAATTAAGCTAACAAGAAGAGACCATCGAAACTAGCAGCACACTATAGCACAGAATCATAGAGAAAAGTAGCGTGAATCACATCCAAAAATCCATATGCAGCAGTCACGTTTTCAAACCACATCAGCAGGGGAAGAAACTAAACATATCAAGAAATATACAACCCAACGAATGAAGGAAACGACTAAACAAGAAGCAAGGCTCACAGATTGCAGAACTGTAAAATCGATAGCAACAACTCCCCAAAGCAGCATAAATTTCGAACCATATCTTAGAGAAAATAGGAGGGATGTTATGCCCGGGGATTAATGATGTTAATCCCGGTGTGGTAATAATCCTTAATGGATTTGATTGTGGCAATTATGAATTAATTGCGGTTTTGGGACTCCCAGGGATTTTAAATCCGGTATTTGGAGTCGTTGGATCCAAGGGATGAGATGGTATTCTCATCGTGGTGATAACCTTGGAATTTGGTTTGTGGTGGGATCTGGGGTCCGGAGTACTTTGTACTGGGGCTGGTAATGGAATTTGAGTTGGAGAGATAATTATTGAAAACAGATGATTTTTAATGAATCATGATGTATTTGTGGAGGTATTGGTATTTTGGAGTTTTGATACTATATATACCAAGTGGACTCGGTGTTCGATCATTCGGATCTCTTTCCTCCCCCATTTCCCCAACCCTTCTCTCATTTCTCCCTTGAGCAAAAATCGTTGGAGGCTCGATGAGCCGGATTTCTCGAAGATAAGAAGGTATTGTCCTTCCCCTCGCATTTATCTTCAATTTGATAGTAGCATTGTAGATTATGGTTGAGATTTGAGTTGGGTTTAAGAAATTTGTTTTTAAAGAAATTTGGGTTGTTGTGTTTTGGGGTTGATTTATAGTCCCTTGTTAAGGATTTATGTTGTATGGGGTGTGAGGATTGTTGTTGGGGTAAATTTTGCAAGAAAAACGCCATTTTTGGCTGTTACAGGTCGAGGCGATCGATCCCTAGGGTTGGGCGATCGATCGCCGTGACGTTGATGAAATTTTAAGGAAGATGAACAGTGAGGCGATCGACCGCCTCAAAGGAAGCGATCGATCGCCATGAGGCAGTGGCCAAATGCATTGAGAGGCGATCGATCGCCTGGAATGGAGCGATCGATTGCCCGTCCCTATTTTTGAGAGGCGATCGATCACCTGAGATGAAGCGATCGATCGCCAATGCCTGCTTTTGGGGAATTATTTTGTGTTGAGTTTTTGATGCATGCTTCGCCCGGGGTCTTTTAATGGTTAATCGTCATGGATGACGATATAATTGGGGTTTGTGAACGTGCTTGGGCACGTGGGTGCATGCTTGAATTTAATTGTGGGTTATTAATTGTGTTTAGCACATAATTCATCGGTCACGGGACCAAGGCAAGGTTGGATTCGAACTACAGAATTATAAGGTACGTATGACGTTCAAGCATAGCCCTTTATTATAATTGCACTTGTTGAGTGCATGGTACGCTGTATTGCAATAAATGTATATGGAAATGCATGGTATATGGTATTAGCAATAAACGGATATTGAAATGCATGGTTTATGGTAATTGCTACAAATAGATATATATGCATTGGGAATTATATGGTGCCGCTTTTGAGTGAGCAATGTTGTCGCATTTGAGCAAACATCGGTTATGACGCCACTGCTGTTGAGCATGCGTGAGAATGAAACGCCGCTATTGTAGAGCGACCAATGAAATAAAACAATGGAACCATAAGTGAGATATATGGAATATCTGTAATCATTGTTTAATGATTTGATATTATTGATTATGATATCGGTATGTGGCAAATGGATTTGTTAATCAATGTAATGATTAACTGGCATTTGAGAATTTGATGGTTTAAGTTATTTTGAGAACAATGACAGTACAGGGAATCCGGGATGAGGATGATACCATCCAAGGAGCATCTTTTATATTTTACAGCATTTACATTTTTGTAAATTATGAATAATATATTGTGATTGTCGGTTTGGTAGTATTGGTATGCTCACCCTAAGTGGGGGCTGTCTATGTTGGGGCAGGTGAATAGGTACGACGATGGCTTGGAGTTGAGCTCGAGCTATGGATTTGAGGTGCTTCCAGGATCGAAGTACCAGTGACGGTATTGAGCATGATACTTTATACATTGGATACACGTATACTTATTCGATGCTCGCATGTGAGCACTACCGTGTGTATATGGGTTGTATAAAGAAGGCAAAGGGCTTTATCTTTTCATTTATGTGTTGCATGCAATTATTTATTGAATTGCTAAATGAACTGAGAACATGTTAGTGTATTATAATGGTGCATGATATGTATGTGGACTTGGTTGGGGTAATTAGACATTATATGGAATAATGTAAAGAAATTTTATTATTGGCATGGTTTACTATAATTTCAAGTGGGTTTTCCCCTACATATATAATTACATGCATTAAATGCTTGGGTTAATGTACTAATAACGGAATAATGGCATGGGGGTCATTACATTAGTGGTATCAGAGCAGTGGTTTGCTCTTTGGGGCTGTTGAGGGCCTATGATCATATTGATGGAAATGAGTAGCACAGAATTATGCATGATGGTAGTTAGTGTTGCGTGACACAACTGTTTTGCTTATGTGCGTTTATGATATGTGATCATAGTGGAACAATTATATCTCATGACATCTAAGGAATTATAATATAATCTGTTGATTATGATTGTGAGTTGTGGCACAGGGACAACCAAAGGGAGCATTTTGAAATGCATTGGGATACAGGAAGTACTTTGTACTTATGGTTTATGCATTTACTCATTATAATCATATTGTGGTGAATATGGATTATTATATGCTCATGGTTTGGGATTGTTCCTGTAGGGACGCTATGACATGAAGGGCTAAGGCCAGGGTTGAGAGACACGAAACGGTAACCTGCATTTTTATATACATCATGGATTATGCATTGTGGTTGCATATATATTGGAGTGATGATTATAATGCTTTGCCGCTAAATGTTGAAGCGAGGGTATTGCCGCATGTCACATTTGAGCGAGGTGCATTAAAATATACTCATTGTGATTGTATATATTGGAGTGATGATTTTAATGCTTTGCCGCTAAATGTTGAAGCGAGGGTATTACCGCATGTCACATTTGAGCGAGGTATATTAAATACACTCATTGTGATTGTATATATTGGAGTGATGATTTTAATGCTTTGCCGCTAAATGTTGAAGCGAGGGTATTGCCGCATGTCACATTTGAAGCGAGGTGCATTAAAATACACTCATGGTGATGTATATTGGGATATGGAATATGCATTGTGTTGCAGGTATAGATTAAATGCTTGGTGAATATCCCATGAGTCGTTGTTATGGATGAGTGATGATTTTAAATGCTTTGCCGCTGTCACTTGACACGATGATAGAACACTTGCCGCTGTCATATTGTAGCGAAGAAAGAATATTTGCCGCCAAATGTTGAAGCGAGGGTATTGCCGCATGTCGCATTTGAGCGAGGTTATTCGATGCCGCTGATATGTCGAAGCGAGGGGTATTAGTGCCGCGGTCATGACAAGCGAGGTGCAATAAAATACACTACTATAACAAGACTAGGGATCAGCTATTCTATTGACAAAGGTTTATGCCGCCGGGTATTCATAGAGATGGTTCATACCGCTATTCTATTGGCGATGGTTTATGCCGTCGGGTATTCATAGCGATGGTTCATTCCGCTATTCTATTGGCGATGGTTTATGCTGCTGGGTATTCATAGCCATGGTTCATTCCGCTATTCTATTGGCGATGGTTTATGCCTCCGGGTATTCATAGCGATGGTTCATTTCGCTATTCTATTGGCGATGGTTCATGCCGTCGTGTATCTTAGCGATGGTGCATTCCTCTAGTTTATTGGTGATGGTTCATGCCACTGGGTATTATATAGCGGCGGGTCATTCCGCTACATCTATTGGCGATGGTTCATGCCGCCAGTATTATATAACGATGAGTCATTCCGCTACATCTATGGCGATGGTTCATACCGCCGGATATCTATAGCGATGTTTTATGCCGCTGACTCTATGGCGAGGGATCATGCCGCTGATTCTATAGCAATGGGTTATACAGCTATGCACGTAGCACTGGATTACGCCTCCTACGAGCGATGGGTGCTGATTGCGTACCACTGTTGGATAGGTATGCCGCTATCTTGTTAGCGATGAGGTATGGTATATTGCTGTTTTATTAGCATTATTGTGGATGGCATCCTTTGATATACATATACCGTCACGTGTTTGACGATGTGATTATGCATGTCGTGTGTCGACATGTACCGTCACAAGTTGACGATGTTATTTTGGGTGTCATATGTTGACAGATACCGTCACGGGATGAATATGACATAGTGGATGTCTATGTAGATGTGTAGCGTTGTTTTGATGAATAATACATTTATGTATATATATTTAGTCGTATGGTTTGAGTGTCAATGGTGAGCACAGGGTAATGTCTGGGTCACTAGTTGACGAGACCATTATGCCGAGTAGGTTGCTTGATGAATTATTGGGTGCGCCGTACAGGAAGTGTACCGCAGCACATATTTGAGGTAAATATTTTACGAGTAGTGGTACCTTTAGGTATACTCGTTGGAATGGCTATGTGATAGGCTTAGATGTTGAGTGTTTTTAACTGTAATTTCTTCCTATCTTCGGTATTTTTCGTGGATGATATTATGCTTTTTGGTGTTTATTCGTTTGTTTCAGGAAAATAGATTGGAAGTGGAAGAAATGAGCTAATATGAAGATAACGGGCGAAATCGAGGCGAGAAAGAGCTAAAATTGAGGAAATGAGATTTTTGGAATCTCGATCGATCGAGATTATGTCTCGATCGATCGAGCCAGACAGTGCGCTGAGAAGAAAAGAGTTTCAAGTCTCGATCGATCGGAACAATTTTCGATCGATCGAGCGAGGCAGTAACTTCAGAGCTGATTTTTTCAAAGTCTCGATCGATCGGTAGAAAATCTCGATCGATCGAGCGAGTCAGTGAGTTTCAAAGGCTGCATGAACAGTGCACCGATCGATCGGACGACAATCTCGATCGATCGATACGCAAATCAGGGAAAATCTTATCTTCCATTTTTGAAATGATTTTTGAGGTATAAAAGGGAAAATCTCTTCCAAATCAAAGAAAAACGATACCAGACGTGAATTAGGTCAAGAGGAGCAGCCTTAGCCGCCGCCTAACGCCGCCAAAGGAGATTCAATCTCCGTTCATCGTCCAAAGTCAAGCCAATCCATTCCGGAGTGCAAGGAAGGAACAAGAGAAGAAATCACGGTGCAACGCACGGATTCATCCACCGTTTATCGTATTTCTAAACTTTAATTTATTTGATTTTCAATTTCATTTGATGTTTTTGAGGTCGAGAGACAATATAACTCTTATGTATTTGATTAGAATTAAATCTAGTTTATTTTATTCGAGTTTTAGTTTCGTTGTGTTTGATTACTGATTCAATTGTGTTTGAGCGCATTGATTGCTTTTGTTCATAAATTAATTGTTTGTGTAGATCAAAGTCTAGCTAGCTTTGATTGAATCTGAGAGTTATAACCGAGATCGAGAGATAACGTTGTAACACGCTCCATTAATTTATGATGTATGTTACGATTGAGATCGAGAGATGATATCACATACGTGAGAACTTGGAATCGAGAGATTTAGAGTTATAAGGTTTTGATAATTTATGCAACTTTGAATTAGTAAATAGGTGCACGAGAGTGACTTATTCTAATTTATTGTTAGTTTCTTTACAGCTCGAGAGAGTGTAACGAATAATAGAGAAAACCTTTCACCTTTAGAATCAATTGGTTGATATTTTGAGAATTCAGTTGAATCATTAAAGATAACATAGTTGAACGACAAGCTTGGTAAATTTCTCGAGTAACTTACCTTCGCATATCCGGAACCATTCATTTTATTATTTCTTGTTTATCTGTTGGATGTTAGTTTAGTTTGGTATCAGATAATCACCTTTGTTAATCGTAGGCTAAATATAATTTTATTAATCTTATTTGGTACTTATACATTAGTCCATGTGGATTCGACAACCCGTACTTAATTTTCACTATACTAAAACTTGACAACCGTGCACTTGCGGTAGAATCGCTTCACACTATTCTTTGAAATATCTTTTGTTTAAAAATAAAGCGGTCACTATGGCCAAGTGACTGGTAACAGGAGTAGTTGTTGAGGAAACTACTTGCTTATGCCGAGGTGACATGTGGTGAACATGATCACACCCACCCCTGAGGGTGTGGAATAAATCCTACGGAATTAGGATTGCTTTATGGTTGAGTAAGGACACCGGATGTCCGTGGTGCTTTGGTGTTTTAGAGAAATGTTGGGTGATGACCCATTACTCTAAATGGATGTTACGGTATGGTATACCGAGTGGAACGTATGATACGTTGGTAGGCTTAGAATAAGCCTATGGAGGCAGCGATTTGCTAGCCAGGTATTGTGGCAGTGATATAGTGTGCTTGTTGTAGCCATTATACTGTACGCTGGGACTGAGTTTGGTGAATCGTATGATGATACGATGAGGACTTATGGTAGACTTGGTAGTCGCCTTGTGGCATAAGGTTCGAGGCAGGAAATACCTCACGGGGACGTTTATACGTCAAATGTTTTGAGGGACTTGTAGTGGGACAACTCAGTTTTGTTGGGAATACCAACGTGTGTCAACAAGTCATTGTTGGTTATGGTTGAGAATCCTTGCATATGGAATGCAACGGGGGTCACGATTGGAATTGTGGGATATAGCTAGTGGGGTAACACTACTATATTGATTTTATCTCTTGGAGAGATTTGGACAATACTGTCATGGAGACAACTGGTATCGATCGTGGGTTGATTGTAAATCAGCCATGGTAAGCATTACTGGTGTTGGACCGAGTAATGGATTCCTTACCTTTCGGTGAGACGTTCGAGGAGATGTCTCCGTGGAAATGCTCGAGATTGTGGAGTACTATGGCATTAGTACAGAGCATCATTAGGATGAGTATACATGGCATATACCCGTTTCGATTTGGTAATAGTGGCTTTTATGCACTATTCTGAACCAGTTGCGGATTTTTGGTTCCGAAATATGTTTTGGTATAAATATATCCAGTTTTCCGAACGATGGTTTGAGGTTGGAGGGTCATGGATTCATGACATTTTCCTTGTAAGGAAGGCGGTATTGATATACCTACCTATTGAGAATCTTTGGGAGATTCAATGAGTCGGTTTGTGTGGTGTTGATGTTGGAATCACACCATTGGTCTTTGGTCTGTCAATCATTTTTCTCTGCGAGGTGAGAATAGATGGGGATTGCAGTTGGTTTTGGGACTTTGGGTATTATTGGAGATACCCGAGTCTATTGCATTGAGTATGCATGTTGTGTTGGTACTTAGGCATGTATACCAGTGTGTATACGAATGCCAACATTTTATTTGGTCCTCGTCGAGCATCGGGTTAGTATGTTTGGATGAATGAATCTCCGGTGAGAGATTGTATCACCTTGAGATTGGTAATCTCGATGGCACGATTTATTCTGAAGAATGATCGTGAGATTTGGTTGACTTCCTCCGAGGAGGAATTGTAGTACCTTGGGGTCATGGAAATTCATTTCTGGATAATGCGATAGCCTCCCTTATAGGCTTAGATTTTAAGTGTTTTTAGCTGTAATTTCTTTCCGTTTTTCGTACTTTTTCCTGGATGAAATTACGTTTTTTGGTATTTATTTGCTTGTTTCAGGAAATTAGGTCGGAAATGGAAGAAATGAGCTAAAATGAAGAAACGGGTGAAATCGAGGCGAAAAAGAGAAAAAAATGAAGAATTCAGATTTTTCAGAATTTCGATCGATCGAGATTATTTCTCGATCGATCGATCCGGGCAGAGAGTTCAGCACCAATTTTATCGAAGTGTCGATCGATCGAAAACAAAATCTCGATCGATCGATCGAGGCAGAAAGTTTTAAAGGCTGAAGTGAACAGTGCGCCGATCGATCGAAAATTCTTTTCGATCGATCGATACGCGATTTTCTAAAAATCTTATTTTCCAAATTTAACGTGATTTCTGGTGGTTTAAAAAGGATATCCCTTCCATACCAGATTATATCATATCAGAGAGGGTTGAGAGCCGATTTTACATCACCTAAAAACCCTAGTAGCCGCCGCCTAGAAAAAGGAGGAAAAGCCATCTTCCTCCGTTCTTCATCCAAGCTTGAGCGAGCCAATTCTGGAGTGCAAGGAAGGAGCAAGAGAAGAGATTACGTTGCAACGCACGGATTCGTTCCAGCGTTTATCGTATTTCTATACTCGGATTTATTTGATTTTCATTTTAATTGGATGTTTTTGAGGTTGAGAAACAATTAAACGTCTTATTGATTTGTTTTGAATTAAATTGAGTTTATTTTATCGAGTTTGATTATAATTGTGTTTGATTTATTGATTTGAATGTGTTTAAGTGTATTGATATCGTATCGTTCATGAATTAAATGCTTATTAAGATCAAAGCCTAGCTAACTTTGATTGAATTCTGTGAGTTATAACCGAGATCGAGAGATAACGTTATAATACACTACATTAATTCATGATGTATGTTTAAGATTGAGATCGAGAGATAAAATCACATACGTGAGCACTTTGAATCGAGAGATTTAGAGTAACGAGGTTTTGAAGATTTATGCAATATCAGATTAGTAAATAAGTGAACGAGAGTTACTTGTTCTAATTTGATATTAGTTTCTATACAGCTCGAGAGAGTGTATTGAATAATAACGAAAACCTTTCACCTTAAGAATCAATTGTTTGGTAATTGCCTATTCAAACGAATCTTTGAAGATAACATAGTTGAACAAAGAGCTAGATAAATTTCTCAAGCGAATTTCCTTTGCATATCGGAAGCCATTCATTTTATTTATTCTTGTTTTCATTTTTGTTCTTTAATTCTAAGTTTACATTAGTTAATCTCCCCTCTTTTTAATCGTAGGCTAAATATAATTTTTCTAGTTTTATTTGGTACTTATACGTTAGTCCATGTGGATTCGACAACCCTTACTTTTAATATCATTATACTAAAACTTGACAACCGTGCACTTGCGGTACAGAATCGCGTTACACTCTGAAATCTTTTGTTTAAAAATATCGCGGTCAAGTTTTTGGCGCCGTTACCGGGGACTAATCTGTATAATATCATACGAGATTAGTTAATTGTAATTTAGCCAATTTGTATTATTTCATTTTTATTTTTTTTCGTTTTAGTTAGTTGTTCTTGTTTTTGATCTTGTATTTTTGTTGTTGTCTCCTTTTGCCTGATCCAGTACATGAACCATTTTTCTAGTGCATGCTCAGAAGAGAGGAGCCCATTCTTGAGCCATTTGATCCTGAAATAGAGAGAACTCTACTTAGAAGACTACGAGATGCTCGAGCAATGGCCGACAATAATGAGGCACAAAACCCGAGATCGATGATGGACTTTGCACATCCAGCGTTTCATGGATCTTTATCCAGTATTACTAGGCCGACAATCCAAGCAAATAATTTCGAGATCAAGCCTGCAATTATCCAAATGATACAACACTCTGTAATGTTTGGGGGAGCTGCCACGTACGATCCAAACACTCACATCTCCAACTTCTTGGAGATCTGTGACACGTTTAAACATAATGGCGTCTCCAACGACGCCATCAGGTTAAGGCTCTTCCCTTTTTCATTGAGAGACAAAGCTAAATCATGGTTGAATTCGTTACCTGCAGGATCGATTACAACCTGGGAATGGATGACAAAAGCTTTCTTATCGAAGTACTTTCCTCCCTCTAAGACGGCAAAGATGCGGAACGATATCACTACATTCGGGCAATTTGATCCCGAGAGTTTATACGAAGCGTGGGATTGTTTCAAAGATTTATTGAGGAGATGCCCACATCACGGTCTACCCATCTGGCTGCAGGTACAGACTTTTTACAATGGTTTGTTTTCTGCTAACCAATCTATGATAGATGCAGCATCTGGGGGATCGATCATGCGGAAGACACCGGAAGAAGCATATAACTTATTGGAGGAAATGGCGTCCAATAGCTATCAGTGGCAGTCTGAAAGGAACACGCCACAGAAACCAATAGGAGTCCATCAAGTGGATGAGATTACTGCTATTTCGGCTCAGTTGGAAGCTATGAATCGGAAGATAGATAGCATGGGTGCAGCAGCAATGCAAGCTCAAGCTATTTTCTGTGATTTATATGGAGGCGGTCATCCGAGCATTGAGTGCCAAGCAGGTAACCAATTTAATCAATCTACTGAAGCTGTGAATTTTGTTGGGAACAGGCAGCAGAACAATCCATATTCGAACTCATACAACCCGGGGTGGAGGAACCACCCAAATCTTAGGTGGTCAAATCAAGAGAATGTGTTGAATCCACAACCACTTGACAACCGTGCACTTGCGGTACAGAATCGCGTTACACTCTGAAATCTTTTGTTTAAAAATATCGCGGTCACTTCCTGTTTTAGGATTGTTGAATCCTAGGATAAACGAGGGATGGCCAGGATTCGGATTTGTTAGGTGTCGTGGTTGACACGTGTGGCGGGAATGCTATTGATTTTCTTGCATGTCCTTTCGAGAACATGAGACCTTGTGGAGTCTCGATAGTTGATAAGTGTGATTTTTACACTTAATTTGATATATGATTAGGGGTGTTTTTGTAGTGATTCCTAGAAAATATTACACGTTTTGGTATATATTTGTATATGTCAGGAATCTAGGTCCAAATGCATAAAACTGGATGAAATGGGCTTAAAAATGCTGAAAAAGGACCAAACTAAGCAAATCTGGAAAATGAGGGGCCAAATCGCAAGATTGGAGATTTGAGGTCCGCGATCGATCGGCAATGACGAAGATCGATCGCCAGATTTCCGCGATCGATTGCGGAATGACGAAGATCGATCGTGGATTTGTTTAATTTGGATATCACGTCCAGTAGAGATTGAAGATCGATCGCGAGGAGACGAAGATCGATCGCCGCGAGGAGTTTTTGGAAAAATAAAGACTTTCCATGTTTGGTTCAAGGGGGACTCCTTCCCAATTATTGTTGCCCTATATATCAGACCTAGGGACGAATTTTAGGGGACTTTTGCCACTTTTTACTGAGACCTAGCAGCCTCTCCTCCATCCAAAGCACTACCACAAATCATTGAAGGGCAAGAGCAACGCAAGGAACGAAAGAACGGAGCGACGCACGGAGCGACATCCTCGTTATCTTAGTATTTATGAACTTGATTATTTTTTATTTCAGATTGTTATGTTAAATTTGTTTAAAGACATGTTTTTGCATTATAATTTGATTATGGTTGTTGGCTAAGATATTTGTCAAGACATAGGGGATCACATGTTTGAACCCTTGAGTTAATTAACAGTTTTGATTTAATTTCTATGATCTTTGCGCATAATTTATGTTTTTAATGCTTGTAAAAGATTAGCTACCTTTTGCATGATATTGGTAATCGTAATTGAATTGACCATAGGAGATTACGATACGACGTAGTAAATTAGGCCGTGGGTTTTAGGTTGAGACGGACCAAGTAAAATCTAGCACACGTGTGATAGCAATAGATTTATCAAAATCGAAGGCCAGTAGTTTTCACAAAGCGTTTTTCGGTATTAATCATTCAATAAAGACACGAGAGTGATTTATTGTAGATTAATGCTAGACTTGTTATAACCGGACCAAGGTATAACGAATGAAATAGGAAAACTCGTCACCCTAGAACATAGAACATTGAATCCTAATTAATAGACAACTTTTGGGGGATTATATGGGTGAAACCGACGTCTTGATAATTCGTTTATAAATTCTCTTCAATTATTCATCACTGCTGGTTAGGTTAATTTTTGTGCTTATGTCAATTTAGTTTGATAATCATTTCATAATCGTAGGTTAAATATAGAAATTCTAATCGAACGTGGTAATTACTACTAGTCCCTGTGGGTACGACACTCCTTACTTTTAAACCCTTATACTAAAATTTGACACCGTGCACTTGTGGTACATAAATCGCTACACTGAAAATAATTGTTTAAAATAAAAGCGATCAAGTTTTTGGCGCCGTTGCCGGGGACTAGTTTAAGTAATATCATACTAGATTAGTTGATTGTAATTTAGCCATTTTCTTTCTTTTTTTTGTTTGTTTTTTATTTGTTTTTCTTATCTCTTTTCCTATCTACTATTCTACTATTCGCCTTCTCTTTGGTTGGATTTTGTAGGTTATTACTCCCTAGTGCATGCTAAGGAGTGAACAACCGGCACTTGAGCCTTTTGACCCTGAAATTGAAAGAACTCTTCTTAGAAGACTAAGAGAAGTTCGAACAATGGCTGAAAACAATGCAGGAGGAGGTGGAAGAGATGAAAGACGGAACGAAGAGGTGCCTAATAGAAGATCCCTCATGGATTATGCTCATCTCTCGTTCCATGGGTCATTGTCTAGTATCACTAGACCAAGCATACATGCGAACAACTTTGAAATCAAGCCTGCAATCATACAAATGATCCAGCACTCGGTGCAGTTTGGGGGAGCGACCACTGATGATCCCAACACTCACATAACGAATTTCTTGGAAATTTGCGACACCTTCAAGCATAATGGCGTCACTGACGACGCCATCAGGTTACGACTGTTCCCTTTCTCTTTAAATAATAAAGCTAAATCTTGGTTGCATTCTTTGCCTACAGGATCAATTACTACTTGGGATGGGATGGTGCAAGCTTTCATGTCAAAATACTTCCCACCATCAAAGACTGCTAAGATGCCAAATGATATCACTACCTTTGAGCAACATGATCCTGAAACACTGTATGAAGCATGGGAGCGCTTCAAGGACTTACTGAGGAGATGCCCACACCATGGCCTTCCCATCTGGCTGCAGGTACAAACTTTCTATAATGGTTTATTTTATGATAACCGTTCTATGATTGATGCAGCACAGGAGGTACTGTGATGAGAAAGACGCCGGAGGAGGCCTATACACTGTTGGAGGAGATGGCTGCTAATAGCTGTCAATGGCAGTCCGAGAGGAATTTGCCAAAGAAGCAAGTTGGAGTTCATCAAGTGAGCGAAGTTACTGCTTTGGCCGCTCAAATTGAGGCATTGAACAAGAGACTAGATAGCATGAGCATGACAAGGATGAAAGCTCAAGGGATTACTTGTGACCTATGCGGAGGCAATCATCCGAGCGTTGAATGCCAAACAGGTAACCCATTCGCTCAAACTAATGAAGCTGTGAATTATGTAGGAAACTGGCCACAAAACAACCCCTACCCAAATACATACAATATGGGGTTGAGGTATCAACCGCAACCACCACCGGGTTATCTACCACAGCCGAGCATGGAGGAACTATTGACCAAGTTCATATCCTCAACTGAAACAAGGATGAATAAACAAGATTCATCTATCAAAAGCTTGGAGTTTCAAGTAGGGCAGTTGGCAACTATCTTGGCTGGGAGAGCACTAGGAACTCTACCGAGTGACACAGAGAAGAATCCAAGGGAGCAAGCCAATGCAGTGACTCTAAGAAGTGGAAAGGAACTTGGCAATGAGAAGGAGACTGAAAAGATTGCTATTAAACAAGATGAGAAGGAGCAGTCACGCAACAAGGGTAAGTCCACTAGAGATACTACACCTATCACACCACAAGAAAAGGTACACATTCCTCTCCCATTCCCTGCAGCAGTTAATAGGGCAAATGTTGATTCAAACTTTGCCAAATTTTTAGACATGCTTAAGAATTTGCATATAGATATACCATTTATTGATGCCTTACGAGAAATGCCAAATTATGCTAAATTCTTAAAGAAGATGTTGTCTAAGAAGCAGAAATTGGGAGAGCACGAGACTGTCTTTTTGACTGAGGAATGTAGTGCTATTGTGCAAAAGAAATCGGCCACCAAGTTAAAAGATCCAGGGAGTTTATCTATCCCTTGCACTATTGGGCCTATTTCTTCCATTAAATCGTTATGTGATTTGGGTGCTAGTGTGAACTTAATGCCTTTGTCTGTGTTTAGGCGACTTGGATTGGGAGAGCCGAAGACCACAAGGGTGGTGTTGCAAATGGCGGACAAGTCTATCACCTACCCACTAGGAATCGTTGAGGATGTGCCAGTCAAGATAGATCAATTCACTTTCCCGGTGAATTTTCTAGTGTTGGATATGGAGGAGGACGCGAGTATGCCATTGATACTGGGGCGCCCATTCCTAGCTACCGGAAGAGCCATCATAGATGTTGAAGAAGGGAAGTTGATCCTCCGTGTAGGAGAGGATTGAGTTATATTTAATATGTTTAAATCTTCAACACACGCACACAACGAGCATGATTATTTAAAGGTTAACGTGATTGACACTTTGCTTTTTGATGTAGTGCAAGGTACTAATGAGGTGGAGGTGAAGACCAAGATAGAAACTAAAGAAGTAAGGACTTGTGATATGATGCAGCCGAGGAATGCAAAGAAGAAAAATGATAAAAGGACGTTCATGAAAGGAGAGACAGTCCAACTACATAAAGTGCCACCACATCGCATTTTCCAAAGCAAGCGAAAGGCTTCGTGGATTGGACCATTCACGGTGACTACTGTATATGCTCATGGAGCAATTAAGGTAAGTGATCCTATTCTAGGCACTTACGTGGTAAATGATCAGCGGTTAAGGCACTGCAACGTGGATGACACTAATCCACATACTCCAAAATGTTAAAGCGATATTGGTAATAAGTCCAGCTTGGGACTATAAATCAAGAACTCTTTCTTAACCCTTTGCTTTGTTTTAGTTTATTTTGATTTGTTTTGTTTTTTATTTTGGTGAGACTCCATGCGTGTTGTAACGTGTTCCAACACTATACCCCATCAACTGAAGAGGAATTGGACAACGATCACTGACGGTCGTTGTCAACGGTAACTGCTTTGTCCTATTCTCCATGTCTAGTACATTGAGGACAATGCATGATTTAAGTTTGGGGGAGTGCATTACTGTGTCATGCTTCTTATTTGGAATTGGATCGTTTATTGAGCACCAACAAAATTTTTCTTGAAAATGAGTTCAATTAGTAAGATAATAATAAATCATAGTAATGGTCTCTATTCCATGATGATATTAATCTCACTATGCATGTCAACTTGAGTTTTGATAATTGTAAGACTTGTTTGTGAATATTTTGTTTTGAGTAGCATGTCAAAGATGAGGAATATTTTGAGCACATTTGAGTAATAATCTTGTGAATTGCACTTGTAGTAGTGAATTTTTTTGTGAACTTAATGAATTGTTTTTGAGCATCGTAGAGTACCTTAGAAACTATTTGATGATGACACTTTGAGGCCAAATTTTATAGTTATAAACTCGACTTGGAAATGATCTAGGCGATCATTGGACCGTTTGAGCCTTTCAAGCTTACCATGTATTTATCAATCTATAGTGTCCCAATTTGAGCCTAATTGCAAAGGAATGGAGTATGTTTAACATACTATTAGCCCCCATTCAAAAAAAAAAAATTTGGCAACTTATTATACCCACTTTTTTGAGCTTAAATTGAAAAGAATTATCCTTACCCAAAGGGAGTATAATGACTCTCATTGGATGCACATGAATTGCTGCATTTGGATGAGCTTATTATTGAAAAAAAAAATGATGAATGAGAAAAGAAAAAGATAGACAAAGCCTTGAGAAAAAGTGATTAAATAAGACCCAAAGTGGCCAAGGCTAAAAGAAAAAGAAGATAAGCTCATTTTTGTGCTAGAACTATGAACATTACATGCTTATACTCTCTTCTTTGTGCTATCCTATCTTTTCTTTGAAGCCAACACCTAGGCCTAACACTACAATCTTAAAAAGACCTATTGATCCAAGTCTAGGGAGTGACTACATTAGTGGAGAAGCTGTTTGAAAATAGGACTAAGGGGTGCTCAACGATAATCTTACTTTTCATTGACTAGCATGATTTGATCTATGAAATTGCATGAAACTTGAAAGTGACAATAGCACACACGAACGTTCTGAGTTGGCGACGTGTTGCTTGTTCTAAGAGAAAAACAACTTGTTAAACTTTCTGATTGATTCTTGTTCGTCTGTAAGTGAGATGTCTGAGTTACATGATTGACTGCGAAGCGGTTTACTTGAATCTTTAATATTGAACTCTACTGTTTGATTTTATTTCTTGCTCGAGACGATCAAGCTTAAGTTTGGGGGAGTTGATAAGTGTGATTTTTACACTTAATTTGATATATGATTAAGGGTGTTTTTGTAGTGATTCCTAGAAAATATTACACGTTTTGGTATATATTTGTATATGTCAGGAATCTAGGTCCAAATGCATAAAACTGGATGAAATGGGCTTAAAAATGCTGAAAAAGGACCAAACTGAGCAAATCTGGAAAAGGAGGGACCAAATCGTAAGATTGGAGATTTGAGGTCCGCGATCGATCGGCAATGACGAAGATCGATCGCCAGATTTCTGCGATCGATCGCGGAATGACGAAGATCAATCGCAGATTTGTTTAATTTGGGTATCACGTCCAGTAGAGATTGAAGATCGATCGCGAGGAGACGAAGATCGATCGCCGCGAGGAGTTTTTGGAAAAATAAAGACTTTCCATGTTTGGTTCAAGGGGGACTCCTTCCCAATTATTGTTGCCCTATATATCAGACCTAGGGACGAATTTTAGGGGACTTTTGCCACTTTTTACTAAGACCTAGCAGCCTCTCCTCCATCCAAAGCACCACCACAAATCATTGAAGGGCAAGAGCAACGCAAGGAACGAAAGAACGGAGCGACGCACGGAGCGACATCCTCGTTATCTTAGTATTTCTGAACTTGATTATTTTTTATTTCAGATTGTGATGTTAAATTTGTTTAAAGACATGTTTTTGCATTATAATTTGATTATGGTTGTTGGCTAAGATATTTGTCAAGACATAGGGGATCCCATGTTTGAACCCTTGAGTTAATTAACGGTTTTGATTTAATTTCTATGATCTTTGCGCATAATTTATGTTTTTAATGCTTGTAAAAGATTAGCTACCTTTTGCATGATATTGGTAATCGTAATTGAATTGACCATAGGAGATTACAATACGACATAGTAAATTAGGCCGTGGGTTTTAGGTTGAGACGGACCAAGTAAAATCTAGCACACGTGTGATAGCAATAGATTTACCAAAATCGAAGGCTAGTAGTTTTCACAAAGCGTTTTTTGGTATTAATCATTCAATAAAGACGCGAGAGTGATTTATTGTAGATTAATGCTAGACTTGTTATAACCGGACCAAGGTATAACGAATGAAATAGAAAAACTCGTCACCCTAGAACATAGAACATTGAATCTTAATTAAGACAACTTTTGGGGGATTATATGGGTGAACCGACGTCTTGATAATTCGTTTATAAATTCTCTTCAATTATTCATCACTGATGGTTAGGTTAATTTTTGTGCTTAAGTCAATTTAGTTTGATAATCATTTCATAATCGTAGGTTATATATAGAAATTTTAATCGAACGTGGTAATTACTACTAGTCCCTGTGGGTACGACACTCCTTACTTTTAAACCCTTATACTAAAACTTGACACCATGCACTTGCGGTACATAAATCGCTACACTGAAAATAATTGTTTAAAATAAAAGCGATCAAGTTTTTGAATAGGCCTCCCCGGCAACGGCGCCAAAAACTTGATCGCTTTTATTTTAATCAATTATTTTCAGTGTAGCGATTTATGTACCGCAAGTCCACGGTGTCAAGTTTTAGTATAAGGGTTTAAAAGTAAGGAGTGTCGTACCCACAGGGACTAGTAGTAATTACTACGTTCGATTAAAATTTATATATTTAACCTACGATTATGAAATGATTATCAAACTAAATTGACTTAAGCACAAAAATTAACCTAACCAGCAGTGATGAATAATTGAAGAGAATTTATAAACGAATTATCAAGACGTCGGTTCACCCATGTAATCCCCCAAAAGTTGTCTATTAATTAAGATTCAATGTTCTATGTTCTAGGGTGACGAGTTTTCCTATTTCATTCGTTATACCTTGGTCCGGTTATAACAAGTCTAGCATTAATCTACAATATCATTCCCGTGTCTTTATTGAATGATTAATATCGAAAAACGCTTTGTGAAAACTACTAGCCTTCGAATTTGGTAAATCTATTGCTATCAATAGTGTGTTTGGAACCAAGATGTGGTTTCTTGGAACACACAGATGTAGACATCTTTGGAGATGTCTTTTGTGTCGATTGGTGACCGTGAGTTGTCCGATCCGTGTTGCAATGTGGTGCAACTACTCCTTTGATGGAGATGGATTTGGAAAGTGGAAACCGGATGTAGTTCAGGTACACTGTTGTGTACTGATGGTTTCTTTGGTAAAGATATATGTTTAACATCGTTGGCTATGTCATAGAGATATCATTGGGGCGATATCTATATTGGAATCACGAATGAATCGTTCGGTTAGCAGTTATGGTTGGCTAACTGCTTTTGAGATGGTTAGCATCGGAGAATACTGGCGTCTTTCTTTGAAGTTGTGATGTTTGGGAGGTTATTCCATTCCAAGTTTTGGTGCGAGGTCGGTATCCTCGCGATTGGTGTGTCGTTCATGACATGTTCATGATTCGACGATGTGAAACCATTTGGATTTTGTAATCTCGGCAATACATGGGGTACGCCGTGCAAATTTCCAGGATGAAATTTTATTAGTGGGGGATAATTGTGATGCCTGGGGATTAATGATGTTAATCCCGGTGTTGTAATAATCCTTAATGGATTTTAATTGTGGCAATTATGAATTAATTGCGATTTTGGGACTCCCGGGGATTTTAAATCCGGTATTTGGAGTCGTTGGATCCAAGGGATGAGATGGTATTCTCATCGTGGTGATAACCTTGGAATTTGGTTTGTGGTGGGATCTAGGGTCCTGAGTACTTTGTACTGGGGCTGGTAATGGAATTTGAGTTGGAGAGATATTTATTGAAAACATATGATTTTTAATGAATCATGATGTATTTGTGGAGGTACTGGTATTTTGGAGTTTTGGTACTATATATCTCAAGTGGACTCGGTGTTCGATCATTTGGATCTCTTTTCTCTCACTCTCACCAGCGCTCCCCCATTTCCCCAACCCTTCTCTCCTTTCTCCCTTGAACAAAAATCGTTGGAGGCTCGACTAGGGAGCCGGATTTCTCGAAGATAATAAGGTATTGTCCTTCCCTCGCATTTATCTTCGATTTGATAGTAGCATTGTAGATTATGGTTGAGATTTGAGTTGGGTTTAAGAAATTGGTTTTTAAAGATATTTGGGTTGTTGTGTTTTGGGGTTAATTTATAGCCCCTTGTTAAGGATTTATGTTGTATGGGGTGTGAGGATTGTTGTTGGGGAAAAATTTGCAAGAAAAACGCCATTTTTGGCTGTTACAGGTCGAGGCGATCGATCCCTAGGGCGGGGCGATCGATCGCCGCGATGTTGATGAAATTTTAAGGAAGATGAACAGTGAGACGATCGACCGCCTCAAAGGAAGCGAACGATCACCATGAGTGTGATATTCCCGAAATAATTATATGCAATTTGGGCATTAATTATGTTTATGTGATTTTTATGGTGATAATTAATATATGTGTTGGAATTAATTATCTTGGTAAAATGCTAGTCACATGGTATGCGTGACCCGGTGGTGCATTTCGGGGTACATGTTATGCATGTTGGGAAATTAGGGGTTATTATGGTTTGTTTATGGTAATTGATAATTATTTGGTCAGGCATGATTTTAATTGGGATTTTGATGCATTTTGGTAAATGCTTTTAAAATATCATGTTGGGGTGTTATACACCATGGTAATTGTGGAGTGCAATTTATTTAAAACAAACCCACTTAATACCCCCCAATCCCCACTATACCCATCACTTTCTATTTTTTCCCCCAAATCATCCACCCAAACCCTCATTCTCTTCCATTTTCGTTTTTGGCATAAAAGAGGAAGAGAAATCCTTCCAAAAACTTGATTTGTGGAATTTGTTGGGAGATTTGGAGTTCCCAAGAGGTATGGATACCTCCTTGTTGTTTTTGTAGTGTTTGGATTGAGTTTGAAATGGTTTAGAATGGTTTTGAAATGGGTTATTTTGGGGTTGGCATTATTTTGGTTGGGTGTTGGATTTTTGAGATGTTTGAGGTGTATTTTGTTGGTTTATTATGTTTTTATGTTGTTGGGTCGGTGGTAGGGGTGTTGGTATGGTTTGGGATGGAAATGGTGTGCAAAAATGGTGAATTTTCGGGTTATAGACACTGGCGATCGATCGCCCGTTCCAGGCGATCGATCGCGCGCGGGCAGTGCGCGTTTGGAGTGTTTGGCGATCGATCGCCACTCTTGGGCGATCGATCGGCGAGGCTGGCGATCGATCGCGCCAAATGTGGCGATCGATCACCAAAGCCAGAAAATTTGGGAAACGGGCAGTAAGGTCTCGCGATCGATCGCCCGCCACAGGCGATCGATCGCGAAAGGCAAAATATGGTATTTTTGGATATTTTTGTGGAATTTTTGATATTGGATTATTATTGGCTCCTAATATTGATTTGTGTGAATGTGTAGAACCATCCCAGGTGGCCACACAGCTTAGGAGATAAAGTCCACGATATCTCCACTTTTGGAACTAAGGTACGTAGTGAGACGTACGAGCATCAGACGGTAAAACGTATTTATTACGCTTTGAATTGGTTATGCATTAGGGTTGCATACATGGTCTTAGTTATGCATTATGGTTGCATACATGGTTGGATATGCATTGTGGTTGCATATGATTATGAGTCGAGATTATATTTCAGTGATGAAGAATACTTGCCGCCTTCATGTCGAAGCGATGATAGAATACTTGCCGCTGTCATATTATAGCGATGAAGAATATTTGCCGCAAACATGTCGAAGCGAAGGATAATGCCGCTGTCATGTTGATGCGAGGGATATTATGCCCCTAATATGTCGAAGCGATGGGTATTAATGCCGCTGTCATGTAAACGCGAGGGGTATTATGCCACTGATATAATAAGACTGAAATTGGCTATTGGTACACATGGAATGAGTGCATGTCATGACATAAATTATTGGTTTTATAATCCATTGATTATGATTGTGGTACAGGGACAACCAAATGGAGCTTTTAAATGTATTAAATACAGGAAGTGAATCACATCTACTATTTATGCATTTGATTGCTATCATATTATTGTGAATATGATTTATGTACATGCTCATGGTTTTGGGGGTTGTTCCTGTAGGTACTTTTGGGCGGACGGGCTAAGGCGAGTTGATGCGGTGAGCTAGTGAGGAGTGCTCTCGGTAGTAGGCACATTCTTTTGTATAGTATCTACTCTAGGAGTAGTGTAAAGCTATATGATTAACATTCATTGGTTGGGAATGTAACTAATCCCTTTTGGAACTTTATTTTTGGCACTGTAATCTAATAGCTCAAGGCATCAACCCAACTTTTATACTCCGTTTATGCATGAAAATTCTATTTACGCCTTTAATCCGCATTTAAGGAACTAGGGTCCTTACAATGAGGCAGTGGCCAAATGCATTGAGAGGCGACCGATCACCTAGAATGGAGCGATCGATCGCCCGTCCTTATTTTTGAGAGGCGATCGATCGCCTGAGATGAAGCGATCGATCGCCGATGCCTGTTTTTGGAGAATTATTTCGTGTTGAGTTTTCGATGCATTCTATGCCCGGGGTCTTTTAAAATGGTTAATCGTCATGGATGACGATATAATTGGGGTTTGTGAACGTGCTTGGGCACGTGGGTGCATGCTTGAATTTAATTGTGGGTTATTAATTGTGTTTAACGCATAATTCATCGGTCACGGGACCAAGGCAATGTTGATTCGAACTATGGAATTATAAGGTACGTATGACGTACGAGCATAGCCCTTTATTATAATTGCAATTGTTGAGTGCATGGTACACTGTATTGCAATAAATGTATATGGAAATGCATGGTATATGGTATTAGCAATAAACGGATATTGAAATACATGGTTTATGGTAATTGCTACAAATGGATATATATGCATTGAGAATTATATGGTGCCGCTTTTGAGCGAGCAATGATTGTGATGTTGTCGCCTTTGAGCAAACATCGGTTATGACGCCAATGCTGTTGAGCATGCGTGAGAATGAAATGCCGCTATTGTAGAGCGAGCAATGAAATAGAACTATGGAACCATAAGTGAGATATATGGAATATTTGTAATAATTGTTTAATGATTTGATATTATTGATTATGATATCGGTATGTGGCAAATGGATTTGTTAATCAATGTAATGATTAACTGGCATTTGAGAATTTGATGGTTTCAGTTATTTTGAGAACAGGGACAGTATAGGGAATCCCGGATGAGGATGATACCATCTAGGGAGCATCTTTTATATTTCATAGCATTTATATTTTTGTAAATTATGAATATTATTATTGTGATTGTCGGTTTGGTAGTATTGGTATGCTCACCCCGTGTGGGGACTGTCTCTGTTGGGGCAGGTGAATAGGTACGATGATGGCTTGGAGTTGAGCTCGAGCTATGGATTTGAGGTGCTTCCAGGATCGAAGCACCAGTACGGTATTGAGCATGATACTTTATACATTGGATACACGTATACTTATTCGACGCTCGCATGTGAGCACTACCGCATGTATATGGGTTGTATAAAGAAGGCAAATGCCTTTCTCTTTTCATTTATGTGTTGCATGCAATTATTTATTGAATTGTTATGAGAACATGTTAGTGTATTATAATGGTGCATGATATGTATGTGGACTTGGTTGGGGAAATTAGATATTATATGGAATAATGTAAAGAAATTTTATTATTGGCATGGTTTACTGTCAAGTGGGTTATCCCCTACATATATAATTACATGCACTAAATGCTTGGGTTAATACACTAATAACGACATAAGGGCATGGGGGTCCTTACAAGGATGAACAACTATAACAATGAAGTAAAGTCACATACCAACCTTGGTGAAATCGTGCCTCAATCTCGGACGATCGTCTCCTCTGTGAGAGAGTGCCCTGGGTCGAAAGAAATGGAGGAATAAGGGAAAGGAGGAGTGTGTATAAAACTATGTGTGTGTGTATGTGGAGATTAACCTTAACTAATTATTTAATCTTGGTTCCTTCCTTAATAATCTTTTCTCCCTTATTCTTTTATTATTTAAAAGCAATTAAATTTTAATATTTGTACAATCCTCCTTCTAAATTAATATGCATACAATTTAATCCTACACTCATTTTATTCCAATTCCAAATCTAATTACAAATCCCAAAACTTAATTCCACGAATATCGTACATTTTTCCACACTTAATATTAAATGGATATAAATTATTTCGAACATCACATATATCTTGTCAATAAGTTGACTGAAAATATTATATCAGGTATAATGCAATTAGCAAGATATATTAAAGCTTTAATGACACTTAATATTTTTTTGGAACTTCAGGTTCATTCATAAAAAAATATAGTAAATTTTTGAATAACTGAATAAATATAATCGATGACATTGTGCAAATATCACAGTCAAAATATATAGACAACTTACCTTTGAATATACATTGTATTGTAAAAGTAGCGTGTTTATAAAAATGGCTAGAGTTTCGTGCTGATAACGTGTTATAAAATATTAGTGTTCGAACACAAGATAAAAGTAAATTATAAGATCAATGTAGGAATAAGATAAATCTATTCATTTCATTATGAATATCCATACATGACTTGTTACAAAGTGTGCTTGATATATATAACACCAAGAAAGTTAAAGCATCAAATGTTACAAGTCACTTAAGGTGACTTAATGTACTAAAGTGCTACAATATATTTAATGGACTTAATATCTTTAAATGATTTAAGATACTTCAATAAGTTATGATTTCAGTGGATATTCATAAACAATGTGTTCACAATAAAAATGTTATATTTTAAAAGCATTGTCATTGAAGATAGTTAGTTTAAATAATCTCTTAGATTCTCTAAAGATCACTGGAGTCGTGATATGGAACATAATTCTAAGATAATTAAGTTTGTAATAAATTAATTTATTTAGGTATTAATATTTATTAGAATTTAAAATTATATTAACAATGATAATTGAAATATTAAATTGTTTTATGACAATCTGTTATATTAGTCTCATACTCGATATAAATTAGTGGTCGCTAGTAATAGAGTACTTTTGTAACTTTATATTTCATATAAGAAAGATTTTTAGTGGCTTATGAGCCTCTCATTGAAATACTAAAAAAAATAGATATTGCCCTTTATGTGGTGATCGAATTGGTGAAATAGATGAATATGTATATCTTTGGTCACAAATTTGATCCCCTTTCCAACATTTTCAAGATCGAATATGTCACGTCGGACGTGTCTAGTGTGATTCATCTGGCTAACTTGATCTGCAGACTATTGTGTAAGCCCAATTGTTTACAAATTGTGCACCCAAAAGGATACCGGCTCAGGTTCTCCATAAAAAAAAAAAGATTGATATCGATTTTTATTAGTTTGCTTTATCACAAGTGACCTCTCATTAAATTCAAATTATTGGAATAAAATCTAATATAATTCTTTTCTCGATTTTAGGCCTAATAAATTTATAAGGGGTTGATTAGAAGAGGAATAATTATTCAATGAAATTTTGTTAACCAACCATACAATCAATGTTCCTTATATTGTACCTTGTAATCCAAGTTAATCCAGATAGAAATATAATGGGCCATAGAACGATGTTGGGCCTGTTTACATACAGGCCGAAGTCCACTAAGAACACTAAGACGGGCCTTTGCCCAGTCTCTCTTTTATAAATCAGGCTAACCCTAATTCTTCTTCTAACATATTTCACTAGCGATTGCTCCTCCGCAAATCGTCATTTTCCGCGGCGGTGACATCGTGGTCTGCGCGAGATTTGAGATCTTCAGCTATGGCGACTGCGAAAACTGTCAAAGATGTCTCCCCCCACGAGTTCGTCAAGGCATACTCTGCTCATCTCAAGCGCTCCGGCAAGGTATGAGGCTTGGTATTCAGATTCTTTATTACGATTAGTTAATTGTGATTTTTTGTGAAAGTTTTGTAATTTCTTAAGATTACTGTTTCGGCGAGTTGGTGATTTTCTGATTTGTGAAGCATTTTGTGAACCATCTCGTGGTTGTTTTCTCTTCTTCTTCCGCTTTGTTTTTTTGCTCCTGGATGCATATACCGGTTTTAGGTTGAATGAATGCCCATTGTTTTATGAGTTGAAAATTCGATGGTACATACATTAGAACTGTTATTCTATGAGATGTATCATTATGTGGTCATAAAGTTAAGGATGATTTAACAATAACAAGTTATCTGAAAAATGAAAAATAATTATTAAAACTTAAGTTTTCATAGATGTTTATTTTCCTTTTCTATTTTTATAAAATAGATGGAGCTTCCTGAGTGGACGGATATCGTGAAAACTGGTGTGTTCAAAGAGCTTGCTCCTTATGATCCTGACTGGTACTACATCAGGGCTGGTAAACTGCTCTTTCTTTTCTTTTTCTATTTGTGTACTTCTGATTACCTGTTCTGGCTAGTCATTCATCCTATAATTTGTAATATGTAGCATTCGTTAATGTTTTAGTTTCTTAATTTTCGTAATTGCTGGCACTTGTTCCGAAACTCTTTTAAGGTTATCTGTTTGTTGTTTGTTATTTATACAAAGCGAAGACTTATTAATCTGGATGTTCTTGAAGTTTGCTTTCATGTTCCAATTATCTGCCTCAGGATTGTTGTGTTTGAAATATAATTTAATTTATTGGAGTATACAGCTTCCATGGCTAGGAAGATTTATTTGAGAGGAGGTCTCGGTGTTGGTGCTTTCCGGAGAATTTATGGTGGGAGCAAGAGGAATGGGAGTCGTCCCCCTCATTTTTGCAATAGCAGTGGGTCCGTTGCTAGTCACATACTTCAACAGTTGCAGGTTATGGGCATTATCGAGCTTGAACCAAGGGGGTGAGTTCATTTAATTATTTATTATAGTAACTTAGGTTTTGAAGCATTGGGTACACTGCTATGTCGAACTGATGAAGTGAAGTGAATCTTTGTTTTATGTTTCAATACCTCTAGTTCCACCCATAAATTATAGCAAATGTTTTCTGGAACAATCTTTTTGATCAGCATTCAGTTGCATCCGATGAATATACATTGTTCTGAACTTTCTGATGTCCTTTTCTTGTTTTGTGCCCTTGTGTTTAACAGCGGAAGAAGAATCACTTCCAATGGACAGAGGGATCTTGATCAAGTTGCTGGGAGGATTGTTGTCGTTGCACCGTAGATTATTCGGGTGTGAAAGCACATGTGTCCTATTTGTCGAGAGTTTTGTCTGAAGTTATATAGAACATTTTTTGGTTGCGAATATCTCCATGTGGTTGGTTACCTTCTTATTTTTTAGATGTACTCTGGAAATCGGGTTACATTTTCATATGATTTAGCTAATTACTTCTGGATATGATATCGCCTATTGTGTTTGTTTTTTTCCTTAATGAGTTGGTTTCAAATTTTCCTTTTCCGTGGGAAGGCTTAATCCATTCAATTACTTGGTAGATTCAGTAGCAACGTCTGGAATAGTTAGTTTTAGTTTGCTGATGACTTTTTCTTTAGTTTGGTTGGTTTGTGCAACTTAAACAAAGGATTGTCTTCTATGATTTGGAGTCATAAAAGACATTTTGATAGCAGAACTTTTTAGTTTCATCGGTTTCAGCGTGTGTAAAAGTTATTTACTTTTTCTCCGGTATAACAAAATTAAAATTCTCTCACGAAATGAAGAAAATCAAATAAGAGGAATGGATGATTTAATTTATAAAATGGCACATTATTGCATTATTGTGCCGCCAATTCACGTGATCTGTTTACAAAAATCGAGTGTTTGGCCGCAGATACTAACCTTCGAAGAAAACTAAAGAGATATATACAAATGGTAAAGATTACATTTTCTGCTTGGATCAAACTTGACATTCAACCCTTCACCCTTCGTATTCACTGCAATTGTCATCCCAGGACACGCAGCACTTGATCTTCTTTTGTTGAGGTACATGGAACTTTGGTTCCCTGGGTATGGTGGGCTGCTTTGTAGACCTGCATGCGCACGTGGCATTCCTTACATGACTCATACACTGGTTAGATATTTGTCATTTTTTTAGCTTAAAAAGAAAATACTTTGTTACTGTCAAATGGCTTTTACTAGATATTCATCACTTAGCTCATACATCGTTTAGATATTTTTAATATATTTTAGCTTAAAAGAAAATAGATTACAAAGCTGTATCTATTGTGGGTGAAATTAGATACGGGAGTGTAAATTAGTCCAACTTCTAGCGATGTCTTGGTTTGGTTGATGATGCATGCCCTTAGGGACAGATCAATCATTGGTTGCAAATATTCTCATTCAACATTGATGTAAATAATCTCATCAAATGATTGTTATTCCACACAAAACTGCAGGGTAACAACTACTCAACCGGATGTCTTTGATTAGATATTTATTATGTCGCTCAAACACTAATTAGATAGTTAACATGTGCTTTTCTGCTATCTGATAATATTTGGTTCGTGGCTCCACTGATTAGACATTCATAGTGTATTTTAGTTTAGCAACAAACAAATTGAGTTGAATCCAATGTGACACAGCGTATATGATACCTTCTGGGGCTGAATGGTCTGTCAAAAAATGGCATGGATTGAGCTTTTGGAACAATCTCTTTCCTCAGTCTCTTGATTTCCTCTTCTTCGGCAAGCTGCGAAAGGAAAAAAATGTTAATCAAGGATAACCTCTGGCACTACCCTCCTTTGACTCGAACATGTTTTTCTGGACTCTTTACCTTCCTGCTGTCTCTCCCTTTCCATCCTGTATTCTTCAATTAAGCTCATTTTCTTGGCCACCTTAATGGACGATGAAATGGTTATAAGAAATATAAACACAGTGCAACAACAATCTGAATTGTGAGCTTTCTACAAGACGATCAAAGAAGATTTTGAAGACAAATTTATGATGCATTGAATTTAATCACAATAGACCTAAATAGTCATATGTGAGTGATCATTATGTTTCTCACAAAAGTGTCAAACGGGTTTGTCGAAAAGTGAAGAGCCTGAAGGCTGTATGCTTTACCTGATGATCAAATTCAGCCCGCTCCTCCGCCCTTATATCACTTTGCAAGACCAGATTCACGGGCCTCGTATTTTCTTTAACTGGAGGCTTCACCAAACACTGATAAGAAAGAAATTAAAGCTATCAACTCTTCGCTGAAGTAGATACATAAACAAGTAAAAAATATGAAATGAAATCAAGGTGGAATTATTAAGCTTACTACAAAAAAGGAAACCTCAATTCATCCCTCGGGGAGTAAAAGTTATCTCTGGTTCTGTGATGCCTGAAACTTAATTATTTAATTAAATTGAGTATGATATGATAATTAAGGGATGATGAAGAATGAACATCTTTTGTGTTTGGACTCGATTTGTAAGATAAGTCGAGTGTGTTTGGTTATTTTGATTGAGACATTATTTTGTATTGATAAATGGTAGAGTTGAATCTTGTAATTTTAATAGTGTGTTTGAGTTGGGTTTGTGGAATGTATTTTGTTGTGTGTATAAAAGTTGAGGGACCAAAGTGCAAAATGTAATTAATATACCCAACTTTCTCTTCACACTCTACACCACAATTCACATACCAATTTCTCTACATTTATCGCCTCTTCTCTTTTCCCCAAAGTGGATTTTTGCTATTCTAAAATTCAAGGATTTTGTTCTTGCTTTTGGAACTCTAATTGTGGTGGTGTTGCTTGGGGTAAGATTATTCACGTTTATTGTTGTTTATGTTTGAATTTTAAGTGATTTGGTTAGTTTATGATTGATGTATTAGTGAATATATGTAGTTGAATTGATGAAGAATTTGAGTTGGAGGATGTGATTTTGTTGATGTTTGTGAAAAATTGGAAGTTTTGAAGTAGCAAAAATGGTGTTTTTCTGATTTCTTGGTTGAGGTAACTCATACTCGCGAAGAAAAAGATTGGAGCCTATTTGTAGATGGATCATCTACTCAAACAGGAAGCGGTGCAGGAATTATACTTATCAGTCCAGAAGGAGAAGAAATTGCTATAGCTATTCAGTTCGGTTTTCAATCTTCAAACAATGAAGCCGAATTCGAAGCTCTCCTCTCGGGTTTACGAGTAGCAATAGATGCCGGAGTTCAGAAAGTAAAAGTGTTCATGGATTCAATGCTGGTCGTACAGCAGGTAAATGGGGTATACAAGGTGAAAGAAGAAAAGTTGAAAAAATATGTGGAGAAGGCTCAAGTATTAATGACTCAGTTCCAGGAAGTGCAATTGAAGCAAATACCACGAGAAGATAATAACCAAGCAGATTCGCTTGCAAAGTTGGCCAGCTCCATCCATGAGTGGAAGAATAGGAAAGTGCTGGTACAAGATCTTTTGGTCTCGCACATAGCAATCAACAGTATAATGAATTTGGAGCCTTGTATCATATCTGATTGGCGAGAGCATATCATTAAATTCTTGAAAAATAGGGTGTTGCCGTTAGATCCAAAGGAAGCTGCCCGGGTGAAGAGAATGGAGAGGCGTTTTGTGTTAGCAGAAGGTAAATTGTTCAAAAGGGGATTTTCAGCTTCCTTCTTGCAATGCACATCAACACAAGAAGGAGAACATTTACTAAGAGAGATTCACGAAGGCTGTTGTGGGAATCATTCGGGAAGTAATATGTTATATCAGAAAGCCCTTCGGGCAGGATACTATTGATCCAGTATGAGAGAAAATGCCGAAGAAATTGTTAAAAAATGTAACAATTGCCAGAAACATGCAAATTTATCTCATATACCCGCAGAGATCTTAAATAGCAGTATTACTTCCTGTCCCTTCGATCAATGGGGGATGGACATCGTCGGACCTTTTCCTCTTGCCACGGGGCAAATAAAATTCCTCCTAGTAGCAGTTGAGTACTTTACGAAATGGGTGGAAGCCGAGCCTCTAGCAAAAATAACCGAGGAGGAAATCATCAAATTCTTATGGAGAAGCATAGTGTGTCGGTTCGGAATACCGAGGAGAATTATTTCGGATAATGGAAGGCAATTTCAGGGAAAAATACTACAGGAGTGGTGCGAGGAGATGAAAATCAGGCAAATATTCACGTCAGTAGCTTATCCACAATCAAATGGGCAAGTCGAAGTTATTAACCGTATTCTATTACATGGGATTAAGACGAAGCTGGAAGGGGCCCGAGGAGAATGGGTAAATGAACTACCTGGAGTCTTGTGGCTTATCGAACAACTCCTCTGGTATCTACAGGGGAAACTCCGTATAGTCTAGTATACGGTTCGGAGGCCCTCATTCCAGCGGAAATTGGGATTGAATCCCTCCGCGTACAATGTTATGATCCAGATCAGAACGAGGTTAAGAGAATGCAAGAGTTAGATGAGATTGATCAGCTAAGAGAACAAGTTGTAGCAAGAACAGAGCTATATAAAGTAAGGATTACCAACGCCTATAACCGAAGGGTTCGATCAAGAACATTTCAAGTTGGTGATTTGGTGTTACGAAGAACAAATCCTGCTGGTGAGGTGAAAAAGTTGGCACCCAAATGGGAAGGCCCTTACAAAATTAAGGAAGTAATCGGAAGAGGAGCCTACAGGCTGGAGGATCATGAAGGTCGGAAATTGGTAAGACCTTGGAACATTCATAACCTGAAGAAATATTTTGTGTAATCTTTCTCTTTTGTTTACTTTATGAATTCAGCAGTAATAAAATAAAAGTATTTGATTCATTGAGTTTTTTTTTACGGAATCATTACATTATCATCGGTTTACTCGTGGGATCGGGATGTTTGGTCCACGTTTAAACATTACATTATCATCGGTTTACTCGTGGGATCGGGATGTTTGGTCCACGTTTAAACATTACATTATCATCGGTTTACTCGTGGGATCGGGATGTTTGGTCCACGTTTAAACATTACATTATCATCAGTTTACTCGTGGGATCGGGATGTTTGGTCCACGTTTTAAACCTAAAATTGCCTAAGTGTTTGTGCTCGGGGTAGCGAGCTTTGTTCGGAATTTTAGTTGTTTACTCGTGGGATCGGGATGTTTGGTCCACGTTTTAAACCTAAAATTGCCTAAGTGTTTGTGCTCGGGGTAGCGAGCCTTTGTTCGGAATTTTAGTTGTTTACTCGTGGGATCGGGATGTTTGGTCCACGTTTTGAACCTAAAATTGCCTAAGTGTTTGTGCTCGGGGTAGCGAGCTTTGTTCGGAATTTTAGTTGTTTACTCGTGGGATCGGGATGTTTGGTCCACGTTTTGAACCTAAAATTGCCTAAGTATTTGTGCTCGGGGTAGCGAGCCTTTGTTCGGAATTTTAGTTGTTTACTCGTGGGATCGGGATGTTTGGTCCACGTTTTGAACCTAAAATTGCCTAAGTATTTGTGCTCGGGGTAGCGAGCTTTGTTCGGAATTTTAGTTGTTTACTCGTGGGATCGGGATGTTTGGTCCACGTTTTGAACCTAAAATTGCCTAAGTGTTTGTGCTCGGGGTAGCGAGCCTTTGTTCGGAATTTTAGTTGTTTACTCGTGGGATCGGGATGTTTGGTCCACGTTTTGAACCTAAAATTGCCTAAGTATTTGTGCTCGGGGTAGCGAGCCTTTGTTCGGAATTTTAGTTGTTTACTCGTGAGATCGTGATGTTTGGTCCACGTTTTGAACCTAAAATTGCCTAAGTATTTGTGCTCGGGGTAGCGAGCTTTGTTCGGAATTTTAGTTGTTTACTCGTGGGATCGGGATGTTTGGTCCACGTTTTGAACCTAAAATTGCCTAAGTGTTTGTGCTCGGGGTAGCGAGCTTTGTTCGGAATTTTAGTTGTTTACTCGTGGGATCGGGATGTTTGGTCCACGTTTTAAACCTAAAATTGCCTAAGTGTTTGTGCTCGGGGTAGCGAGCTTTGTTCGGAATTTTAGTTCTTTACTCGTGGGATCGGGATGTTCGGTCCACGTTTTAAACCTAAAATTGCCTAAGTGTTTGTGCTCCGGGTAGCGAGCTTGTTCGTAATTTTAGTTGTTTACTCGTGGGATCGGGATGTTTGGTCCACGTTTTAAACCTAAAATTGCCTAAGTGTTTGCGCTCGGGGTAGCGAGCTTTGTTCGGAATTTTAGTTGTTTACTCGTGGGATCGGGATGTTTGGTCCACGTTTTAAACCTAAAATTGCCTAAGTGTTTGCGCTCGGGGTAGGGAGCTTTGTTCCAAGTTACAAGTAAATGATTTCATTAATAAAAAAGAAAGAAATACAATAAAAGGTAAAAGCTCTACCCTACGGCTGAAATAGCTCCTCAGGGAGGCTCTCCAGAGCAGCATTGACGTCAAGGAAATCTTTTGAAGCCCCTTCGGGAGGGTAGCCTTGAGATCTAAATTGGCCGACGCATGCTTCAAAACCATGATCAAAGAACTTGTAAGCACGGTCAGCCACCATGTTGCTATACTCTGGAGACTTCAAAAACTCAGCTTTCTTCGAGAGCCATAGTTCTTCCACACGAGCAGCCGTGGAAGATTTCTCTTGAGCAAGCTGCTCGGAGACAGCTTGATGTTGCTCAGCCAGGGATTTATACTGCTCTGACAAAGTAGAGTTAGCACCTTCCAGAGCAGCAAACTTTGTCCGCTCCTCTGCCAGGACCTGCTCCGCCTTGTCCCGAGCTGATACCAGGGCCGAGTGCCGCTCCTCCAAAAGGCTCACTGTTTTCTTCAACTCCTCACCCATACCCTCTAACTGCCGGATGCGCTTCTGGTTTTGCCCATCAGCCAATCGAACTGAATGAAAGCGAGTGAGAAGTTCACCCGCCATCATGTGGGCCTGCATCAGATCATATATAAAGTTAAAATAACAAATGAAGGTATTGGAAAAAGACAAACGGAACAAATTAATGGGTATAAACATTTACCTAGGTAAAGGAGGAGGAGAAGTCGTTCACCAAGTTGCTGAAAGCCAGCTCCCCGAGGTATTTTCGATCAGCAGGGTTGGGGGTATAGCACAACATGGAATGGGAGGCTTTGGGATCGGGTTTTTTCAGTAGTGGAACAGTAGGGGAGTACGTCCACGAAGGGATATGGTATCTCGAAGTAGGTCGAGATACACCGAGAGCGGGTTGAGAGGAGGCTCGAGGTTCGGAAGGGATGAGGGAAGAAGAAGTTTTCTTAGTAGGAGTTGCTTGGGGCGAGGAACTTGGACCTTCGGGAGTAGTATTCCTCTTGCGATGAAGAGCATGAGTCTTCTCAGGTGAAGCCTTCTCCTCAGAAGGAGTCAAATCTCAATAGAAGTGGGAGGTGCAGGAATAGCAGCAGCTTTAGAAGTTTGGACTTTTTGGCTCTTCTCCCTTAGCTTCTCGGCTATCATTGCCTTCATCATTTTTGTTTTTGAAAAGAGCAGAGAAATATTAGTCCGAACATGATAAGTTAAAAGTAAAACGAAGAAGATTACTTGGAAAGCACTCACCGAGGGACATTTTCAAGGATACACCCTTGGGGCTCAATTGGAACAAGTATAGCAGTCCGTCGTCAATCAGCTCCATCAATTTAAAACACTGATCGCGAAGTTCACGACGAACCGACAAATACGGTTCCTCCTCAAGGTGACCCTTGATCGATTTCCCCCTCGGGAGACTTTCCCTCCACTCCATAGGGCAGTCCCAAGGCTGGAGGAGACGAGCAAAGAAGTAAGAGTTTTTCCAATTTTTTATGGACGAGGGGTATTTTTTGAGGAAGCCAACCCCTGTCCTTGAGGAAAAGTAAAAAAGCCCGATCTCTTTCTTGTTCAATTGAAAGAAACAATGAAAAAGCTCGGGAGTAGGGGTAAAACCCAGATAAGAAAGAACTATGAAGAAGCCTGCTAATAACCTATAGCTATTGGGAAATAATTGACTGAGGAAAACACAGAAGTAGGAGGCCACTTCAATAAAGAAAGAAGGGACGGGAAAACGGAGGCCTTCTCGGAGTTGGTCTATATAGAAAGGAAAATACCCCTTAGGGGGTAAGTGGGGACGAGATCCAGAAGGGGGAGCAATAATAGATGTCCCCTCAGAAATCCCCCATTTAGTTCGGATATTGATGAGTTGCTGAGGCAATTTGACCTCAGACTCGAAGATCTCGAACCAAGGAACACGGGCTTTAACTAAATCTCGCTCTGTAGCACGTTTCTGCTTTTGCTTACGAGCAGCCGACTCAGCAGAAGAGCTTAGGGTTTTGTCACTATCAAAAGAGGAAGAGGGTTGAGGATAGGGGCTAAGAGCGTCTCCTTCGTTAAACCTATCTATCGCTTGCAATGAAGAATCGGCTGAGGAAGAAACCATACTTAGGTGATTAAAAAAGGACTGCTGGGGAAAGTCGTTCGATCGTCTGGTGCTAGCTCGGAAGCAAAATTCAGCAAAGTAAGGACAAATGAAGAAAAAGGAGGGGTATTTATAGCGGGGACCATGTGAACAGTCATTTAATCTTTACCGTCCAAAAATAAGGGAATGGACGGTTATAAAGGAGCCTCGGGAAATGAAACGTCGCGCGGCATTTGAAATATTTGGGCGGGAAAAAAGGGCGGCAAAAATATCCCGAGCAGGTTAAGTTTGGGATTTTACCCGAAGACAATAAAACAAGACTTCAAAAGTCTCGTCTTGCTTTACTTTAGGGGGGTGAGGTGATGTCATATGATATATTGACCTCCTCGGGTAAAATCCCTCAAGGGCCGAACAAAGACATATACCGAACAGAGTACACCGAACGGAAAGCACCGAGCAGGGTTTGTACCGAACAGCTGCTAACCCTCCTCGGTTTTCTGGTCAAAGATTAGCGGAAGACCCGGGAATAACTAACAAATTAACCGGCGTGAATGAACGTGCAATAATGGGGCGCGGATTTCTCGAACGTGTGGGGCTCCAGTTAAGCCACGATCAGAGGACATCGTGTTCCGGATCTCCCGCGAGCCAATCACTAGGAACAGTCCTATAAATACCCGCAGATATCATCACAGAAGAGGTTGGATTTTTCTGGGCAAAAAGACTCCGAAGAGAGCAAATTTATGTCTGTTCGGTCTTTTCTGTTATTTTTATAAACAGTTTGTGTAAGTCATTGAACAATTATTTTTTGTGTCCAGAGAGTCTTGTAAGTCATCAACGTTTTATAGTGAAGTTTTATACTGGACTAGGTCCCGTGGTTTTTCTCTCAATTTGAGGGTTTTCCACGTAAAAATCTTGGTGTGTTTATCGTTATTTTCCTTTAGCACCTTATTCTACCTTATATTCGAAAATCACGGATCACATCAAATATGTATTTTAAAAATTGACCTACCCTACGGAGCAATTACTAAATTAAGTACGGTGGGTTACACTGATAAAGAGATGATTAAATTAGCTAATCGTCTTCTTAACCAAAAACATTTAAGGAAATTAAAACATGCTAGAAATATGAGATATTTTAGATAGCATTTTAATTGAGAAAGTCTCATTATAATTAACAACTATTTGACCTACCCTATGGCGACATTTAATTGTGGTGTATTAACATGTGTGCACTCTTGCATTATATTACTTTGCCTTTACTTATTATGTGTTATTTATGCAATTATATAAATTGAAAATATTTCTCATTTCAGCGAGCAAAATGTCAAACCCGATTGCTACTCTTCTCTCATCTCAAATTTTAACTGGTGAAAAATTTATTAAATGGAAAAGCAACATGAATATTCTCTTGATCAATGAAAACTACCACTGTGTCCTTAAGGAGGATTGTCCTCCGGTGCCTCCAGCCAATGGATCTAGGGCGAACTCAGAAGGGTAAAACAATTGGATTGTTGAAAACAATAAGGCTCGTTGCTACCCATTAGCGGCGATGAATGGAGTCCTTAGAGCTAAGCATGAGGCCTACCAAACTGCTAAAGAGATTATGGAATCTCTGCAACAAATGTTTGGACGCCCCTCTGAGCAAGCTCGTCATGAAGATGTGAAAGCAGTTATGAACTGTAAAATGAAGAATGGTTCGTCAGTTCGCGAGCATGTGCTCAAAATGATTAATCATTTTAATAAGACTGAACTCAATGGTGCAAATATTGATGAAAAGACTCAAGTTGACATGATTCTGGAGACACTTTCTCCCACGTTCCTCCAATTCAGAACAAACTATGTCATGAATCATAGGATTTATAACATGACAGAACTCCTGAATGAACTACAAACTTATGAAACTCTCATAGATGATAAGGGTGGCAAGGCAAATGTTGATGAGGCTAATATAATTGTAGGGAGGGCTTCTTCTTCAAAGCATAACAAGAAGAAAAATGTGGGAAAGACAAAGGGCAAGTAAAAGATCCAAAAGCAGAAAGGGAATGGTGCTGAACCTAAACCTAAGGGAAAATGTTTCCATTGCAACATAGATGGCCATTGGAAAAGGAACTGTAAGAAGTACCTCGATGAGCTGAAACATAAGAAGAAACAAGGTAAATTTGATTTACTAGTCATGGAAACATGTTTACTTGAGAATGATTTCTCAAACTAGATAGTTGATTCATGAGCATCTAACCATGTTTGTGTTTCTTTACAGATGCTGGAGTCGTCCAGGGATCTTAAAGAAGGAGCTTTCATGATGAGAGTTGGCAGTGGGGAAAGTTTATCAGCGACAGCGGTTGGGACAGTATGATTGTCGTTTAATAATAATAAATATTTGATTTTAGACAATGCTTATTTTATCCTAGATTCAAACGCAATTTGATTTCAGTTTTGAAGTTGCATGAACAATTTATTTCAGTTTCTTTTGATATTGACTCTGTTTCAATTAATAAGAATGGCATGAATATTTGTTCTGGTTATGTTGAGAATGGTCTATCTTTTGTTAAACAAATTTCTCATAATTTACTTCAACCAAAATGTGCAAAGTCGCTGAACCAACCCCCAAAAGAAGAAAGATTTCTAATGCAAATAATGACACATATTTGTGGCATTTAAGGCTTGGTCATACTAATATAGATAGGATAGAAAGAATAGTAAATGATGATCCTTTGAAATAGCTAAAGGTTGGCACTTTAGCAGTCTGTGAATCTTGTCTAGAAGGGAAAATGACAAAAAGACAATTTTCGGCTAAAGGTGAAAGAGCTAAATCACCTCTAGATATTATACATTCCGATGTATTTGGACCTTTGAATGTCAAAGCAAGAGGAGGCTATGCATATTTAATCACAATCATTGATGATTATTCAAGATACAGATATGCATACCTGATGCAAAAAAAGTCTGAATCTTTTGAAAAGTTCAAGCAATTTCGTGCTGAAGTAGAAAATCAACTCAGCAAATCAATCAAAACCCTTTGATTAGATCGAGGAGGCGAGTACATGGATTATGAATTCAAGGAACACTTGATTGAGAATGGAATATTGTCACAGCTCACGGCACCTGGGACACCACAACAAAATGGTATAGCCGATAGAAGAATCGAACTTTGCTTGACCTGATGAGATCAATGTTAAGTTATTCTTCTCTGCCTAACTCATTTTGGGGTTATACGCTGCAAACAGTTGTATATATTTTGAATATTGTTCCATGTAAGTCAGTCCTTAAAACTCCTCTAGAGTTGTGGAATGATCGCAAATCTAGTTTGAGACATATCTGCATATGGGGGTGTCCAACACATGTATTAAAGGGAAAGACTGTAAAGTTGGATCTTCGTTCAGAAGTATGCATTTTGTGGGCTATCCAAAAGGGACAAGAGGAGGCATGTTTTATAGTGCTACTAAAAACATAGTGTTTGTGTCGACGAATGCTACTTTTCTTGAGCATAACTATATGACAGATTTCAAATCCAGAAGCAAAGTAGTTCTGGAAGAGTTGCTAGCTGATGAGATCAGCCCCATGCCAACAAGAGTTGTTGAGCGACAAAGAGTGGAGACCACTACAATAGATCAAACAATACCACAACCACCACGACGTAGTAGAAGGGAAATAAGATTGCCCGTCCGCTATCGTAAATAAGGAGAAGCACAAGTTGCAGTCACTGATGGAGGTGATGATGATCCATTGACATACAAGATGGCAATGGGTGATATTGATCAAGAAAATGGCTGGAAGCCATGAAAATTGAAATGGAGTTTATGTACTCTAATTCAGTTGGGAACTTGTAGATCTACCTGAATGTGTTAAACCTATTGGTTGCAAATGGATCTATAAGAGAAAGAGAGGACCCGATGCGAAAGTGGAGACTTTCAAGGCTATGTTGGTGGCCAAGGGTTTTACCCAAAAGGAACGAGTAGACTATGAGGATACGTATTCACCAGTAGTCATGCTCAAATCCATCCGGATTCTCTTATCCATTGCTACTCATTATGATTATGAGATATGGTAAATGGATGTTAAGACCTTTTTTGAATGGCCATCTTGAGGAAACCATTTATATGGTTCAATCAGATGGTTTCGTGGTTCAAGGCCAAGATCATAAAGTCTGGAAGCTGCAAATATCTATTTATGGACTTAAGCAGGCTTCTAGATCTTGGAACATCAGATTTGATGAAGCAATAAAGTCTTGTGGTTTTCGTCAAAACTTAGGTGAACCTTGTATCTATAAGCAAATAAATGGAGATAAAGTGGTCTTCTTAGTTCTTTAAGTCGATGACATTCTACTCATTGGAAATGATGAAGGATCTTTATCTAAGATAAAGATTGGCTAGCCAACCAATTTAAAATGAAAGATTTGAGAGAAGCAAGCTATATTCTTGGGATCAAAATTATTGGAGATCGCAAGAATAAGCTTATGGCATTGTCTCAAGCATCATACATTGACAAGGTTCTTGTCAGATTTACGATGCAAAACTCCAAGAAAGGTAATTTACCTTCTATACATGGAGTTTATTTCTCTAAAGAGCAGTGTCCTAAAACACCTCAAGAAGAAGAGAATATGAGACGAATTCCTTATGCATCAGCAGTTGGTAGTCTTATGTATGCAATGTTATGTACAATACCTGACATATGCTTTGCAGTGGGAGTGGTTAGTCGATACCAGAGGATTAGATCATTGGGTGGGAGTAAAGCATATACTCAAATATCTGAAAAGGACGAGAAACTATATGTTAGTATATTTTGGTGGGAATTTGGTTCCTATTGGATATACATATTCTGATTTCCAATCAGATAGGGACTCTCGTAAATCTACATCTGATGCGGCGTTCACTTTGGGAACTGGAGCCATTATATGGAGGAGTGTCAAGCAAACTTGTGTTGCTGATTCAACCATGGAGGCTGAGTACGTAGCAGCTTGTGAAGCGGCTAAATAGGCAGTTTGGCTTCGTGAATTCTTGAAAGATCTGGAAGTCGTTTCAGACATGCATGAACCAATTAAACTATATTGTGATAACAGTGGAGCAGTGGCCAATGCCAAAGAACCAAGGAATCACTGAAAAGGAAAGCACATAGAGCGAAAGTTCCACTTGACAAGAGATGTTGTCAATAGAGGAGATGTCCCAGTTAAAAAGATCGCTTCAGCAAACAATATATCTGATCCATTTACTAAGACATTACCGGCTCGGAGTTTTGAGCAACAACTTGAAGGGATGGGGCTTAAAATATGTCACATTTGTTTTAAGAGCAAGTGGGAGATTGTTGGGATATATGCACATAAACAATGAATTCCTTTTATTTGAGAAATATTTCAATGTTATTTTTGCAGACATGTTATAGATGCTTTATAAATATCGAAAATCTCTAGATTATTATTATGTGACTTTAATATTGTATATAAGTGTTACATACAACAGGATAATATTTAAAGTATAATAATATAAATTTGTCCGTAGTTAGAAATTAAAGTTGAGAATCTTTAATTTAAAATTATTAGCGCAGTTCATTACATTATGAATGAAACGATCTTATCTGGATTGTTAATAATGAGATTATTGGAATGAAGGCGCTTTATATAATTTGATTATATAGAACTAGAGCACAATTGATTTTGATCTCTAGTAATTTTCGTCATCACATAGAGTATTCAATATTAATCAGTGATGGTCATATATGAGTCGATCTTAATGCTGAGTAATTAATAAACTCCTATTTATAATGTTGTATTTTTTGACATATCGAGTAATAACACAAATAAGATAGTGTCAACTTTTTTGGTATATTGGAAATACGATAAAATGAATACCTGGGAATATTAATATACAAGATGAAATCCATTCCTTCAATAAGAAATCAGATGAACGGTCCCCTTAAGTGTTGATTCAAGGCTTGAATAATAAGACCGCTCAATATATGATTAGATCATAAAATATATTCATTAGAGAATCAGTGGACTTAAGGAGAAAGATATAATTAAAGAGATTTGCGGAAATAACCTAGCTTTGATTATGAATCGTTTATGGGTGATCGATTTATATGTAATGATTATATCAATGGACTATTCATTATTCTTGAGTAATTTTATATCTATAATTCAAGAGTGCAATTCCAAGTTTATAGTGGAGTAACTTTGGAATTAATAATATTGATACTATAATTAAAGAGTTTAATTTATTTTCAATATTATTGAAGCTTGATATTATAGCTCCATAGTTCCCCATGCCATCTCCGGACTACTTTTGAACATTTATGATAAAAACATTAGATTAATCTACTTAAAATTATTGAATTTTAAGTTGCTACACATACATATTTTGGTGGATAAAATTATAAAGAAAATTATGTGCTTTTATAATTTATTTTGTATCAAGATTTGTATTTTCTCCAAATCAATTGATTTGGAGTCAATTGAATTTAAGATAACATGATACATATTATTTTGTGATGAAGATCACAAAATATAATTGATTCCACCTAATAAGTTTTGATTTATTGCTGTTTACCTTCTTAAATGTTTATTGGATAAACATTTAAATTTAAAAGTAATATTATTTTAATTATGGAGGAGATAAAATATCATCCACTATTCATGTCAATCATCTTCTCTAAAAAGGAGGGAATTGATATCAATATTGTTGGCAAATATATGTGTATATATATGCAATAAAAGGGTAGATTGATGGATTTGTGGAGTAGATCCACGATTCAAGACAACCAATTCTGTTGGTGTTATTATTATTATTATTATTATTATTATTATTATATATATATATATATATATATATATATATATATATATATATATATATATATATATTGATTCTATAATATAATGGAATGCGAGATATTTATATATATTTGATATATAAATATGTAAAAGGAAAATGGATTGAATTGTGGAGGAGATATCTCCTCCACAACTCACGTCCATCACCTTCCTCAAAATAGGGAGGTGAATAATTATGGATTGAGTAGTGAATATTTGTATATATGATATAAATACAAAGATGAGATGATATGAGAGATCATGAGATTTTAAGGAAATGAGATTTCTTAAAATGTCTAAAGAAATCTATAAATTTATTTTCTTTCTTTCTCAAAGGTTGAGAATAGAATTATATATAGGAAGATTAAATGATGTAGAGCTAATTCTTTTGCGATATCAAAGAAAAAAAAAAGGGGACGCCCACACGTCCGTTCATTTGTACCGGAGAGTAGGCGTTGAAGATCTACGGTGTCAATGATCCTGTTTTTCGAACTCTTTGGTCATACTCATCAAATGTATAATAATCAACCCTTGTTATTTAAGTTATTAACTCAATCTAGATATTGTTCGCCGATAACAATTTTGAGGAATTGTTAAAGTACGCGATTCGAGATATACCAAGCTTACGCATTATAAACTTAAAATCGGTTTATGAAACCAACAATTACTTCTATCCGCGCCTTCACAGTTTCATCATCATACTCTTTTAGCTTCTCAAATACAACATCATTATCAATTTCTGTAATGCCTCGATATGACTCATACTTGTTTAGTATGATTATGGCGTAATTACGTGAGAATTATGGCCGGATATGGATTCAAGGTCGGGTTGAATCGAGTATGGTGAATACACACAAGTGTATGCTTAGTTGTTGAGTGGAGACTAGTGAATACATGCATACACTCATGTATTAATTTAACACAGAAAGCTAGTGGTTGTAGCAACTGTAGCAAGGATACATGATGAGGAAAGATGATATGTAATTAAATAACAAGTAGACATGAGTTGGATATGCATTTGAGTTTGAGTTAGCATGTGATGTGCATGGAGATTTCATTTGAATTTGAAAAGCATGTGATTTAACTTCAAAATCATATTTTAAACTCACACTTCACCATAACTCACATAGTAATTCTCTACACACTCCTCTCAAGTGTTCTTGAATCTTTGGTTGGGATATCAACTTGGAAACAAGTCTTTTACTTGGAATTGAACATATTTGGTAAGGAATTGATGTTTATAAGCATGTCTATGTAGTTACCTATGAGTTGTGTGAAGTGAACTCCAAAAGTATCATGGTTGGAATTATTAGTTGCTAGCATGCAAAGAATTTAGTTGTGTAATGAAGGAAACATGTTTTTATGATGCTAGAGTTTGCATGTAACAAGTTTTAATGTTACGAAGTGTGGTGTATGAGAAGCACCTAGAAGATAGACATGAAATCCCCATGGTATTGGATTTCTGTTGTCGACCGATTGATCGGTAGAGGTACCGATCGATCGCTGAAACAGGGGAATGTGTAGGCGGTTCATGTAGCGATCGATCACTGAATGTGACCGATCGCTCGCTCGAATGCCATAGCTTTGGTTGGAACCGAAGAGGGGGTGAATGAGGTTCCTTGGCTACTTTAGCTTTTTAAAATGAGTTTGCAAAATAAAAGAGTTTGCGAAGCGGAAGACTTAAGTCAATCGATAACTAAAAGAAATGCAGAAGTAAATAAATAAATAAATGCGTAATGTAATAAAGCGGTAAAAGACAAGAGTATTTGTTATAGAAGTTCGGCGATGAATCGCCTACGTCTCCTCTTCCCGGCTAGATAACTTCCAACCGAGGTTCCACTAGAACGAATGATCTTGGCCTTGAGGGCTCCAAGTTAGCCATAATACAACTCTTCCCGAGTACACAAAGCTCTTCCCGAGCACAACACTCTTCACGAGTCTTCTTGGCCTTAAGGGCTCCAAGGATAGCCACACAAAAACTCTTCTCGAGTTACCAACACTCTTCACGAGTCTTCTTGGCCTTAAGAGCTCCAAGGATAGCCACAACACATGCACCAACTTTTACTTGTTGATGACTTTGCAATTTCCAACTTGCGTCGGTGTTGGAGGACCTTACAATAACTCAACCAACACCTTCATGGTGTACCAACACGAAGAAAACAAGACTCACACAAAATAAAAGAATCACAAACTCCAATACAACAACAATGTATGGAGATTGCAAAGCTATATGAATTTTGAATAAGCAAAGCTTTGTAGAAGTTTGTAGGCTTGTTTCTTGTCTTCAAAATGCTCCAAAGCATCCATATTTATAGTGTAGGAGGCCCCCAAGGCTCCTACTAGCCGTTGCTACACAAAAGGATGAAATCACTCCTCGATCGCCTCAGACATCACCTCACGCGATCACCATCGCCATGCCCCAACTATCAGCATAAACCACTGAAAATAAATGTCGTAGCCTCAGCTGGTCCAAAATCTTCATCGCCTCAAACGATGCACACATCGCCTCAGGCGTTCAACGCATCGCCTCGGGCGAACTCCCACTGCACGCGAGCCTCGGCGTTGCCTCTGTCGATGTGCGTGGTGATGCCCCACCTGGCTGCCATCGCCTGGGGCGATGATCACCATCGCCTGGGGCGATCCGGCCCAGATTTTGCATACTTGATTTTCTTCAATCAATCCACTTTCAATCAATACACATGTACACTAAGTAGACACATTAGTATAACAAACACAAGTTTTGTTGATCATCAAAACTCAAAAATAATCCGGGGATAAATTAAAGTATTAAACACAACCATGCGTTTAAGGCTCAACAATCTCCCCCTTTTTGATGATCACAAAACTTGGTAAACTTGAATATGTAATATGCATGAAATGTGAGTAAACATGACTCCCCCTTAACAATTGCATAGCACATACAAGATTACCAAGTAAATCATACAACAACCAACTCTCCCCCTCAAACCATGCATACACAAGCTCTCCCCCTTAAACTATGCATGTATTAAGCTTCAAGTTTATCACAAAATTCTCCCCATTTTTGTGATAATCAAAAAGTACAAAATTTAAATAAACATAGCATAAGTATATGTTGACACATAGCCATATTTTAACAATTTTACCCATGTTCCTCATCAAGCATGTAATAGCTATAACAAGCATTAGATTAAATCATTTTGAGGAATACAAACATGCGTTTAAGGCAATCAACAATGAATTCTAAATGTTGTAAAGTGTGCTTATGTTCTACCAAGAGTTCATGCACTCATGCCCAATAAACATTGAAATTCTCAAAGCACCATTTGATAAATTTATTGAAATCATGATAGCATTATATCAAAGATAGAGCATCTAAACAATTATAGCATGCTTAATCACATAATTTCACATTTTCACATAGCATATTCAAATTTGAATTCAAGATACTTAATATAAAAGGATAAGCATACATCATGCAACAAAAAATTTATATGTGCACATGCTAAGGGGTAAAGCATTTAACTACCAATGAATATTGAGCTTCATTATTTATTAGTCACAATTAATTTGTGCCAATGAAATTTTGAATTGCTCTTTTAAAATGTATAAAATAATTTTACCTTCGATGACAAGAGTGCGTTCTTGTCATTGGTCCTAATCCTCGTGCTTCCTCTATTGAGGTGAATGAGATAATCTCCTCCTTTGAGTTGTTTGTGCCTTCATCCTCCATCCCATTGTTGTCCCTACAAAACAAATTAACAATAGGAGGATCTTTGGTACCCATTTGATTTTTGGGTCCTTGAGGGTTAGCTTTCATTGGCACCTTTGGAATCCATTTCCACCTCTTGTTAGGTTGGTATTGGATTCTAGCAAACCTACATTTATTCTTAGTATGGCCATTTTTACAACAATAATTGCAAGTAGGAGAATTATGCTTAGCTTTAGCCAACAAGCTTGAAAATATTTTTGATTTGCTTGAGAAGCCTAACCCGGCTTTATCAAAGCTACAACGTTGCAAGCCAAGCAATTCATTCATCTTTAAACTACTATCACTAAACTTGGCAAAAGATGTTTTTAAATCATGCACTTGATTTTTCAAAGTAGTATTTTCTTCTTCTTTCTTAGCCAAGTCTAGCTTAAGCAATTTATTGCTCTTCTTGGTTTTACCAAGACAATCAATGAGTTCATTATAAGCATCTAATAATTCATCATAAGATGGTACCTCATCATCATCCTCTTCATCTTCATCTCCAAGAGCCATTAGACAAAGATTTGTGGCTTCTTCTTCATCGGAGTCACTATCACTCCATGTGGCTATTAGGGCCTTCTTCTTGCCTTTGTCCTCATTCTTCTTCCTAGGACATTTGTTAGCATAATGACCTTTATCTTGACAATTATAACAAGTTACCTCGTGTTTGGAATCATGTTTGGTAGCACTAGAGGTCTTTGGCTTGTTATGTTTGTTGAAGAACTTCTTGTACTTTCTAGTGAACAAGATCATCTCTTCATCATCATTATCATCTTCATCCTCGGATTGATCTTTCCTTCCAACCAAGGCAATCCCCTTCCTTATGGATCTATCATCCTCCTTTATTCATTTCCTTGTCGATACTTCAAGTTCATGGGTCACAAATGTGCCATGAAGCTCATAAAGGCCATAAGATGCACTTTCTCCTTTGTTTGATTCGATAATGGCCGTCCTCTTGGCATCCCATTCTTTTGGCAAGGCTCTTAGAGCTCTTCTTCATATTTGTTTTGGTGGGTACTTCTCTCCAAGTTGGGCGAGCTCGTTTATGATTTGGGCGAGCCTTCTAAACATTGAATCAACCTCTTCTCCGGACTCCATCTCAAATGTCTCATATTTGAGTTGTAGTAGATCTATCTTTGTCTCCTTCACTTGGTTGGTTCCTTCATGACAATTTTGTAATTTGTCCCATATCTCCTTTGCGGTTGAGCACATTGAGATCCGGTTGTACTCCTTCATATCTAAAGCACAATGCAAAATATTAATAGCTTTAGCATTTTGAGATATTAAAATAATGTCCGCTCTTGTGAAATCGTCCATTTATTTGAGAACACTTATTCCCCCAACTTCCTTTAAAGGGATGTGTGGACCTTGCACAATGATCTTCCACAGGTCATAATCTACGGATTGGTTGTATAGAGAAATTCTATTTTTCCAATACCCATAGTTATCACCCGTGAAGAGCGGAGGACGATTTGTCGATTGACCTTGAGCAAACTCATTTTGCTAGATTAGCCATATAAAAATTGTGATTTAAAAACAAAAATCAAATGGCTCTGATACCACTTGTTGGAACCGAAGAGGGGGGGGGGGGGGTGAATGAGATTCCTTGGCTACTTTAGCTTTTTAAAATGAGTTTGCAAAATAAAAGAGTTTGCGAAGCGGAAGACTTAAGTCAATCGATAAATAAAAGAAATGAAGAACTAAATAAATAAATAAATGCGTAATGTAATTAAGCGGTAAAAGACAAGAGTATTTGTTATAGAAGTTCGGTGATGAATCGCCTACGTCTCCTCTTCCCGGCTAGATAACTTCCAACCGAGGTTCCACTAGAACGAATGATCTTGGCCTTTAGGGCTCCAAGTTACCCACAATACAACTCTTCCCGAGTACACAAAGCTCTTCCCGAGCACAACACTCTTCACGAGTCTTCTTGGCCTTAAGGGCTCCAAGGATAGCCACACAAAAACTCTTCCCGAGTTACCAACACTCTTCACGAGTCTTCTTGGCCTTAAGGGCTCCAAGGATAGCCACAACACATGCACCAACTTTTACTTGTTGATGACTTTGCAATTTCCAACTTGCATCGGTGTTGGAGGACCTTACAATAACTCAACAAACACCTTCACGGTGTACCAACACGAAGAAAACAAGATTCGCACAAAATAAAAGAATCACAAACTCCAATACAACAACAATGTATGGAGATTGCAAAGCTATATGAATTTTTAATAAACAAAGCTTTGTAGAAGTTTGTAGGCTTGTTTCTTGTCTTCAAAATGCTCCAAAGCATCCATATTTATAGTGTAGGAGGCCCCCAAGGCTCCTACTATCCGTTGCTACACAAAAGGCTGAAATCACTCCTCGATCGCCTCAGACATCGCCTCGGGTGATCACCATGCGTTTAAGGCTCAACAACTTTTATATGAAATTCAAATTTAATATCGATCGATTGTTAGTTTTTACCGATCGATCGCTAGGGTGAATTGTTTGGAGCCATCGATCGCTGGGATTGATCGATCGATCGCAGACCAAAATTATGAAAATGTAGTATTTTCTTGGTAATTATTTCATAACATGGTTTATGACATTATACATTGTTGGTATTTATGTAGCATCATCACAGGAGACGGGACAACGAGGCGGTTAAACATTGACGCATGACTTATATATTTTGTGTCGCATGACAGGTACATGTTGACGTACGAGTATTGATGTTATTGCTATGATGATGTTGAGATTGAGATATATGATTGATGGTATCACATGTGTATACATTCATGATGATATACATGCATGTGTGTTGAGATTGTTGCCACGAGCTGTATGCTATTGTGGAGCATATGCTTTGGCATGAGAGGTATGCCATTGTTGGGCATATGCTTTAACGTGTGAGGACGGTTATATGATATGTGATGCTAATATGGGATGTGAAGGCTGAGTCACTGACATATGGAGCTGAGAGGCATATCATACTAGTCCCGTTATAACATGATGATAGTTGAGACATGTCATGACATATTTGCATATTGTGATGCATGATACAGAACAATCACAGTTGAGATTATATGATGATAATTTACCGTATGATGTTTTGCTTATTGATATAGAACTGAGATAGGTGTTATCAATACTCATATTGTGTGATTTTTCTGTAGGGACTCATAGACATGGGTGGACGGGTTTGTGAGTTGATTCTGCTACGAGCTGAACCACTGATTATAAGTTGAACTTCTTTAGGTTGTTAGTATGTACATGTGATGTATATTATGTCAGAGTTTTTGTTTGGTAAATGCTGTAATAATTGACATAGTAAAACTTTTAATCAGTGTATGATATTACTTAATTCTTACTCACACATATGTATAAATAATTGATACATAACGGATTAAGTAACGAGGACCCCACAATTTCCCCCCTATTCATAAAAAACTCTTCTCGAGAAGCCCTCAAACTCTGATAGGCCACACACAAGCACTTGGATTAGATGCACCAGTTATAATTAGATGCACCATTTATAATTTAATAATTACATGCACCAGTTATAAATTACATGCACCAGTTATAATTTACATGCACCAGGTATGATTATGATGCAACAGTTATAATTTACATGCACCAGTTATAATTACATGCACTAGTTGTAATTACATGCACCAGTTATAATTACATGCATCAGTTATAATAACATGCATCAGGTGTAATTAGGATGCACTAGTTAGAAATAGATGAGTTATAATTTGCATGCACCAGTTATAATTTACATGCACCAGTTATAATTTACATGCACATTTTATAATTGTATGCACCAGTTATAATTTACATGCACCAGTATAATTACACGCACCAGTTATAATTTGCATGCACTAGTTATAATTACGATGAACTAGTTATAATTTGATGCACCAGTTATAATTATATGCACCAGTTATAAGTTGCTTGCACCAATTATAATTACATGCATCAGTTATAATATCACGCACTAGGTGTAATTACGATGCACCAGTTATAATTAGATGCACCAGTTATAATTACATAATTCCATGCACCAATTATAATTACATTCACCAATTATACTTTACATGTACCAGTTATAATTTACATGCACCAGTTATAATTATGATGCAACAGTTATAATTACATGCACCAGTTATAATTTATATGTACCAGTTATAATTACATGCACAAGTTGTAATTACATGCACCAGTTATAATTATATGCACCAGTTATAATAACATGCACCAGGTGTAATTACGATGCACTAGTTATAATTAGATGAGTTATAATTTGCAAGCACCATTTATAATTTACATGCAACAGTTATAATTTGCATGCACTAGTTATAATTTGTATACACCAGTTATAATTTACATGCACCAGTTATAATTGTATGGACCCGTTATAATTTACATGATTCAGTTATAATTATTTGCACCAGTTATAATTTGCATGCCCCAGTTATAATTTGCATGCCCCAGTTATAATTTCGATGAACTAGTTATAATTACATACACCAGTTATAATTACATGCACATGTTATATTAATATCCACCAAGTGTAATTACGATGCACCAGTTATAATTCGATGCACCAGTTATATTAGATGCAACAATTATAATTACATAATTACACGCACCAGTTATAATTTACATGCACCAGTTATGATTATGATACAACAGTTATAATTAAATGCAGCAGTTATAATTACATGCACCAATTATAATTAGATGAGTTATAATTTGCATGCAACAGTTATAGTTACATGCACCAGTTATAATTTGCATGCACCAGTTATAATTTGCATGCACAAGTTATAATTTACATGCACCAGTTATAATTGTATGCACAAGTTATAATTTACATGTTCCAGTATAATAACATGCATCAGTTATAATTACATGCACCAGTTATAATTTGCATTCATCAGTTATAATTACAAGCACATGTAATTTTCATGTACTAGTTATAATTGCATGCACCAGTTATAATTTGCATGCACCAGTTATAATTTACATGCACCAGTTATAATTACATGTATAAGTTATAATTTGCATGCACCTATAATAGTATGCACCAGTTATAATTACAAGCACCAGTTATAATTTGCATGCACCAGTTATAATTACATGCACCAATTATAATTTGCATGCACCAGATATAATTTGCATGCATCAGTTATGATTGTGATGCAACAGTTATAATTACATGCACCAATTATAATTTACATGTACCATTATAATTACATGCACCAGTTATAATTACTTGCACCAGTTACTATTACATGCACCAGGAATAATGACATGCACAAGTTATAACTTACATGCACCAGGTGTAATTACGATGCACCAATTATAATTACATGCACCAGTTATAATTACATGCACCAGGTGTAATTACGATACACCAGTTATAATTAGATGCACTAGTTATAATTACATAATTACATGCACCAATTATAATTACATGCACCAGTTATAATTTACATGCACCAGTTATAATTTACATGCACCAGTTATGATTATGATGCAACAATTATAATTACATGCAACAGTTATAATTTACATGAACCTGTTATAATTACATGCACCAGCTGTAATTACATGCACCATGTGTAAGTAAATAATTACATGCACCAGTTATGATTATAATTATTGCACCAGTTATAATTGTATGCACTAGTTATAATTTACATGCACCATTTATAATTACATGCACCAGGAAAAATGACATGCACATATTATAATATACATGCATCACATGTTATAATACACATACACCAGGTTATAATATACACACACCAGATATAATTACGATGAACTAGTTATAATTTGATGCATCAGTTATAATTACATGACAAGTTATAATTAGCATGCACCAGTTATAAATACATGCACCAATTATAATTACATGCACTAGTTATAATTTGTATGCACCAGTTATAATTTACAAGCACCAGTTATGAATATGATGCAACAGTTATAATTACATGCACCATGTACCATTATAACTGTATGCACCAGTTATAATTTACATGCACCAGTAATTTTTTAAATTTTCATGTCAATCGTAAATCTCATTTTTTTAAAAATATTAATGGCAAAAGGAGGAGAGAGAATGCAAAAAGTAGGAAAGATAATGCAAAAAGTAGGTTTCAAAAAAAGTAGATAGAATTGAAAAAGGAGGAGAGAGTGCAAAAAGTAGGAGAGAGAATGCAAAAAAGTAAGAGTATTTATGGAATGAAAAAAGATATTTTTGAAACAAAAGTTTGGAAAATGAACTTATGTGAAAATATATTTCTCCACCATGCATTTATTTATACACTTTTTAAAAATGAAAATTTATATGAAAAAGTTGTTTGGTAAGAGTATTTAAACGTAATTTCCCTTATTATTATTATTATTATTATTAGAGAGGGCTAAAGTTTTTTCCGCATACCGCGGGACTCAAACACAAGTTTTTTTCAAAGGGAGAGTGAACTTTAACCAAACCGGCAAAGCTGGAAGCTCGCCTTTGTTATTTTGACTTAGTATCATTGTAGATTTCTTCTTCGTGTTGAAAATCTTAAACTCACGTTATTGAATTTCATGAAGATTAGCTTTAATATCATCTTAGCCATAATAATCAACATGTAATAAATTGGTTGTCTTTGTTAAAAATCCGTTTGAATTTCTTCTTGCTAATCTGTTACTATAAGGAATAATAGTTTGTTATAAAATCACAAATGCAACTTCTATTTTAAGCTAATATAAAATTTGATTGGTTAAAAATGATATCCACTAAAATGCTACTTCAAAAATCACCCGTACATAGGGCTGCTTAACGGGCCGGGTCAATCCGGACCCGACCGACCCGACCCAAAACTGGACCGATTTAAAATCGAAATCGGGCTAACCGGTTCCGAACCGGTCCGATATCTTACCGGTTCCGGACCAAACAGATCCGATTCTGGGATGAACCGGAACCGGATCCATTATTTTTAAAATTTTTTTGTTTATTTATTCTGGTATATATTCGATATTTGAAAAAAAAAATTCAACAAAATCGGTTCCGGGTTGGAACCGGTCCAACCCGGAACCTGTTGGATTTGAACCGGATCCGATCCGGTTCCTTAACGGATAGGATCGGTTCCAAAATTTTTGGATCCGGTTCCGGATCATTTCGAACCGGATTGAGCCAATAAGCACCCCTACCCATACATGACTGTGATGTCCCCGAAATGATTAATTGCAATTAAAGCACTAATTATGTTTAGGTGATTAATTATGTGGATAATTGATTTACGTGTTGAAATTCATTATCACGATGAAATGCTTAGTCACATGATAGGCATGACCCGGGGGGTTACGTTTCAAGGTGCATGTTATGCATGATAGAAAATGGGGTGTTAACATGATTTAACTTGTTGATCGTTAATTATGAGGAAAGTATGAATTTAATGAAGTTGGTTGCATTTTTGTAAAATGCTTTTAAAATACCATGTTGGGGTATTTTATACATCATGTTAATTTTGGGTACAATTTAATTAACCCATATACCCCACTACACCCTCCTTCCCCTCACTTTACCTTTTCACTCTTAAATCCCCAATTTCATCCCAACCCTATCATTTTCATCCCATTTTCGTCCAAGCCAAGGAGGAGGAGGAGAAATCCTTGCACACTCTCCATTTGTTGAAATCTTAGTAAGATTTTGGATCCTCAAGAGGTATGGAACCAATCCTAAAGTTTTTATGAAGTTTGGATTTGAAATGGGATGATTTTGAAGTGATTTATGTGGGTTTGGTTGGGTATGTGTTGTATGTTGTTGGGGTATGATTTTTGGAGTGTTTTATGTGGGTTTTAGTGGGTTATGATGTTGTTGATGTTGTAGGAAAGTTTGGTTTTGTAAGGCATGAGGATGAGCTCGAAAATTGTACAAAAATGGCGAAAAATCGCGCACCAGCAGGTGGCGATCGATCGCCTGAAATGAGGCGATCGATCGCCGATGGCCAGTAGCCATTTCACGTATCAGGCGATCGATCGCCTAAAATTAAGCGATCGATCGCCGCAAGGCAAAAGAGCGAGGCGATCGATCGCCTCAAGTAGCGATCGATCGCCACTGTGTAAAACATGGAAAATGATGATTTTTGTTGAATTTTTGGTATTTGGCTATTGTTTAGCTTCTAATATCGATTTGTATGGTTGTGTGGAACCATCCCAGGTGCCAACAACATGGAGAAGATAGAGTTCTTCAATTTCTCCACTTTTGGAATTAAGGTACGTAAGAAGCGTACGGGCATCGGACGGTAACACACTCCTAACTATGACTATGTATTGATTGCATAAGTATTTATGATGATGATGACTATGATGACGATGTTTATGATGATGATGCTTACGATGATGATTATGATGATGATGCTTACGATGATGATTATGATGATGATGTTTATGATGATGATGCTTACGATGATGATTATGATAAGTAAGTTTATGATGATGATGTTTATGATGATGATGCTTACGATGATGATTATGATAAGTAAGTTTATGATGATGATGTATATGATGATGATGTTTATGATGATGATTGCGATAAGTAAGTTTATAATAATGTTATACGATGTTTAAAAAAGGGGTAAGATGCCCATATGGTAAGATGTCATACAATGTTATTATGTGGTAAGATGCCACGGAGTAAGATGCCCATATGGTAAGATGTCATACGATGTTATCATGTGGTAAGATGCCACGGGGTAAGATGCCCATATGGTAAGATGCCATACGATGTTATTATGTGGTAAGATGCCACGGGGTAAGATGCCCATATGGTAAGAGGCCATACAATGTTATTGTGTGGTAAGATACCACGGGGTAAGATGCCCATATGCATGAAGGTAAATCAGGGTTAACAAGAAGAAGTTAACGAATAACCAGCAAGTTACTTAACCAAGACTTCGTACATTTACTGTTGTATTTTGTTATGATGCTTATATGATGATGATGTTATAAGATGATGATATTTATAAAATGATGATATTTATATGATGATGATGCTATATGATGACGATGTTATAAGATGATGATGATGTTATAAGATGACGATGCTATAAGATGATGATGCTTATATGATGATGATGTCATAAGATGATGATATTTATAAAATGATGATGCTTATATGATGATGATGTTATAAGATGGTAATATTTATGAGATGATGGTTTTAATCATTCATGTCAAGAATTAATGATTATAGGCATGGCTATGAAACATGGACAACCAAAGAGGGTTAATGCGATTAACCAGGAAGTATACGTTACCAATTATTTTCATGCATTTATTTATATGCCATTGCCTTATGATGTTAAGTAACGATGTACATGCTCATGATGGGTTGTTCTTGTAGGTACACTTTTGGACCGAAGGGCTAAGGGTCGGGTTGAGACAGTGAGCTAAAAGGAGCATGAAAGAAGATAGGATACAGGACTTTTGGATAGTCTCTACTCTAGGAGTAGTATAATTCTATCGTTTTAACATTCATTATTGGGAATGTAATGAGTTAAGTTTTGAAATTTCATTGTTGGCCTGTAACTTTATTAGCTCAAAGCTACAACCGGAACCCTAAGACGTTATTAATGCATGTTTAGTCCATAATTTGTGTATTAAGATGATGTTAAGGTAGGAAGACCCTACAATGACCATTTCTCTATTTAATGGATCAAACAAATTTTAAAAAAATAATTATTTATATATAATAAAAAAATAATCACAAATTGAGGTTGTGTTTGGATTGAATGATTTGATTTGAAGGAAAGGATTTGATTTGGAGAAGGATTTGAATAATGAATTTGAAATGACACACATCTTGTGTGTATTTCAAATCCATCGTAATTACTATTATATCTACATAAATTAAGAAATGGATGTATTTGAAATCAGCCCAACATAAATTCAACCAAACAATCAAATGGATTTGAATCCAATACGAAGGACCCTGATATTATTTTAAAATATAATTATATTTTATCTATGATTTTTATTATATATAACTGTGTGTTATACAGTTGTTTTTAAATTTTAGCCAAATCCATGTTGACCAAAGATAATATATTAGCTGATTTATTTATTTATATTTCATTTTTATTTTTCTGCATTTATGGTTAATTTTTTTAGTAATAACATAGAATAATAATCCGAAGGTGAAAACGGTCGACAAATTAGAATAGTATAGTTCGGGCGGACCAGCCAATCAAATTTAAGAGTTTACAATATGTGTTATGATATTGTAGATTTTCTCTCTTCATTTACTTTCCGATTTCCGATCCGGAGAATTCAGAAGGAAATCAAGTCTCTGCAATCAATCAAGAGGCGAAATTTTGGGGCATAATTTATTGCTTGATTTGCAGTGACGGTGATTTGATGTGTAATTTAACTCGTTTGCATTCATTCATTCATGTGTGTGTTTGCTCGCAGAAAAGTTGTTATTGTATGCACGTAGATTGAGGAATCGAATCGAGTTATAGAGAGTCAATTTTAGGGCTGGTGGATTTGGATTTATACGGATCATTGTAGATTACAATGCGGTTCAGTGCATCACCAGAGGGGAATCAGGATCGTTGAATAGCTGGCAGATCTGATGGTGAGGAGTTCATTATCGTTTTCGACCGGTGTTTTTGTTTTAGGAAGGTGATCATTAGCTGTAATAGTTGTGGCGGTAGTGGTGAAAGAGATTATTTGTTGAAGTATAGGAGGGCAAAAGGGGAAAAGAGGAGGAGGAGAGTGACGGCGGAGGAAGATGCAGCTGCACTTCTCACCTAGCATGAGAAGTATAACGATATCATCGAGCAGCAGTGGAGGAAATGTCAATGGAGGAGTTGGAGATTTAATGAAGATCAAGGTCGCACCTCGCCACATTCCGTACCGCACTCTCTTCCATACAATATTGATTCTTGCTTTTTTGTTGCCTTTTGTCTTCATTCTCACCGCGGTCGTTACCCTTGAAGGTGTCAACAAGTGCTCCTCAATTGGTACTTCCCTGCACCTTGCCTACAAACCCCGATGGATAGTTGCGTTTTCACGATTATTTATTTATTTATGCGATGATGTTTGTTAGATCTTGTAAACATTTGTTTCCATATACTCTGCTAATTGGATTTGCGGATTGTTTAGGGAGACTGGTTTTTGGATTTTGGTTCTTTCCAATTTTGTAATTTGTACATTTTGTAGTTTGTACATGATTATGGATGTTCATTATATGGGTTCTTCTGCCCCTTTATTATTAAAATCAAATACCAATGCGAAGATAAACCTACTGGTGAAAGTATTTTCATATTTAACCTTAACAGCATCAGGCATACTTTTTGCTCTGAAGATTCTGATTTTATTTTGGCACTAAAAGTTTAGCTTATGGGGTGAGATATCCTAATTTATTTAGCTGTCTTTTCCCGTTCTCAATGCACTAGCGTCTCTATTACTTTTTTTTTCTCTGCTATGATTGGTCATATATTATTGAAGCTTAGATCTAAAGCCTAAGTTTTCGAATTGGCTTGTAGTAAAATATTGGAAAAGATCAAAAAGTGAGTTTTGGCAAGTAGATCTTGGTGCACTCAAGCGTACTCTTGTGCCTGTAGTACATCTTTCATGGTCTATATAACCATATAAATTCATAAAAGAATACCTGGTTGACCACATCCTATGTAGAAGAAACTTCACTTGGCCCTTTTATGGCAAAGGTCACGGTAGCATGAAACTAAACTACTGAATCGGTAATTCTTTGATCATTCGGTAAAATGTCGATCCACTTCAATATGTTATCTTATAATGGTGGACATAGTTGAAAAGTGGTTGACGAAGAGGATCTGTTTGGCTTCGCTCAGGAGAAACACGAGGCGGTTAGGGTTTGTGCAGGAAAGATGCAAGGTAGCGGCAACTAGGGTTCGATCAGGAAAGACTCGATGAGGCGGCGGTGAATAGGGTTCGTGCTGGAAAGACGCGAAGAAGTGACTAGGGTTCACGCAGGAAAGATGGGAAACAGTGACGATTGCTAGGTTTAAAGCAGCTACAACTCGCATAGGAGAGGCGAAAAACGATGGTTAGGGTTTTTGTTTACATGGCTAGGATATCATGTCCTTTAATAAAAGGAGCAAAAGATATGGAAAAATCATAATTTTATTGCTCATTTAGAATGAGATATAAGATACATATTTATAGATTCAACCAACAAAGCTAGAAGTCTTATCTATCGAGAAGTCTAATCTAGATAAATCTAATCAACAAACAAGGTTTAAAATATAAAAACTTATTCATCCTAATCATCAAAATAATCGGATGATGCATATTCAATGTTTCCAACGGGTCACAACGATAACCTTACAGAATTCTTTCTGTCTAAATCAACTGCCTCTAATTGCTTTCTTAAGTGACTGAAAGAAACTGATGCACGTTTCCTCCTCTTAGTCTGTCTCAATCTGTCAAGTTACTGATAATGTTGTATGCTTTGAATAGAAATAAGTTGTAATTTACCTTCCATGCTATGAAGATTTACTGCCTTTTCTGATCTTTACTTTGTCTTTTGGACTCCCTTTTGATGGAACTTCTTCAGTTATGTTTGTCTCCTCTTTGGCCGCTAGGTATTGGTCCAGTGTTATGGCATAGTTTTCTAATATCATGTTGATTATTAAATTGATGACTTAAGGAAGATGAAAAAAAATAGTGACTGACAGGGTATAGATATAGTTGCGACTATTGTCGTCGTATTATTAGCATGTGTCAAGCCTTAATCTTGCCTTTTTTTTTATCTGAATAAATTTCCATTACACAATAAAATCTTGCCTTTCTTTCTTATTTCTTTACAGTCCCGAATTTTCCTGCATTTTAAGATGTCAAAGTTTTATTATACTGTTGCAGATTGTTTAGGACGGCGTTTGGGGCCAAAGCTTCTTGGTAGAAATGATGATTCCGGGGTAAACATCTTTTGTTATCTTCTTTGAAATCTTATGCATATTTATTTTAATTTTGATATTCACGGTTTAGTTAGATATGCATTTACACTGTTCCATATTTTTATAGCATTGCTGAAAATTTGTTGTTGTTGTTATGAAAGAGGATGGTCAAGGACTTTGTTAAGATCCTGAATCAAGTGAACTCTGAGAAAGTCCCTGATGGTCTGAAGCTCCCAGACTCTTTTAGTCAACTTGTTTCTGGAATGAAAAACAACAAGCACAGTTCAAAAGAGTTTGCTTTAATTTTGAAAGGAATGGTAGGTATTCCTGACTGGTGGCCATCTTAATTTGCCAAATTTTATGTTGCTGTGTTTATTTTCATCAGCCTTACAGATTCCTAACCATGTTACCTTATAATGCCCCTCTTTATGTTTTATATCTCCTTCCACCCATACTTTGTGTTAATCTTCTTTTAGGTTTTGCTTCGCATAAATTTTTTTTTATTACATGTTTGGTACAAATCAAATGTAATGATATACTGAGATGATTACAATCTTCATATGCTGCATTTTAAGTGCGATTGTATGGATTTTCCTAGGTGAGTCTAACCTTTTAATGTGGAAATTGTGTATCCTCTAACAGATGGAGAGATATGAAAGGGAGATAAGAGAGTCCAAGTTCGCAGAGCTAATACATAAACACTTTGCAGCCAGTGCAATTCCTAAGGGCATTCACTGCCTTTCATTGAGGCTGACCGATGAATATTCTTCCAATGCTCATGCACGAAAACAGTTACCTTCTCCAGAGTTACTTCCTTTACTTTCTGACAACTCCTATCATCACTTTGTGTTGTCCACAGACAACATCCTTGCCGCTGCGGTTGTCGTTACATCTGCTGTTCAATCATCTGTAAACCCGGAAAGGATTGTTTTTCATGTCATAACTGACAAAAAAACATATGCAGGCATGCATTCATGGTTTGCCCTAAATCCCGTGTCTCCAGCTTTAGTTGAAGTAAAAGGTGTTCATCAATTTGATTGGTTAACAAGAGAGAATGTCCCAGTTCTTGAAGCTGTGGAGAACCATAATGGGATTCGGAATTACTACCATGGAAATCACATTGCTGGGGCCAATCTTAGTGATACCACCCCACGAACATTTGCGTCTAAATTACAAGCTAGAAGTCCAAAGTATATTTCATTGCTCAACCATCTTCGTATATACCTTCCAGAGGTGATCATTTGGCTATTGAATCTGTACAAGTGGTGTAAGTTTTCATAATATTTAAATTAGAAAAAAAATCTTGTGATATTGAGAGGGATGTACGGCATGCCACCATCAAACATGGCTTAATACCATTCCTTCGAGAAATCGACTATCTGAAACTTTTGCTTCTGTTTGTTAAAAACTAACATTTTTAATCTGGTTGTGATTGTGGAAATCAAAGATTTACTGGATGCAAAAGTTTTGCGAATTAGTCATATATAAGCAGATAGAGGCAGTTAACTTAGTGACCAAATCTTCCGTGAAGCTAACCTGCCTCTCCATGAAGCCCGACGTTTTTTGATCTTTCCTGGGGTTTCTGTCAATTAAATACTTACCAATTTTAGTAGTTATCTCATATTCGTTACAGCTTGAACTGGAAATTGGTATAATCATTGTTTGCCTGGCATTATCTGTCACCTTCCATTTGTTTTTTTCCGTTTCAAGTCTAAGAAAATGTTGCCCTATATCTCGCAGCTATTCCCAAACCTTGACAAGGTGGTGTTCTTAGATGATGATGTTGTGATTCAACTTGATTTATCTCCCCTCTGGGACATCAACCTCAATGGAAAAGTTAATGGAGCTGTTGAAACCTGTAAAGGTGAAGATGAGTGGGTCATGTCTAAGCATTTTAGAAACTATTTCAACTTCTCTCATCCACTAGTTGCTAGGAATTTGAATCCCGAAGAATGTGCATGGGCATATGGAATGAATATATTTGACTTGCATGCGTGGCGGAAGACAAATATCAGAGATACTTATCATACCTGGCTCAATGAGGTACACTAAAATTTCCTTTTAATTTATTTTTTGAGACATTTTCCTTATGTATTGAAGGGCTGGGTAATAAATTTTGTGTTTATTGTACACGTGGAAGGTTCAGGATCATTATTGGCCAGAATTTTAGATCATGTTATGTGTCTTGTAAATTTAATGTCATTACTCCACAGCTAACTATAAATTTATTGGTATGTACTACTGTTGAGTTCGGCCTTGCTTTTTGCCATGTTTCACATAGCATTAATAAGCTTTGTTGTGGTTTCATATGTTTCTATTCTGTTCCGTTTCACCTATATTGTAAATGCAGGCTCTCATTATGTTTCTTTAATGTATTCTGCTTTATGTTAGGGATCATATGACAATTTTGTTATGATGCTTGTTTTCTTCTTCACTGGCTTCGCTGTTATTGCAGAATTTGAAGTCAAACCTGACATTATGGAAACTTGGAACTCTTCCTCCTGCTTTAGTTGCCTTTAGGGGTCATGTTCACCCAATTGATCCTTCCTGGCACATGCTTGGGTTGGGCTATCAGAACAAGACCGACATTGAAAAGGTGAAAAAAGCGGCAGTTATTCACTACAATGGGCAGTCAAAACCATGGTTGGAGATTGGTTTTGAGCATCTTCGCCCATTTTGGACCAAGTATGTTAACTACTCAAACGAATTTGTTAGAAATTGCCACATTTTGGAGTAGTAATCAGCCAATTGAAGTGTGCACCAGTGAAAACGGCTTGATAATATGGATCATTATGGGTGTTTGTGAGGCATATAAATTGGTGCTACAGTTGAGCAAGAAAGAAACTTGTGTCTGTTTCATAACGGATTAACAAAATGTTGATTTGCTTCTGTGCTTGAAGTCCGATGAAGGAAACTGTTTGCGATACTGGGATTCTAATTCCTTCTAATTTTTATTAGACAAGTACATTATTTTGAACTCCATGATGACGAACCCCCTCCGCCTACTCGGAAGGGAATAACAGCATATGTTCTTGATGATGCATGGAAGGATAGAGCTAATGTGTAGATCCTCTATGAGGTTCCCTCTGGCTCCCAGTGGCCGTGGAGATGATTCTTCTCTCATTTGTTGTATTTGTTTTCTTTTCAGATTTTGTTTCGAGTTCCCAATTTTTACCCATTTTTACGACATTCATCATCGTGGTGATTATAAGTCGATCGTTAGATTGTCATTAATGAGTTGGGGAATATCATAGGCTATTTGTTGCTATTTGTTATGTATCATTCGCGCAAAGCAAAATAAATATGCAGATGATTCTTTAATCAAATTCTATGACTAGATATTCATTCTGGCTTTTGTTCTGGCCTTCTGGGCTGGGCTAGTAATTATAGTGATTACAAGTTCATTTCACACACACAACATTCATCCACGAAATTGTGAATACAGATACGCAATGAAATTATATAAGCTAGAATGACCAAGGCAGGTTTGTAGGAACTTAAACACCGCTGATAAGAAGAAAAAGATACCAAGACTACATTGATGATGTTTGGAACTTGATCAACACAATTAAGTCTTCATGAATTGCCTCTAATATCTGGATCACACATCTCTTAATAGCATCGGCCAAGTTTCAAGAGTACAGGCAAATCAGCATGTTCCTAGAAAATAAAATACATCACATCAAGCTACTATGTTCTAAAGAATAAAACTAATTCAGTTGAGGATCAAAGAATGGTACTAAATAGTTAATACCTGGTTTAAGGTAGCTTTCATTCCTCTGACGGTTCATCTGTATCAGATAAGGGCAAGAGGGTACAAATCCCAAGAACATGCCCGTTAAGGCACACATAGTACTCGATGCTATCTTCATAAGCACCCAATCGACAAGTAGCACTGGGTGGTATCATATTAGCCGCCAGCATGTTCCATAGCTTAGCCTTACAATAGGGACACACCTCGGTTGGATGAAGAGGAGCAATCCTCTGAATCAGCATTTTCCTAACCTTTGATGACGTGAAGGATTTAAATATCCCACGGAAAAAACCAATATCCCCTTCGTCCCCTTGGTCTAGATGTTCGCAAGGATCAGAGACATATAAAACATCTGTCCGACATTGTGGTAATAAGAAGCTCTTTCCTGATGTCCTTGAGAATCTTGTTCTGTAGACAAAGTGGCCAGAGATTTGAATACTATTGAACAAACCATCCTTTCCACACCCGTAACAGTACACGAGTAACTTGCCAAGTGCCCTCCAATTACCATCCACACTATGACTTCCACTAGACTGCAAATCAAGCATCATCTTAGGGGCTCGTGTCTTACAGAACTCTTTCCAAAGAACACGTTTAGCTAGATCATCAAACCATTTGCAAGCACAAGAAAGTGCCGCAGTCAATTTTGGGTTCCACTTCAAATGATTGAAAACTAAGAATATGACTTCTTCGCTGAGATGCCCTTTCGTGCAAACACAAGTTGATGAATGTAAGCAGCGCAATTGCTTTGTGCGATTCATACTCCTCGCCTGGTAATAGAGACAGAAAGAATGACAGATATCTCAATTTTAACATATCAAATTGGAATGCAACCTATACAATTAACTTTGTAAGTGATAAAACATACAAACTTCCATTGGTAGGATCACATCATCCCACAAGTATAAACCAAGAGAACATGATTAATAAAGTCTCGTACAACCGACAACAACTAACACCAGAGACATCTCACATCTCAAATGCAAAAGAATGAGTAGGATGTCATAGGTGAAGGGGGAACCCAAAGAAAATTGAAATTTTAGTTTATTTTTTCTAAAAACTCAAGTTTCACCCTCCTAATTCTAGCGAGTCAGTCTCTAGCTCCCTCACCAAGAAATCCTGAGTTATCCCTTGAACTTGTATGCGACTAATAAATAAACATCTGGGATTGGTAAAAAGTGTTCGTTGAACCTATCATGTAAGAACGAACTGCAAGTAAATCATGAAGCAAGATCGAACACGACGAAAGACCACCTATTCAGAATTTGCCGCCGATGAAGAAAACATTATCCACTCAGAAGAAAAGATGCACACATGACATCAAACACACTCAAAGAACAAATGTTGTCATGACAATCTTTCTATTGATTAACACCAAAATCGAACACAGGTAAGAATTATAAGAATTGGAAATTTCCCTCAAGAGTCACATCGCTCAATACATAACGAACCCAGAACCAGAAGATAACATCAAATCACACTCCACAACGTGCAACCAGCAGTTAAAAAAATATTAGTAACAAACTATGCGTCAACAAAATAGTGAGAAATTTGAAAAATCGTAACTTGTAAAAGGCACCATGAAAGCTCTAATATACAATAATCCACAAGTGAATTTATAATAATTGAGAATTATATATTCATCAAACTAAAGCAAAAGATTTAAGAGAACCTCCATATATTGCAGCATGATTCAGCACTCAATCACAAACCTAAGCTATAAAAAAACTAAAACCCAGTTCAAATTTCGCACAATCACGATGAACCATCACTAAACAATCATCCGAAAAAGTACAAAAATCGTAAAACACAGTGGTTACAAAAAAATAAAATAAAATTGTTCAATCAATCAACTGGATCATACAATCACGACCACAAATCCAAACCTTAGTTGAAAATCAAACTAATTCAGCAACTGTTCCCAAATCTCAGCTGCATGGACAAGGAACAAAGATTTTAGGGATTCGCATGTAATGGAATCTGAGACACCACAATCCACACGCACGATTCAGCCAAGATAATTTTGTGGACGATATTTGTGGTAAATGATAACCTTAACACGCTGTCACTTGGGTTTTAATTTTCCCATGGAAATTGGTGCTTCCTCTCTCTTATATGTACAAACACTCCTGTAAAGAGCTGGTTTGGCAGATGACCTGAAGGTCATTGGCCAAAATTTCTCCTCTGTAAATACCAATACCAATATCATATATTTCTAGGATATCATAATCCGGGTTTTTTAATCAAATATTCGATTTTCGAAAATCATTTAACAATTTAACCGATTTTTTTTTAATTATCAAACTAACCTAAGTCGCAATGTCAGATGGCGACTTCATTTGAAGTCGTCATCTGACAATGGCGACTTTAATAAAAAAAAGTATTTTTTTTGATGTCGCCATCTGAGTTGGCGACACCAATTTAATTTATTGATGTCGCCATCTTAGTTGGCGACATCAATTTAATTTATTGATGTCGCCATCTGAGATGGCGACATCAATGTAATTTATTGATGTCGCCATCTGAGATGGCGACACCAATGTATTTTAACTAACAACCCTAACCCTTTTCCTCGCCGCTGCACTCGCTCATTCTCTCATTTTCTTCTGCTGCGAAAATTTCTTCCATCGTTCTCATTTCTTTCGTCCGCTCGTTCTCAAATTTTCTTCCAACATCTCTGCAAAAATCAAGCTATTTTTTTCCAAAATATTTAAGGTAAGCTTTTTTATTTTGTTATTTGTGTATCGTAGATAAATTATGATTTAGATATATTTAATAGGAGTATATTATTTGTTGGTGTATATTTTGATGATGTGAATAATTAAAATTCAAGTTGACTTCGGAGGGCGGCGGCGGTAGCCGGCGGCGGCGTCGGCCGGTGGTGGCGTCGGCAGGTGGTGGGCGGCGGCGGTGGGCGGCGGACGGGTAGTTTTTGTAATGTTGAGATTAATGTTGTTAATTTTTGTATTATATTTCAGGATGGATCAAATGAGACAACCAGGCCCGGTTGACACACATCTTTTGTCGTTGCAGTCTTCACATCGATCTGAGGATGTATGGGCAGGTGATATGGATAGTATACTTCGTGTGAGAAACCCAGATAGCTATTTTTGGGATATGTGTCCATTAGATATACGTGTTGTTAATTTGTTGTACGTTATTGGATTTTATGGTATCTATAGGTGTGGTAAGATTGAACTTGACATGCACCTGATCACGACTTTAGTTGAGAGATGGCGCCGTGAAACACACACGTTTCATTTTAGATCAGGAGAAGCGTCCATCACACTGCAAGACATTGCAGTAATATGGGTGTTGCCAGTAGATGGCATCGTAGTGTCTGGAATAGATTATGATAGGACTCTACCTGAATAGCAAGAATATTGCCATATATATTTAGGATCCATACGATATATCAAGGATTTTAAAGGTGCGAGGTTGAGGTTAGTTGTTTTGAAAATCATTTGCTGCAAAATCCCTTGGGGGTACCTAGTACGCCAGATGATGTTGCTAAGTTTACAAGGGTTTGTGCGTTATTGATGTTAGGGGGGATTATGGGCCCTGATTCCTCAGGCAATTTTGTTAGGTTATTGTATTTACAGAAGTTGGAGGATATCGACTCTGCCAGTACATATAGTTGGGGCAGTGCTGTGTTGGCATACTTATATCGTGAGTTGTGCACGTCATCAGAGAAAGGGAAAAAAGTTATAGGTGGTGCATTGCAACTCTTACAGGTAAATAATATGTTGTTTGTTTTAATAATTAAAATATGTTTCTGGTCAATCTAACTTGTGTAATTGATGTCACTACAATAAATGAGATTTGGGTATGGTCACGAATCCCAAGTTTGACTCCGCAATTGGGTAGCGATAGATCTGATATTGGGCCAATAATGGTCGGCCCAGACAATGTGTTACCTTCTGCTCCATATGGTGTAAGGTAATACGAATATGCATTGTTTTATAATTGATTTTATGTGTTAATGCATTTAATCATTTATTTGAATATATACAGGTGGTCATGTCATTTAATCTTTATAGAAACTGGGAGTCATTCCATACGCATCATAAGGGACATCCTCGATGACCAGCCAGTAACTCAAGTAAGCATGCTGTTAATTAGTTTGTACAAAAATACACTCTTTTCATAGTATGTAAAGCAATGTTGTTTTGCAGTTTAATTGGCAGCCATACCCTGATGAGTACACTGAAGGAATCACTGAGTTGGGGACATATAAAGGACCGTTGATTTTCTTCGACATAGTTGAAATGCAACGGTCTGATCGAGTACTGCGACAATTTGGGATGCTACAAGATATCCCAGAAGATCCACCATCGGGGGATGAGGCATTGCATAATGTTGGTCGAAGGGGAAACGTCAACAAAAACTGGAGCACTAGGCATAGAGCACACATACTTTGCTGGGAGAGGGCAAATGATCTACGTGTAGACAGACCACGATTTACTGACGGTGGTTACTACGTTGTTGGCGGATACAGTGAGTGGTATGAACAAGTCACACGTAGATACATTGGGCGTCAAGAATATTTTGTACAGACAGGATATCAACATGGTGATGGCCCGGCATGGCAGCATGTGGTACGTTAATTACGTGAAATTTTATTTTTATATTTGTGTTTCGATGTATAAATTTTATATGGACTTTTGTACTTTGCAGATTGAGCGGATGGAACAGTTAACTACAAGCTATGACCGACATCTGGCTGATGGAGTGCCTATTACGACAGAGTCGATGAGGCAACACAGGACTATGTTCGACAATGTGGTGCGAGTGGCTCGTGAACGACGAGACAGAAACTTCCCGCCATACAATGAAGTCCAGCCTGTTGATACACGTCGGTTCCATGCAGGCACTCCATCTACACATATGCAGACAGATAATGCAGGTCCATCTACGTGAACAGATATTGCAGGTCCATCTGCACATATGCAGACAGATATTGCAGGTCCATCTACGTGGACAGAGCCAGATATGTGTACAGACTATATATTCCTGTTCCTGTACAATCATATGATTTATCTCCCTTCACGACATATCCCTCCATGTCCACTCAACCCCAGTTCAGCAGCATGGGTACAGATGTCAGTCTTGAGTTTGCGACATATGCAGCTAGGACTTCACCTTTCGATGTCTCGCCAGTTCTATTCCCTCAACTGACGCCAATTCAGCAGCCTGCCAACACACCTGTGGCAAGGGAAAGGGGCGAAGAAGTCGTTCAACAACGAAGAGTTAGAAGACAGACAAATCCTCCTCCTTGTGGTACTGGAGGAAATCTAGCTCATCGTCGTCGTCGGTGAAGTCATCATTATGTTGTAAATAGTAACCGATTCGTATAGATTAAATTTGAGAAAATGTTTGTTCTTTGAGCATAAAATCGACATACAATAATTTCGTAATTAAACGTACAATAATGTCACAATAATGTAACGTAAACATACAATAATGTCACAATAACGTAAAATCATTTACACAATAAACATACAATCAATTACACGTTCAAAAATTTATTGATTTCGAGAAGTTGAAGCACTTTGTCGTCTTGCACGGGCTTCTGGCCAGTCCATCTCATTCTGAATGCGCGTTTTTTTCGATCTCGACCTACTCTTCTGCTTTTTCGCAGAGCGGAGTTGTGGTACAACTCAAAACATGGGGTGTCCCAATGCTCCTCCCCCACATTGGTTCGAATTCTCCTTGATATGTGCTCCAATATTCATTCATATTGTAATATGGCTTCACAAAAGTTTTAGCGTTTAAGCCATACTTTCGACACACTTGGATCACATGCGAGCAAGGTATTCCGAACTCTTTCCATTTTCCACAAGAGCATTCCCCGGATTTTAAATACACAACATGCGTATTACCCCCACGTCCTGGTTGTACTCTTGTGATAACAGAAGCGGTTAGACGTCTACGATCGAACATCTGGACATCATGATGGATGGAATGATAGTCAGCACGACCATATCTTCCGAACACATAATCTGGCCATTCTTGATTATTTTGAATCATTCGCTCTGTCTTCTTAAGCCGTTCGAAAAAACATAGCACACAACGATCAAAAGTTAATTGCACAATGGCGGTGATTGGAAGTCGACGAGCACCTTTCATAACTCCATTTATGCATTCTGACATATTTGTGGTCATGATACCACAACTCCAGCCTCCATCATGAGCAAGCGACCATTGACACTTATCAATACGACTCAAGTAATCAAAAGCCCTTGGTTCTATAAGTTTAATCTCTTCCATTGTGCGATCAAATTTTCTGACCTGATTTTCTTATCTCGCTCTCCAACACAAGTCTTTAAAATGAACGGATTTGAAGCGACTATTAAAGTTTGAACAAACATGTCTGAAACAAAATCGATGTACTCCAAGGGGTGATTTGAAGTCAGGAATACAATCGGCTGCAACAATGAGGCCTGGATGACGGTCAGAAATCAAACATACACCACCCTCAGATCTTCTCACAATATGCTTGCTAATCATCTCCAAAAACCATCTCCATGACACAAAGTTTTCTTCGTCAACAATTGCAAATGCCAAAGGTAAGATTTGATTATTCGCATCCATTGCCATGGCAATCAACATCTTATGTTGATATTTCGTATACAGATGTGTTCCATCCACACTTATTACCCGGCGGCAATGTTGAAATCCTTGTACACATGGATGGAGGCCCAGAACACGTAATTCAAAGTCTTTTCTATTGGTCTGGCATTTTCAAGGTGAACCCACTCAACGACTGTGCCGGGATTCCATTTTTGCAAAGCTCCCATATAGTAAGGCAATTTCCTCACGGAGCTCTCCCATGTTCCGTACACATTCTCAACAGCACGTCGTAAACTAAACCATCCTTTTGCATAGGAGATCTCAAATCCATATTTATCTTTCACTGTTTGAATTACATACTTTATTTCGTAAGCTGGATCACGCCGAACAATTCCCACTAACAAGCTAGCAATCATGTTTTTGTCCAAATTTGCATGATCGACCGACAGCTCACTCAAAAGGCAAGTGTGAGAACCTCCATACTTGTTTATTTTGAATAAACCAATTTTTTCTTCAACGAGGCCCGCATGTACCATCTACAAGGCATATCTTCTGTACTGTGTTTGCACACCACTTTCCACAATGTTTTTGTACTCTTGACAACGCGGTACTCCCGTTTCGCAACACGTACAGAGTAATCATTTACAGCTGCCTGCAAATGAGCTTTATTTTTGAAAACCATATCTAGATGGATATCCCCTTTGGAGTAGTCGTAATAACTCCTCCATCTACCTGTTGGAATGTCTAATGAGACTCCAAATACTTCGGGATGTGTCATTGAGAAGAATGGAATTGTTGGATAAAGGACATGAGTATTTGTTGTGGTTGTGTCTGGTACATTATCTGGCACTTCTTCAATATCAACCTCATCGTCATCAGACTCATCCTCAGATGGAATTCCCTCCGGTTCAGTCTGAAAATCATCTCCAAAATCCACAAAACTGTCTGCTAGTGGCTCGGGAACAATATTGTCAGCAACTATAGGAGCATCATCTTGAATCCTAGAGGTAGTTGGTCTTTCTGTATCTACTATAAATGGACCACTACCACTTGTTGGCATTTCTGTAATAAAATCATAATCTCTCCGTTCTGTTTGTATATATATCTCCAAACAACTATAATTTTGTTCAGAATCCAATACCCATGCTAAATTGTAATCACTGTCAACGGGAAAAATTGTTTAGTTTTATCCCAGAAAAATCACTAAATATATATTTACAATATATTTTCAGAATGAACTGGTTACGGTCGATGCCAGTAATATCATATACGTCGTTCACTAACTGCAAATAATTAATAGTGCGAGATATTGTCATGCTTTTCGACGGACCACGATCATATCTAACAGATTCTGAATCTTGTAATATATCGCCTCCCCAGTACAACAAAACTTTAATTGACATACCTTAAAAATAAACACAAATTTTATAAATTAGTACAGTATATATAATATTATTAAATTTAATTATTTGTATAACAACATACCTGCAGAGAAAATATTCACGAATTCTGAAAAGAATTTGAATTTCACGAATTCTGAAGAGAATTTGTTCGAAAGCCGAAGAGATTTTGCTTTATATTTCAAAATGAGTAACATTTTGTTCAGTTTTATAGACAAAGTAATTGATTATTGTCGCCATCTAAAATGGGGACATTAAATAAAGGTTTTTTTTGTCGCCATCTCAGATGGCGACAATATTTAAAAACAAAAATAATTTATGTCGTTATATACCGACACCGGCGAAAAAAATAATTTTTTAATATAATGTCGCCATCCTACATGGCGACATCTTTTAAAAAATTATTTTTTAAAAGATGTCGCCATCTAATTTTTTAAAAGATGTCGCCATGTCAGATGGCGACATCAGAAATAATATATTTTTTAAGAATTTTTATGAAAGTCGCCATGTCAGATGGCGACTTCACCTAAAATCGCCATCTGACATGGCGACATCGGAAAAATAATATTTTTTTTAAGAATTCTTTCGGAAGTCGCCATATCAGATGGCGACTTCACCTAAAGTCGCTATCTGACATGGCGACATTGGAAAAATAATATTTTTTTAATAATATTTGTAGAAGTCGCCATGTCAGATGGCGCTTCAAATGAAGTCGCCATCTGACATGGCGACTTAGGTTACTTTAATAATAATAAAAAAAAAACGATTATTTTGTTAAATAAATTTTTTTTTCGATTAAAAAGTTAAAAACCCCTCATAATCCCTCCGACGTGGCACGTCCTTAATTTTCTAAGAGAATAAACCACACGCGCTTGTCAGAAGTACACTTTTGGAGGTAAAATATACTTATACACTATATTACTACATGGAAATGTAAAGCTATGCATTTAGCTTACCCATTTCACTGAAAATTACTTAGTAAGTTGATCACGATTTATATTAGTATGTTGTAGCCTATGTATTAGTATCTTAGAATCATTGGCCCCATAATCCTATACCAAAAAATTGGGACCAACATACTAAGTAATTCTTAGTGAAATGGTTAAGATAAATTCATATTTACATTTTTGCATAGTAATATAGTGTATAAGTGCATCCGTTTTCTTGCTTGTTAGCGCCCCCTGCCCTGTTTGATTAGTTTAGTCATATCACAAATGAAAGTCCTTTGATAATCTCACTAATAGAAAGGGGTGATAAACAGGTTGTTAGGATCGGGGTAGTGTTTAGAAGGGGGGGTTGAATAAACACTAGATTCAATTTCGATTTTGTTCGGGTTTGCTGCAGACTGTTAAGTACTGCAGTAGCTTCTCCATATATAGCAAGTCAGCAGACACTGATTATAGTGCGGAAGACGTCTGCTGGACTTGTGAGGGATAAAAACTGACTGGTAAATAAGCAGTAAGTAAATAACACAAGTATTATTTCTGGAAGTTCGAAGCACAACGCTTCTACGTCTCCCATTCTTCATTTGCAGGAAGGTTACACTAGAAGATTTGGTTTACACTTTACAGCATACAACCTTCTTAGGCACTCACACAGCTTGGCCTAAACTCCTAGCAATCACAAATTCCTGATTTGATTACAATGATTTCTATGACACTCTCACAAATATAAACTATTAGACTTCGAGTGTTCTTCGAGCAGCAGACTCTGTTACAGTTGATCTGTCAATATATCAGTGGTAGTTTTCTTCTGCTCTTGCTGAACCTTCAACGAATATCAATGAGATGATTTGCTTTTAACGTTGAGGTGTTTCTCTTTGTTTGATCAGATGGTTCAGCTCCCTCTTCATTCTTCACTTGGGCGTATTTATAGACTCCTTGATCTTTAACGGCAACTTGTCTATATTTGGAAGAGATCCACATTCTGTTACCATTCCATATTCTGATTGTCTTCTTTCCTATTTTGTTTAGCAACGGTTCTTTTATTCTGACGCTAATGGTGGCGAAGATATAGCAGGGTGCGCCGCTATGTTGTACTTTTGTCAGAATAGGTTGTACTTGTTTTGTCTTGTTGCTTTGTGCTCTTGCTGGATGGTTAGACTTCTGCTGGCTTTCTTCGTTCAACTGGTCATTCATTCTTCTGTAACTAGTAGATGTCTTTGTTCAATGTATGACTATCCGGTAGATGTTTGTCCAGTTGGTGTCTATCCAGTAGATGTCTATCCAGTTGGTGTCCATCCGGTTGGTATCCATCCGGTTGATGTCCATCCGGTAGGTGTCCATCCAGTTGATGTCTATCACCCGGTAGGTGTTTGTGTCCAGTTGAAGTTAGTCACCCGGTAAGTGTCTGTCCGGTAGGTGTCTATCACCCGGTAGGTGTTTGTGTCCAGTTGAAGTTTGTCACCCGGTAAGTGTCTGTCCGGTAGGTGTTCATTACCCGGTAGGTGTCTGTCACCCGGTTGATGTCCATCCAGTTGATGTTTGTCACCACCAAAACTTAGAAATGTTTTCCTAACACAGGTAGCTTACAGCTACCCCAAGAAGCACAGTATCTTCCATCATGACATATAACCTAACAATATGCTATATTGTAGCCTATTGGTAACATTATAAAATGAATGAACATACCTAATATGTGATCTCGACTATCATATACGATGATATGCAACTTCAGGAAAATGAGCTAACAAGTAGTAGTTGGATGGAACCCCGAAGTGAGCTTCAGCGATTGAGAATAGGAGGGATAATAACTAAAAGATTATAACTTACAATAGTGAGTGATCCTCTAGTCGAGGAGCATACACGTATTATAGAAGGACTATGTATTTGATGTTAGTATGTGTGATATTATGATGATTCCAGTGATATGCATTTATTTATATGTTTCTTAAATTTGGTAAGAATATTTTTGTTACTTTTACAAGGTTTTAATTTTTTTTTAAAAATATGCATTTTAGTATTTTGTAATATTGTAAGACACCGTTTGAGGTGCATGATTGTGATTAGTAATCTTAGGATTACTTTTCACATCCTATGTTTGTTTCGTTTTTTTTATAAAAATTATCCTACCATATTTATCCCATTAATATCACTTTGTTACAAAATGACATAAATGCCCCTTCCCACCTTTTTTTTCTATCTTAAAATTTGAAATTCCCACAAAAAAGTACAATTTATTTCCTACAACTTGTTTTTATTATATTTGTATTGTTTTATGGTTAGCAAACTTCTTTAAATTTTAACTTACATGCTCGTAGTAATCGGCTCATAATTTTTTCGATACTTAACTAAATTACATGAGTCCAATTTAGCTTTAAAGTTAACTCAAAATATGACATTTAATATGTTTGACACTTCCCCAAATTCGTTTATTTACCTAAGACTATTTACTTTTTAGTCAATACTAAAATATCTGTAATACTATTTTCTCATTCATCACAAGTTCACATAATTTATTAATCAAGTAATGACATATAAGATCATACATTAGCATCATTACAAGTGTTTGCTAAACTAACCTAAAATTCCCAAAGCCAAACTTAACCAAAGCCAAACTTAAAATGTTCTCCAGTCCCTATGTCAATGGTTGTTTGATCTCAATCCCTTCTAATTTTATTTTCTTTTTTTGAACTCTTTGGCAAGATAAATAGACTAATTTAACCTTTTTTCCTGGTATATAAGTTTTCTTCTTCATTCCAATTTCATGAATTTCTCTCTCCTTCCACTGAAAGTCATATGGGTCTTCCATTTCATGCTTCATTGTTATGATTCCTTGGATTTTTATTGTTGTTTTTGGATAAAGATTGCTTCTCTTTTACAATTTCCCATATTGGTGGTGAAAGGAAAATGTAGAAAAGTATTTTGTGTCAATGGGTGTATATCGATCGATATCGATTTTAGAAGTTTCATTGTCACTATTATTATCACCCAAATATATTTCGTGTGGATATTTTTTGTTTGTGGCTCAGACCCTCAAGTGAAACAATGGAATTTTTCATGTACTAGCATTTTTTTAATCTTTTTGTGCGGTATAATTAGGTAGAAGTTTTGTTTTGCTTTTTTGTTGATCTTTGTGATTTTACTTATTTCCAATGGATTTCTCTATCATGTGTGTATGTTCCAGCATATGTGGGAAATGCTAATCTTGAATTGGTTGTGTGAATCGTGAGTTTGATTTAATAGATGTTTAAGCAACTTTTAAGCAATATAATTTCAATGCCCATTGGTTTTGGTCTAATGGACTTGTTTGTAAGTCTTGACGAAAAAAAAAAATAAAAAAATGAGGAGATTATCTCCAATTAATAACCGTACATTTAGACACTTGTTTTAAGTGTGTTCTGTACTGTCACGACTTATTATCTTTTTACCAACAACTAATTTGTTTTTTCATTGCACAAGAAAAGGATAGTAGATCAGAAATCAAGCATCACGCTTTGGTGAGAAGGTGTACATGATCTAGTTGCAACACTGGTAGGATGATGTTTTTGTGATGGCGCTGTTGAGTTTTTTTTAGAAAATAATTGTGTAAGAATTGGATGGTTTGAGTGTATTGTGATATAATATGATCTGCTTCCTGGGCGATGGATCGTCTGTCTTGGTCAACTTTTATGCATTTTCTTGGTCTACTTTGATCCCTTGTCATCTCCAATGCATTTCTTGGTCCTTATTCATCGTTATTAGCTCGATTTCTTCTATTCCACCTACATTTACACAAATATACGATTAGGTAGCATATGTATCAATTAACTATCAAAACATACCAAATCGTAGGCAATTAAACGCAATAGATGTGTCTATTTCTAGTCACATCAAACTCCCCCATACTTAATCTTCACTCGACCTCGAGTAAGTCAGACAAAATTACAATATTTTTGTTGGCTCATAGTATCATAACAAACTAACTTATCCCCACTTTAGTGCCTCAATAATTTTTAAACATGCATAGTAATGAAAGGTGGTGAAAAGTTAACAGTGGAACAAGTTCAATCCCTAGACATCTCATACTTAACAAAGCAGCGACGTGTGTGTGTGTGGTCATAAACAAGTGTTATGTACAAATTATAGATCCAATAAATGCAAAACCCACAATAGCTCAAGTTGCACACTAACACAAGTATAAGATCACTTGCACACTCTTCTCCACTATCTTAGCCACTCGCAAACACAAATCAAGTAGGTCTTATTAGCTTGTAGCTTGACCTATGTATTGGCTTATGAAAGAAAGTGTAAAGATGCATCAAACAAGAAAGTATGACGATATGCACAATTTAGACTTATCTTCTTGCAAGATTTTTTCTCAAACATTGTTCATTTTCTCAAGGTTTAACTCATTTACTTTCTTCTTGTGCTTTGGCTCTCCTTGGAGTCATGTTTTTTTAGCGATTTTCTCATGGCATCCATTTTCTTTCATGCATTTCATTCTTTTGACAATAAAGCTCTCAAACATATGAATCAATGACAACACGTGCATGTGAATGATACACATCATACTCCCTTCAAAGATATGGATTTAAAAATCATATTAGGCTCATTAGGAAAGACGATAAGCTAGTCAATGAATGTTGAATGTGGGTCTTTAGTATGCTTAGAATACTACCATTCTTTTTGCGTTAAAGCTCAAAGGGGATACTAGACATGATTTTGTTTACATGGTAGGCTTAGAAGACTCAAACGCATCAAAGATAGCCTATATCATTTTCATGTTCGCAAGTAGTCTAGACATAAGTCTCAAAGAGTATGTAGTTAAGTTTTAGCATGTGTCAGAGACTTCTTAAGACAATCACAAAGTCACACAATCTTCATTAAGATTTGTACACTTCACAAGTCATGACAGATTCGTTCTCAAAATATTCAACTACGAAGTCAAAGCATAATTTGCATTAGAGTTCAAAGTGTTCCAAGGTTAACAATTCACCTGTGTTCAAAAGCATGCATGCCTTTAATTAGGTTTCATCATGGTCTAGTGATTCAAAAGTCTAAGTTCATCACTAACTATGAGCTCCAAATTTTTCAAATTTTTTGGTTTTTTTGTATTTTTAAAATAAGAAAGCAATAACATACCACTAATCCCTCCCCCATACTTAAATCTTACATTGTCCTCAATGTAAGACAAAAATATAAGAAAAGAGAAAAATTTGAAACTAAGAAAGCAATAAAAGAGATGAGAAAACTAACTCCCCTTGGGTTGCTCCAAAACAGCTCCTCTGTTTAACGTCAGTGCCCGACGCTAGTCCGCTCGATCATGGTGGGTTATGAGATGTTGCTCTATCCTTCATCTTCCACCTTAAAATCTTTTTAACTGATCTAAACTTTGGCCTATTCGCCTTACTCTTCTTGGAGGTGTTACTCTTGTCCCTTACTTTTTCTCTATCAGTTGGTGATTGCTTTAGTGCAACTGTAGGGTCCTGCAAGTGAGAAAAGGGATTGGTAACAATATTAGTAAAAGAGAAGTTATTAAGCTTATGTACATTGTTATGAAAATTCAAACTCATACCTCCCTTGTCCACAAGGCTCTCAGTAGCATTCTCCAATTTACACAAAACATTATCCTCAAATTTATCATGTGCCAAGTGATCAATAGTGCAACTAATGTATTCATCACAAGGTAATTTCATGGTGTCACAAATATGAAACTTAGCAACTTCACCATCAAATTCCATAGTCAACGTGCCAATATGAACATCTATCTTTGTCTTGGACATTTTAAGAAATGGCCTTCCAAGCAAAATTGGACACTATTCTCCATATTAATCACATAAAAATCCGCAGGAAAAATCAAATCATTTACTGTGGACCTATCAGCCAATTGAATCACAATCCCAGTTCTGTCCAAAGGTCCAAAGGTTCAAAGATGCATAAATTGAGTAAGGCATAACATTAATTGATGCTCCTAGATCTAACATGTCCTTCTCGAATTTTTCATTTCCTATTATGCAAGGGATGGAAAATATACCTGGATCCTTACATTTTGTGGGAATGTTTCTTTGAATGACTGCATAAACATTCTCACCTAGTTCGATCTTATGGATCCCCCTTAGTTTTCGACTCCTCTTCGCAGTACACAGTTCCTTCAAAATTTGTGCATAACGAGGTACTTGCTTAATAGCATCAAGTAATGGGATATTTACCTCACATCGATGAAAAGTGTCATAGAGTCCCTTAAGTCTAGCTTCTTTCCTATCATCTTCAAGGCAAGGCGGAAGGGGGTGCAACTTTATATTCAGAAAGGGGTGGGAACCTATGATGTGGTACCTCAGTTTCTACGGGATTTTTGCTTCCAACTTTAGTCTCCTTCTCATCATCGTGCTTGGGTGGTATCAGTACCCCCTTTTCCGGATCTTTCACTTCATTGCCGCTTCTCAATGTGATATCACTCACATTCTCTCTCGGGTTCACCACTGGTTGTGAGGGTAGACTATTTGAAGCTTGCATCTCCAATTTGTTGATTGATGTGGCCAACTGCCCTACTTGAGTATTTAAGTTGTGGATGCTTGTCCTCATTTCCTGTTAAAAGTGCATAGTACTTTCAGCCATAACCTTAATAATATTTTATAACCTGTTCCTAGTGGCATGCACTGGGAGTTGTTGAGCTCTTTGAAATGGTGGCCTGTAGGGTTGTGGATTTTGTTGCACTTGAGGTGGAACTGTTGGGATATGCCCTAAGACATGTCATTGGATGATTGTTTTGACATACAATGTTTATGATTTTATGAATGGCAATTCATTATTATATATTATTCGTTTAACTGTGCAATGTGAATTAATATATATGTTAATGTCCTTAGAATAATATTGTATTATTCTTAAACATTGTCCCTAGTCAAGTATTATCATGAATCGGGATAATGATAATACATAGAGACTAGTATGTGTTGATTGATGAATTGTTCATTGATATGAGATATCAAATCAACACATGGGTACATGTTAGAGAACGATGTACTGGACAGACCCACCATGAGAATGCAACATGGATAGTTATATGAGTGTCATAAGCAATTCTCATAGTGATAATAATGTATGTAATCCTTACGACTTGTGATCATCAGAGATCCCAACATAAGGAGTTATGTATCTTGATATTGTCAAACGTTACCCGTAACAGGGTAAACTATAAAGGCGACTATTGGATACACTACGAATTATGTAGAGGGATGTTGACTGATCGATATAGGATTTGTTCCTCCTATATAACAGGAGAAGTGTTTGGCCCTTGATCAAGTGAGAACTAAAATGCATGGCCATGCTCGAATGAGTCGATATGTGATATCGAGCTTATTCGTTTATTCTAGTTCTACTCGGGGATCAAGAAATAAAGATTGAATATACGAGTATGACTATTCCATGACTCGTGTTCAATCTAAACACAAAGGACAAAGGGATTAAGTTACATGATTAATATTATCACAAGTTCTAAGGTTATGTCGAGTCAAAGACATTCTTGTAATTTGGGTAGCCTTGATGTGTTGCTAGACACCGCTCCTTGCTTGTGACGTAAAATGAGATTTTATGTCACTGCCAACATTACAAGATCCTATCGGTTCGCACAAAAGATTAAATTGATAAAGGGAATTAAATTCATTGGATGAATTAATTAATTAAGAAGAGTCTTAATTAAATAATTATAAGGATTTAATTATATCATGGGTTTGAGCCCATAAGGCTTTGAGAAAGCCTTTAATTAAATCATATATAATTAGTAAGCAAGGTTAATGATAATTAACACTTCATATCAAATAACCTAAGCTCCTCCCAAGCTCTCTCGGCCGCCTCCTCTACTCCAAAGATCATCACGGTCGTAGCTTTTCTTCACGGCCGCCGTTGATTCTTTTGGTTGGTTTTTGGTAGTCGTTAGTCGGTTTTGAACCGTGAGTTGAGTTTTGATTTAAGAACTAGTCTAGCAACTTGTTCTTAAACCCCCTTTCGATTTGATCGTGTGGATACCGTAGAGGCAAAACCTTGGAGGTGTTGCTCGTGACTCGGAACGTGTTGGACGTGGTGCTTCAAGGAGGATTCTGCTCAAACACGCTACAAGGGTGAGACTTTTGTAATCCCTAATCCGATATGATAACCTATGTATAGATCCGGTGTATTGGTAATCCAAAATTTTATTCCGCTGCGTACCATGCTTGTTGGATTACTTACAGTGGTATCAGAGCCAGGTTCAAGGCTCATATCGGATTTATGTGGTTAAATTGTTTTAATCATATTAGAATTGTATTGCATGCTATTATAACTATATATAATCATATATTATATGATTAAATTGAATTTGTGAAATTATCATGAAATTATATTTGATATAATTGAAGTTTAATGTATACGATACACGAAGCGAATAATCGAATCCATAACAAGTTGTTTTTCCACCACCTATGCACTTGACCCACGGCTGCACCACATGAGGGCTAGGGTGCTTCGGACCCTTGGCTCGAGATGGTCTAGCCGTTGTGGCTCATGTTCGTGCATGGAGGTGTCGAGACACGGATAGAGTTTTGAACTCTTTGGCTCGATAATGGATCTTGCATGCATGGATAAGTGGCTTCACCACGTGAGAGCTAGGGTTCGTCGAACCCTTGGCTCGAGATGGTTGAGCCACCACCATGCATGGCCTGACCATGATTCGTGGCTCATGAATTCCGGCGTTTCGAACAAGTTGGCTCGATGGAAACACAAGATTAGATCTTGACGGCGCATGTGGCTAGGTCAAGGACGGCCGCCGCACCCACATGGACTCGGACCAAGTCGTGGGCTAGGGTTTCGAACCCTAGGCCCATGATTGGTCCAGCCGTGGTCCATGATGGTTCTAACCATGATGGTTCATGGTTTAGTCGCTTTAGTTCGTGGCATGTGATGTCCCGAGCGTACGATAATTTTTCAAAATTTTATTTTACAGTTTAATTGGAATTAAATTTTAAAATGTTTAGAATTTAATTAATTAAATGATATAGCATGTTTTATGTGTTGTTTGAGCATGGTGCATGGTTATAGCCCTTTTGACCTATTAGATAGGATTTGTGAATGTTTGTAATTTATAATACGACATGCATGTCGTGCATTCTCTATTTTTTACTCTAAATGTTATCCCCCCTATGTTCCTCTCGAATGTGAATCGAGTAATTCTCTATATTTGTAAATGTTATATATTATAGTTTATTTATTGATGGTGATCAATGAAGATGGAGCATGATGCCGGGATGAGGAGGCCATTCACAAATTGGAGCCAAATGAAGGTGCTTGTGAAGTTACCTTAGGTTGACTCTTAGGATTTTCTCATTGGCTTGAGAAAATCGCTAGTAGGGGCTATAACCATGTCACGTTTAATTATGTATGTTGATGCATGATTTATCTTATGTTTTAGATTGATAATTGTATTACACATATATGTAGATATGTATACACCTATATGTAGTGGACATATTTTAAATTATCAAACTAATCATGAGATCAATAAATTCCTCTAAAATATTAAGTTTTAGATGCCTTCCAAAATTAAAAGTACTCGTCAAAACTTTGATTGTACATGTGTGGGTTTGCCAAAGCAAAGCACCGTGGCAATCTTAGTAAGGCGCGAAAGGATAAAAGTGATATCCGTTATACTTTAAATTGGGTACGACTTAACTAGGTTATCTCAATATGATTGGGAACCTAGAGGCATGGGTTGGATAATAATTCATTTGATGAATTGAACAAAGCGTTGTTCGTCCAACTATCCAAGAATTACATGTGACGTAATTGACAAAGTGTTGTCTACCTAAATAACCGAGTCTTGGGCGATTAGCCAAAGCTAACTCAAGATTAGGCAAAATATGGATCTTGGCCCACTAAAGGTTTCGAGGGTTGATATTTTTAAATAAAATAGTGGGAGTATCATTTAATATAAGACCATGTTAAATGATTAAATCATAAATTTATTTTGCATATTTATATTGTAGATATCCATGGCAACTAACAATACAACGAGCACATTATCACTGCGATCGGTCCTTGAGAAGGACAAATTAAATGGGACAAACTTCCTAGACTGGTATAGGAATCTGAGGATAGTCCTCAAGCAAGAAAAGAAGCAATATGTCCTAGAGGAACCCTTACCTGCTGAGGAACCTCCCCTGACGGCTACTAGAGCCGATAAAGATGCTTACAAGAAGCATCAGAATGACGCACTTGATGTTGGCTGCCTTATGCTTGCTACCATGAACTCTGAGCTTCAGAAGCAACATGAGGAAATGGAGGCGTTCGATATGATCGAACACTTAAAGCAATTGTACCAACAGCAAGCTAGACAAGAGAGGTATGACGTCTCTAAAGCGTTGTTCCAGTGCAGGATGGTAGAGGGAAGCCTAGTTGGAACTCATGTACTCAAGATGATTGGGTACATTGAGAATCTAGAGAAGCTGGGTTTTCCAATGGACCAAGAGTTGGCCACCGATGTGATCTTGCAATCGTTGCCTGAGAGCTTCAGTCAATTTGTAGTAAATTACAATATGACTGACATGGAAAAGACTCTACCACAATTGCTTGGTATGTTGAGAACATATGAAGCAAATACAAAGAAGACTAAGGCCACAAATGTTCTTATTGTGAATAAGAACAAAGGAAAGGCCAAAGCTAAGGGCAATAAGAAAGCAAAGAAGGTCTTTGTTAAATCTAAGCCAAAGTCTTCTGCACTGAAACCAAAGGGAGGGATAGCAAAGGAAGGAAACTGTTTCCATTGCGGTGATACCGGTCATTGGAAAAGGAACTGCAAAATATATCTGGAGGATCTCAAGAAGGGAAGTGTGACTTCCACTTCAGGTATTTTTGTTATAGAAGTCAATTTATCTACTTCTTCATCATGGGTATTAGATACTGGATGTGGATCTCACATTTGTGTAAATGTGCAGGACCTCAAAAAGAGTAGATTGTTGGCGAAAGACGAAGTTGATCTCCGAGTTGGAAATGGAGCAAGAGTTGCTACATTAGCTGTAGGGGATTATCATTTATCTTTGCCTTCTGGTTTATCGTTGATTTTAAAAGATTGTTATTTTGTGCCTTCAATTACCAAAAACATTATTTCTATTTCTTGTTTGGACAAGTATGGATTCTCATTTATAAAGGACAACTGTTGTTCCATTTATTTAAATGATATATTTTATGCTAGTGCACAAATGGTGAATGATCTTTATTTATTAAATCTTGATATGCCTGTCTATAACATAAATACTAAAAGGATTAAAAATAATTATTGTAATCCGACTTATCTCTGGCATTGTCGCTTGGGCCACATAAACGAGAACCACGTATCTAAACTTCATAAGGATGGAGTATTAGATTCATTTGATTTTGAATCATATGAAACATGCGAGTCTTGTTTAATGGGCAAGATGACTAAAGCCCCTTTCAAGGGACATGTGGAAAGGGCAAATGTTTTATTGGGACTAATACATAGTGATGTACGTGGACCAATAAGTACACAAGGTAGAGGTGGGTTTCAGTACTTCGTTACATTTACTGATGACCTCAGTAGATATGGGTATGTGTACCTAATGAAGCATAAGCATGAAACCTTTGAAAAGTTCAAAGATTTCAAGAATGAAGTACAAAACCAACTTGGCAAAAGGATCAAAATCCTTCGATCAGATCGAGGAGGTGAATACTTAAGCCAAGAATTTCATGACTATCTAAAGGAGTGTGGGATAGTCCCACAACTCACTCCTCCGTATACTCCACAATGGAATGGTGTATCCGAGAGGAGAAATCGAACCTTGTTGGACATGGTAAGATCAATGATGAGTCATGCAGATCTTCCGATATCGTTTTGGGGACACACTTTAGAAACAACAATTTTCATACTGAACCGTGTTCGATCTAAATCAGTGGAAAAGGCACCATATGAGATATGGACTGGGAAGCGTCCTAGTATGTCTTTTATGAAGATTTGGGGTTGTGAGGCTTTCGTTAGACGTCACGCCACTAACAAACTTGGACCCAAATCTGATAAATGTTTATTTGTGGGGTATCCTAAGGAAACGAAAGGATATTATTTCTATTATCCCACCGAGAACAAAGTAGTTGTTGCTCGGACTGGTGTCTTTCTTGAAAGAGAATTTATTTCTAGAAAAACCAGTGGGAGACAAATAGAACTTAGTGAAGTTCAACCACAAGAAAACATTGAACATGATATTGAGATGGAAACAGAGCAGACACCACAAGATGTTGTGGATAAAGTGCCTGCTCAAGAGACACAAGCCCAGCGTAGGTCTGTAAGAGAACACCGGGAGCCACAGATATATGGATTTCTTGTGACTCAACAAGGTGACTTACTACTTATTGATGAGGATGAGCCGTCATCTTATCAACAAGCTATAATGGGCACTGATTCTGAGAAATGGCAAGAGGCCATGAAATCTGAGATGGAATCCATGTATGCAAATCAAGTATGGACTTTGGTTGATCCACCTAAAGGGGTACGACCCATAGGGTGCAAATGGATTTTCAAGAGAAAGACCGATATGGATGGTAATGTACAAACCTATAAAGGTCGTCTGGTTGCAAAAGGATTCAAACAAATTCATGGTATTGACTATGATGAAACCTTTTCACCAGTGGCCATGGTTAAATCCATAAGGATCTTACTTGCAATAGCTGCATTTCAAGATTATGAAATCTGGCAGATGGATGTCAAAACAGCTTTCCTTAATGGAAATCTGCATTAGGATGTGTACATGACACAGTTCGAGGGTTTTGTCGATCCAAAGGATGCTGGAAAGATATGCAAGCTAAAACGATCCATTTATGGATTGAAGCAAGCTTCTCGGAGGTGGAATCTTCGTTTTGATGATGCAATCAAAGAGTTTGGTTTTATCAAAAACGTAGATGAACCTTGTGTCTACAAGAAGGTCAGTGGGAGCATAATCATTTTCCTAGTGTTGTATGTAGATGACATACTTCTCATTGGGAATGATATCCCTGCCTTACAATCTGTAAAGATTTGGCCAGGGAATTGCTTTTCGATGAAAGATTTGGGAGAAGCCACCTATGTATTAGGAATCAAGATCTATAGAGATAGATCGAGAAGGCTTATTGGCCTAAGTCAAAGTACATACATAGACAAAGTGCTTAAAAGGTTTAGCATGCAAGAATCAAAGAAATGATTCGTGCCCATGACACATGGTATATATCTCTCGAAGGAACAGTGTCCTTCAACACCATATGAGAGACAACGCATGAGTAAGATCCCATATGCGTCAGCTATTGGATCTATCATGTTTGCCATGATATGTACTCGTCCCGATGTATCGTATGCTTTGAGCATGACGAGCAGATATCAAGTTGATCTAGGTGAAGGTCACTGGATTGCTGTCAAGAATATCCTGAAGTACTTGAGAAGAACTAAGGATACATTCTTGATTTATGGAGGTGAGGAAGAGCTTAATGTAATGGGTTACACTGATGCAAGCTTCCAAACCGACAAAGATGATTATCGATCGCAATCTGGATATGTGTATTGCCTAAATGGAGGTGCTGTGAGCTGGAAGAGTTCAAAGCAAGAGACAGTAGCCGATTCTACAACAGAAGCTGAGTATATTGCTGCCTCGGATGCCACAAAGGAAGCTGTTTGGATTAGGAAGTTCATTTCTGAACTTGGAGTGGTGCCTAGCATTAAAGATCCGATAGAACTCTATTGTGAAAACAATGGAGCGATCGCATTGGCTAAGGAACCTAGATCTCACCAAAGAACCAAGCACATACTTCGGCCCTTTCATTTCATTCGAGAAATCGTTGAAAGGGGAGATGTTAAAATATGCAAAGTACCAACAGATGATAACGTATATGACCCATTGACGAAGCCACTGTCACAGCAGAAGCATGATCGTCATAGTAGATCTCTAGGTATTAGGACATGTCTGAGTGGTCTTAGTGCAAGTGGGAGATTTGTTGGGATATGCCCTAAGACATGTCATTGAATGATTGTTTTGACATACAATGTTTATGATTTTATGAATGGCAATTCATTATTATATATTATTCGTTTAACTGTGCAATGTGAATTAATATATATGTTAATGTCCTTAGAATAATATTGTATTATTCTTAAACATTGTCCCTAGTCAAGTATTATCATGAATCGGGATAATGATAATACATAGAGACTAGTATGTGTTGATTGATGAATTGTTCATTGATATGAGATATCAAATCAACACATGGGTACATGTTAGAGAACGATGTACTGGACAGACCCACCATGAGAATGCAACATGGATAGTTATATGAGTGTCATAAGCAATTCTCATAGTGATAATAATGTATGTAATCCTTACGACTTGTGATCATCAGAGATCCCAACATAAGGAGTTATGTATCTTGATATTGTCAAACGTTACCCGTAACAGGGTAAACTATAAAGGCGACTATTGGATACACTACGAATTATGTAGAGGGATGTTGACTGATCGATATAGGATTTGTTCCTCCTATATAACAGGAGAAGTGTTTGGCCCTTGATCAAGTGAGAACTAAAATGCATGGCCATGCTCGAATGAGTCGATATGTGATATCAAGCTTATACGTTTATTCTAGTTCTACTTGGGGATCAAGAAATAAAGATTGAATATACGAGTATGACTATTCCATGACTCGTGTTCAATTTAAACACAAAGGACAAAGGGATTAAGTTACATGATTAATATTATCACAAGTTCTAAGGTTATGTCGAGTCAAAGACATTTTTGTAATTTGGGTAGCCTTGATGTGTTGCTAGACACCGCTCCTTGCTTGTGACGTAAAATGAGATTTTATGTCACTGCCAACATTACAAGATCCTATCGGGTCGCACAAAAGATTAAATCGATAAAGGGAATTAAATTCATTGGATGAATTAATTAATTAAGAAGAGTCTTAATTAAATAATTATAAGGATTTAATTATATCATGGGTTTGAGCCCATAAGGCTTTGAGAAAGCCTTTAATTAAATCATATATAATTAGTAAGCAAGGTTAATGATAATTAACACTTCATATCAAATAACCTAAGCTCCTCCCAAGCTCTCTCGGCCGCCTCCTCTACTCCAAAGATCATCACGGCCGTAGCTTTTCTTCACGGCCGCCGTTGATTCTTTTGGTTGGTTTTTGGTAGTCGTTAGTCGGTTTTGAACCATGAGTTGAGTTTTGATTTAAGAACTAGTCTAGCAACTTGTTCTTAAAGCCCCTTTCGATTTGATCGTGTGGATACCGTAGAGGAAAGACCTTGGAGGTGTTGCTCGTGACTCGGAACGTGTTGGACGTGGTGCTTCAAGGAGGATTCTGCTCAAACACGCTACAAGGGTGAGACTTTTGTAATCCCTAATCCGATATGATAACCTATGTATAGATCCGGTGTATTAGTAATCCAAAATTTTATTCCGCTGCGTACCATGCTTGTTGGATTACTTACAGGAAAATGGTTCATCGATTGTGGTCCGTAGCTTAGATTTGGGTGGTCTCTCCATCCTGGGTTGTAGGTGCTTGAATAGGGGTCATGTTTGCGTTGTGGTTGCCTCGGAAATCCACCCGTTGCATTAACTTGCTCAGCAGATGTCTCTTGAAGTGAGGGGCATGCATATATGGTATGACTCATCTCCAAACAAATCCCACACGGTTTCACGTTCTGTCCATTTCCTCCTGCCCTTTGACGCACAAGAAAGGTTAGGCTAATAACTTGTTGCTCAAGATTAGATACATTTACCTCGCCTTGTTTCCTTTGAGATGGATCAGCTCTAAAGGTGCCGAATTGCTGTGAGTTGGCTGCCATATTTGCTATCAAATTTCTTGTCTCCTCCGGTGTCTTATCCACAAAAGCTCCACCGCTTGCAACATCCACTAAATTCATGTCACTAGACAACAAACCTTCATAAAAGTATTGAATGAGTAGATGTTCACTTATATGATGTTGTGGGCAAATTGCACACAAATTTTTTGAAGCGTTCCCAGTACTCGTGAAGTGTCTCTCCAGTGTATTGCCTAATGTTGTAGATCTCCTTTCGTATGTTGGCAGTCCACGATGCTGGAAAGTATTTCTCAAGAAAAGTCCTCTTCAAGTCATTCCATGTGGTAATCGAGCCTGATGGTAGATAGAATAAACAGTCCTTCACAGCATCCTTTAAGGAGAAGGGGAAGGCTCTCAACTTGATTTGCTCCTCGGTAATCCCAGTTGGTTTCATGATGGTGCAAACCACATGAAACTCCATTAAGTGCTTGTGAGGATCCTCTCCTGCAAGTCCATGAAAAGAAGGCAACAAATGTATTAGTCCGGATTTCAATTCAAAATTAATATTTGTTGCAAGAGCAGGAAAGGTAATGCAAAAAGGTTGTTGGTTCAAATCTGGATTGGCCAATTGTCGTAGACTTTGATTCACGGCCTTGTTGTTCCACTCTTCCTCTTCTAGTTTCTCTTCTTCGCCTATGTAGCGTCCTCTCAATTTCAGGATCATACTGAACGTTGTCTTCTTGATCTGAGGTATCGCCTGTACTCATTAACAAACGATAATAGCATAAAACGAGAATAAAATAAAATTAAAACTTAACACAAAAGTAAACGCCTCCCCAGCAACAACGACAAAATTTGGTGTGCGCTTATCGTGTACGCCCAAATTAACCATTCTCAGTTAACAACATATAAATATAGTAGTGTAAGTAGGGATTGACACCACAGGGAAGTGTATTCTCTTGTGTTAACAAAAGACAAAATTAAGTAATAAAATTCAGGGGTTTTGTAATTCTTTACTAAAATTAATCAAACTAAAGAAAGCGAAATTACTAGATTATCAAGATTAAAAAACAATTCTTGGTTTTCGGTCAACTTTGGAAATTATTCACTTGATCATTGATTAACAAAAGATTCGATTTTTATTCAATTATTCATCAATTGGAAATATAATTCCTCCCTCACCTTAATCGTAGTCAAACAGAAAACAACAGTCAAATTCGACTCTTATCAAATAATTAACCAAAACTACAGCCGTTATGATTAACTCAATGATAGCGTAAAAAACTAGTAAGTTCGATGAATCTAATCAATAAAAACTACACCCGTTAGAATCGATTATCCAATAGTTTCCCTAAGAATTTTAATAACATCAACAACAGGTAATTATCAATCTTAGTTGCTTCTTATTTAGCCTTAGATTGTGTATATGATTACTAGGTGATCAATCTATCAATCAAACACAACAATCATATCAACAATAATATGAAAAACAATTTGAAATTTAATTAAATCATGCAATCAAACCAAAATTCTCACAAGTGTTTAAATCCAAAGGCAAGTATCCCTCAACCCAGAATTAAAAAGGTTAAGCCAAGCATGGCTAAATCAAAAACAACAAAAACTAGTCTAGAAAACATTAAATAAAAGCTAGAGATAAAGTTACTGAAGAGAAACACGATTCCAGTGCGTCAATTCCGTCTTCGTGTTTTGATCCTCCAAAGCGTTCTTCAAAAGTTGAAAGAAAAATAAATTTTTCTAAGTCTAAAGTCTGAATAATCCTATTTGGGAGGCTAATTTTCGAGTTATATGGTAGGAGGAGTGCTAGGATATGCCAAAATCTCCCAAAGATGGTAAAAAAACCGAGTTTCATTTCTTTCTCGGACTCCTCTGGCGATCGATCGCCAGCTTATTTTTCCAGCCAGAATGTTTTGGCGATCGATCGGCGCTTCTCGGCGATCGATCACTAGTTCTTGAATTTTGTTGCTTAAACTTTCTGCCTTGAGGCGATCGCTGCTTCCTGGCGATGGCCTGTCTTGGTCAACTTTTATGCATTTTTCTTGGTCTACTTTGATCTCTTGTCATCTCCAATACATTTCTTGGTCCTTATTCATTGCTATTAGCTCGATTTCTTCTATTCCACCTACATTTACACAAATTTATGATTAGGTAGCATATGTATCAATTTATCTATCAAAACATACCAAATCGTAGGCAATTAAACGCAATAGACGTGTCTATTTCTAGTCACAGCGTTGAGCTTCCTATAGCCGATACAAACTCTCCACCATTTTGAGTACGAGTGGGAACTAGCTCATCATCTTTGTTCTTAATTACAATGATGCCAGTCTTCTTTGGCACAACTTGAACTGGGCTGACCCATTGACTGTCTGAGATGGGGTAGATCACCCCAACTGCTAAAAGCTTTAAAATCTCCTCCTTCACTACATCCATCATAGATGGGTTAAGCTTCCTTTGAGGTTGACGTGTAGGGCTCCCTCCTTCTTCTAGTAGGATGTGATGCATGCATGTAGAGGGTCTGATTCCCTTGATGTCAGCAATGGTCCATCATATGGCAGTCTTGTGCTCCTTTAGCACATGTATAAGTTCTTCTTCTTGTTCATCCCTCAACTTGCTAGAGATGATTACTGGTAATGTGTCTCCTCCACCAAGGAATACATACTTGAGATGGCTAGGCAGCGACCTCAATGGTAGGTGCCTGCAAAACAGATGGAAGTAATCTAGTGTTAGAAATATGCAATGACACAAAAGAAATATTACCTGACTAAGATAACTCAGGTGTATCATCCAAGGTAACTACAGTGTCTTTGAATTCTTCAAAGAGAATCAACTCCTCACTTTCCTTTTCCATAGCCATGGTGAGAGTAATTTCTAACTCACCCTTCCCTACAATCTAAAAAATCCTCTGTGACAAATAATCAATAACGTCAATAGAATAAACAATGCCATCATTATTGCAAGGATATTTTATGGCATCATAAATATTAAAAGTAACAATTTTGCCATCAAACTCCATAGTAAGGGTATCACTATGAACATCTATCTTGGTCTTAGAAGTTTTTAGAAATGACCTTCCTAACAAAATGGGGCTACTCTTGTCAGCATTCTCCCTATCAAGCACATAGAAATCAGCAGGAAATATCAATTCATTCACTTGCACAAGCACATCTTCAATCACACCCCTAGAATATGCACTAGACCTATCCGCCAATTGAATAACTACCCCAGTAGTGTTCAAAGGACCAAGTTGCAAAGAAGCATAAATAGAATATGGCATGCCATTAATCGATGCTCCTAAATCTAACATGGTCTTTTCAAGGCGAGTATTACCAATTGTGCATGGGATAGAGGACATACCTGGATCCTTACACTTTGTAGGGATTTTTCTTTGGATGACAGTGGACACATTTTCACCCAATTCAATTTTATGGGATCCCTTCAAACTATGATTTCTTTTTGCAGTACATAAATCTTTTAAAATTTGCATAACGAGGCATTTGTTGAATATCATCAAGCAAAGAAATGTTTAGCTCACACCGTCGAAAAGTCTCATACAATCCTTTGAGTTTAGTTTCTTTCCTATTATCCTTTAATGCTTGGGGAAAAGGGGGTGGAACTTTATACGCCGACAAGGGAGGGAACTTACTTTTTGGTACCTCAGTTTCCACAGTGGCTTTGCTTCCAACTTCAACTTCCTTCTCCTTATCATCCTTGGGCGGGTTCGGCTCCTTCTTCTCTGGTATCTCCAATTCCTTTCCACTCTTCAGTGTGACTGCACTTGCATTCTCCCTTGGATTCACCACTATTTGGGAGGGTAGGGTGTTTGATCCATGAGCTTCCACACGATTGAGTGTGATTGCTAGTTGACCCACTTGTGTGTTCAAGGTTTGAATGCTGGATCTTGTTTCCTGTTGAAATTTTATAATATTATGAGCAAGATCTTGAATAATAATTTCGAGTCTATCGCTAGTAGAAGGAAAATTAGACTGTTGTGTCCTCTGAAATGGTGGCCTGTAGGGTGGTGGATGTTGTGGTACTTGAGGTGGAACATGTTCATCGATTGTGGTCCATAGCTCAGATTTGGGTGGTCTCTCCATCCTGGGTTGTAGGTGTTCGAGTAGGGGTCATATTTACGTCGTGGTTGCCCTGGAAATCCACCCGCTGCATTAACTTGCTCATCATATGTCTCTTGAAGTGAGGGGTATGCATATGTGGTATGACTCATCTCCAAACAAATTCCACACGGCTTCACATTCTGTCCATTGCCTCCTGCCATTTGAAAAACAAGAGAGGTGAGGCTAATAAGTTGTAGCTCAAGATTAGATACATTTACCTCGCCTTGTTTCCTTTGAGCTTGATCAGCTCTAAAGTTGCCAAATTGCTGTGAGTTCGCTGCTATGTTTGCTATCAATTTCTCGCCTCCTCCGGTGTCTTATCCATAAAAGCTCCACCTCTCGCAACATCCACTAAATTCCTGTCACTAGACAAGTAACCTTCATAAAAGTATTGAATGAGAAGATGCTCACTTATCTGATGTTGTGGGCAACTTGCACACAACTTTTTGAAGCGTTTCGAGTACTCGTGAAGTGTCTCTCCAGTGCATTGCCTAATGCTATAGATCTCCTTTCGTATGTTGGCAGGCCTCGATGCTGGAAAGTATTTCTCAAGAAAAGTCCTCTTCAAGTCATTCCATATGGTAACGAGCCTGATGGTAGATAGAATAGACAGTCCTTCGTAGCTTCCTTTAAGGAGAAGGGACGACTTTCAACTTGATTTGCTCATCGGTAATCCCAGTAGGTTTTGTGCAAACCACATGAAACTCCTTTAAGTGCTTGTGAGGATCCTCTCCTGCAAGTCCATGAAAAGAAGGCAACAAATGTATTAGTCCTGATTTCAGATCAAAATTAACATTTGTTGCCAGAGAAGGAAATGTAATGCAAAGAGGTTGTTGGTTCAAATCTGGATTGGCCAATTGTCGTAGACTTTGATTCGCGGCCATGTTGTTCCGCTCTTCCTCTTCTAGTCTTCTAGTTTCTCTTCTTCGCCTATGTAGCGTCCTCTCGATTTCAGGATCGTATTGAACGTTGTCTTCTTGATCTGAGGGATCGCATGTACTCATTAACAAACGATAAGAGCATAAAACGAGAATAAAATAAAAATAAAAGTTAACATAAAAGTAAACGGCTACCCGACAACAATGCCAAAAGTGGTTTACGCTTATCGTGTACACCCAAATTAACCATTCTCAGTTAACAACAAATAAATGTAGTAGTGTAAGTAGGGATCGATCGCACAGGGAAGTGTAGTTTTAACAAAAGAAAAAATTAAGTAATAAATTCAGGGGTTTTGCAATCCTTAACTAAAATTAATTAAACTAAAGAAAGTGAAATTACTATATTATCAAGATTAAAAAGTAATTCTTGGTTTTCAGGCAACTTTAACTTTGAAAAGTATTCACTTGATCATTGATTAACAAAAGATTTGATTTTTATTCAATTATTCATCAATTTGAAATTTAATTCCTCTCCCACCTTAATCGTAGTCAAACAGAAAACAACATTCAAATTCGACATTTATCAAATAATTAGCCAAAACTACGGCTTTTAATATTAACTCAATGATAGCTTCAAAAACTAGTAAGTTTGATGAATCTAATCAATAAAAACTACAGCCGTTAGAATAGATTATCCAATCGTTTTCCCTAAGAATTTTAATAACACCAACAACAGGTAATTATCAATCTTAGTTGCTTCTTAATTAGCCTTAGATTGTGTATACGATTACTAGGTGATCAATCTATTAATCAAACACAACAATCATATCAACAATAATATGAAAAACAATTTGAAATTGAATTAAAATCACCCAATCAAACCAAAATTTTCACAAGTGTTTAAATCCAAAGGAAAGTATCCCTCAACCAAGAATTAAAAAGGTTAAGCCAAGCATGGCTAAATTTAAAAACAACAAAAAGTAGTCTAGAAAACATGAAATAAAAGCTAGAGAAAAAGTTACTGAAGAGAAACACGATTCCTGTGCGTCAATTCCGTCTTCGTGTTTTGATCCTCCAAAGCGTTGTTCAAAAGTCGAGAGAAAAATAAAATTTTCTAAGTCTAAAGTCTGAATAATCCTATTTGGGAGGCTGGTTTTCGAGTTATATGGTAAGAGGTGTGCTAGGATAGGTCAAAATCTCCCAAAGATGGTAAAAAACAAAGTTTCCTTTTTTTCTCGGACTCCTCTGGGGATAGATCGCCAGCTTATTTTTTTCAGTCAGATTGTTTTGGGGATCTATCGACGGTTCTCGGCGATCGATCGCTAGTTGACGAATTTGTTGCTTAAACTTTCTGTCTCGAGGCGATCGATCTCTGCTTCATGGGCGATGGATCGCCTGCCTTGGTCAACTTTTTTGCATTTGTCTTGCTCTACTTTGATCTATTGTCATCTCCAATGCATTTCTTGGTCCTTATTCATCATTATTAACTCGATTTCTTCTACTCCACCTACATTTACACAAATATACGATGAAGTAGCATATGTATCAATTTATCTATCAAAACATACCAAATCGTAGGCAATTAAAAGTAAGATGTGTCTATTTCTAGTCACATCAAACTCCCCCATACTTAATCTTTACCCGACCTCGAGTAAATCAGACAAAACTACATATTTTTGTTGGCTCATAGAATCATAACAAACTAATTTATCCTCACTTTAGTGCTTCAACAATTTTTAAACATGCATAGTAATGAAAGACGGTGAAAAGTTAACAGTTGAACAAGTTCAATCCCTAGACATCTCATACTTAACAAAGCCGAGAACATGTGTGTGTGTGGTCACAAACAAGTGTTATGTACAAATTATAGATCCAATAAATGCAAACCCATAATAGCTCAAGTTATACACTAACACAAGTATAAGCCCACTTGCACACTCTTCTCCACTATCTAGCCACTTGCAAACACAAATCAAGTAGATCTTTATTAGCTTGTAGCTTGGCCTATGTATTGGCTTTTGGAAGAAAGGGTAATGATGCATCAAACAAGAGAGTATGTCGATATGCACAATTTAGACTTCTCTTCTTGCAAGATTTTTCTCAAACCTTGTTCATTTTATCAAGGTTTAACTCATTTACTTTCTTCTTGTGCCTTGGCTCTCCTCGGAGTCATGCTTTTAGCGATTTTCTTAAGGCATCCATTTTCTTTCATGCATTTCATTCTTTTGACAATAAAGCTCTCAAACATATGAATCAATGACAACACGTGCATGTGAATGAAACACATCATACTCCCTTCAAAGGTATGGATTTAAAAATCATATTAGGCTCATTAGGGAAGATGATAAGCTAGTCAAGGAATGTTGAATTTGGGTCTTTAGTATGCTTAGCAAACTACCATTCTTTTTGCATTAAAGCTCAAAGGGGATACTAGAGATGATTTCGTTTACATGGTAGGCTTGAAAGGCTCAAACGCATCAAAGATCTCCTATATCACTTTCATGTTCGCAAGTAGTCTAGGCATATGCCTCAAATAGTATGTAGTTAAGTTCTAGCATGTATTAGAGACTTCTTAAGACTATCACAAAGTTCACATAATCTTCACTAAACTTTGCACACTTCACAAGCCATAACCGATTCGTGCTCAAAATATTCAACTACTAAGTCAAAGCATAATTGCATTAGAGTTCAAAGTGTTTCAAGGTTAACAATTCACCTGTGTTCAAAAGCATGCATGCAATTAATTAGGTTTCATCATGGGCTAGTAATTCAAAAGTCTAAGTTCATCACTAACAATGAGCTCCAAATTTTCAAATTTTTCGATTTTTTTGTATTTTTAAAATAAAAAAGCAATAACATACCACTAATCCCTCCCATATACTTAAATCTTACATTGTCCCCAATGTAAGGCAACAATATAAGAAAAGAGAAAAATTTGAAAATAAGAAAGCAATAAAAGAGATGGGAAAACTAACTCCCCTTAGGTTGCCTCCCAAGCAGCGCCTTTGTTTAACGTCGGTGCCCAACGTCAGTCCCACGATCACTCAAAGTTAGGTGGATCCTCCAGAGCCAATTTTATATTCAATTCCCCCCTTCCTCGTGTTGGACACCCTCGTAGTAATGTTTCAGTCTGTGACCATTCACCTTAAATGTATTGGTGGTGTCCAAACTTTGGACTCAACTGCACCATCAGGATAGTCATTAGTGACAACAAAAATGTCCATTCCATCTAGAACAAAACTTACCTGGAAATAGTCGAAGACGGGAATGGTAAAGGAGAACTTTTTGACCAACTTCAAAGCTCTTCCTTGATTATCATCTTGCATGAAAGTCCTTCATCTTTTCCTTGTAAATCCTTGCACTTTCATATGTCTCATTCCGTATCTCCTCTAGTTATTGCAGTTGAAACTTCCTATGAACTCCACTCTCATCATATGCCATGTTGATGTTCTTCACCACCCAGTATGCTCTATGCTCCAATTCTACAGGAAGATGGAAAGGTTTACCAAAAAATAATATATATTGGGACATACCTATTGGAGTTTTGTATGCAGTCCTGTAGGCCCAAAGTGCATCATGCCAATCTTAAGCTCCAATCCTTCCTTGTTGGGTTGACAGTTTTCTCCAAGTTGGCCTTGATTTCTCGATTAGAGACCTCGGTTTGTCCACTTGTTTGAGGATGGTAGGCGGTGGAGACTTTGTGTGTCACATGATACTTCTTTAGCAAACTTTCCACCGTCTTATTGTAAAAGTGGGTACCTCTATCACTGATTAAGGCCCTCGGGATTCCAAACAGAGAGAAAAGATTACGTTTGATAAAATCTGCAACAACCTTGGAAACGTCAGTTCGGGTGGCAATAGCTTCCACCCACTTCTAGACATAATCAACAGCAAGTAGTAAATACACATGACCATAAGAAATAAGAAATGGTCCCACAAAGTCGATGCCCCATACGTCAAAAATTTCACAAATAAGAATGGGTTGTTGAGGCATCTCCTTTTGTTGGGATATGTTACCGGTCATTTGGCATGGAGCACAATTCTTGCAGAAATAGTAGGCATCACGAAATAGAGTCGGCCAAAAGAAGCCACATTCAAGCACCTTCCTAAATGTCCTCTTCGCTCCAAAATGTCCATCACAAGAATGAATGACAAAACTTAAGAATATCACTTACCTCATTCTCGGGAATTCATCTTCTAATAATTTGATCCGCATATTTTTTCCATAGATAAGGGTCATCCCACACGTAGTACTTGGCATCACTCATTATCTTTGCTCTTTGAGACCTAGACAATTCAAAAGGTAATACATTAGAAGCTAAATAATTCACAATATGAGCATACCATGGTAAATTGTTGCTTATGGAGAACAGTTGCTCATCCGGGAATTCCTCCTTCAAACAAAACTCATCATCCACATGAGTTAGACGGCTTAGGTGATCCGCTACTTTATTCTTGCTGTCCCTCTTGACCTTGATTTGTATGTCAAACCCACTCAAGAGCAAATTCCATCTTATAAGCCTTGGTTTTGCCTCTTTCTTCGTCATCAAGTAGCAAAGAGCTGCATGATCAAAATAAACAATGACTTTAGTACCAAGTAAATAAGATCAAAATTTTTCAAGGGCAAAGACAACTGCTAAAAGTTCTTTCTCAGTAGTGGAATAGTTTCGTTGGGCATCATTCAAAGTCTTGGATGCGTAGTAGATGAAATGTGAAGCATTCCCCACTCTTTGGCCTAAGACAGCGCCAACCGCAAAGTCACTAGCATCGTACATGATCTCAAAAGGCTTACTCCAGTAGGGAGGTTGTATGATGGGGGTAGAGGGTAATGAGTCCTTCAACCTATCAAAGGCTATCTTGCTTGCTTAATCAATCTCAAAAGTGGCATCTTTTTGTAGTAGTTTGCACAAATGTGTAGTTATCTTAGCGAAATCCTTGATGTACCTTGTATAAAAACCTGCAAGTTCATGAAAAGAAGGCAACAAATGTATTAGTCCGGATTTTAGTTCAAAACTAACATTTGTTGCAAGAGCAGGAAAAGTAAAACAAAGAGGTTGTTCGTTCAAATCTGGATAGGCCAGTTGTCATAGAATTTGATTCGTGGCCATGTTGTTTCTCTCTTGCTCTTCATGTCTCCTAGCTTCTCTTCTTCGCCTATGTAGCGTCCTCTCGATTTCAGGATCGTACTGAACGTTGTCTTCTTGTTCTGAGGGATCGTCTGTACTCATTAACAACGTCGTCTTGTTCTGAGGGATCGTCTGAACGCCAAAATTTGGTGTGCGCTTATCGTGTACGCCCAAATTAACCATTCTCAGTTAACAACATATAAATGTAGTAGTGTAAGTAGGGATTGACACCACAGGGAAGTGTATTCTCTTGTGTTAACAAAAGACAAAATTAAGTAATAAAATTCAGGGGTTTTGTAATTCTTTACTAAAATTAATCAAACTATAGAAAGCGACATTACTAGATTATCAAGATTAAAAAACAATTCTTGGTTTTCGGTCAACTTTGGAAATTATTCACTTGATCATTGATTAACAAAAGATTCGATTTTTATTCAATTATTCATCAATTGGAAATTTAATTCCTCCCTCACCTTAATCGTAGTCAAACAGAAAACAACAGTCAAATTCGACTCTTATAAAAAAATTAACCAAAACTACAGCCGTTATGATTAACTCAATGATAGCGTCAAAAACTAGTAAGTTCGATGAATCTAATCAATAAAAACTACAGCCGTTAGAACCGATTATCCAATAGTTTTCCCTAAGAATTTTAATAACAACAACAACAGGTAATTATCAATCTTAGTTGCTTCTTAATTAGCCTTAGATTGTGTATATGATTACTTGGTGATCAATCTATCTATCAAACACAACAATCATATAAACAATAATATGAAAAACAATTTGAAATTTAATTAAAATCATGCAATCAAATCAAAATTCTCACAAGTGTTTAAATCTAAAGGCAAGTGTCCCTCAACCAAGAATTAAAAAGGTTAAGCCAAGCATGGCTAAATCAAAAACAACAAAAACTAGTCTAGAAAACATTAAATAAAAGCTAGAGAAAAAGTTACTGAAGAGAAACACGATTCCAGTGCGTCAATTCCGTCTTCGTGTTTTGATCCTCCAAAGCGTTCTTCAAAAGTTGAGAGTAAAATAAGTTTTTCTAAGTCTAAAGTCTGAATAATCCTATTTGGGAGGCTATTTTCGAGTTATATGGTAGGAGGAGTGCTAGGATATGTCAAAATCTCCCAAAGATGGTAAAAAAACCAAGTTTCATTTCTTTCTCGGACTCCTCTGGTGATCGATCGCTAGCTTATTTTTTTTCCAGTTAGATTGTTTTGGCGATCGATCGGCGCTTCTCGGCAACCGATTGCTAGTTCACGAATTTTGTTGCTTAAACTTTCTGTCTCGAGGCGATCGATCTCTGCTTCCTGGGCGATGGATCGCCTGTCTTGGTCAACTTTTATGCATTTTTCTTGCTCTACTTTGATCTCTTGTCATCTCCAATGCATTTCTTGGTCCTTATTCATCGTTATTAGCTCGGTTTATTCTATTCCACCAACATTTACACAAATATACTATTAGGTAGCATATGTATCAGTTTATCTATGAAAACATACCAAATCGTAGGCAATTAAACGCAGTAGATGCGTCTATTTCTAGTCACATCAGAGTGATACATATTGTTAATATAATACTGAATCCAAATTGGTCTTAATTTAGTTTGAAATTCGAATAAACTCTGTTAGGATCGAAGTATTGTTTAGAAGGGGGTTGAATAAACACTGGCTCAAATTGAATTTCTTCGAGATACAGTAGACTGTTAAATACTGCGGTATTGTCTCAATCTAATGCAAGTCAGTAGAAAACTATTATGAATAGTGCGGAAAGTATCTACCGCACTTGTGAATGAAAACCGAGGGCAAAGTAATTGGAGTTAAGTAAAATGCATAAAGTAAATGAGACAGTAGTTGTTTCTGGAAGTTCGAAGCACGAATGCCTCTACGTCTTCCCTTATTCCTTTGTAGGAAGGTTACTCATATGGCTAGAAATAGACACATTTAGTGGATTTAATTGTTAATGATTAGGTGTGTTTTATTGGTTAATTTGAGGTATATGTCACCTAGTCGTATATTTGTGTGAATGTCGGTGGAGTCGAAGAAATCGAGATCATAACGATGAATAAGGATCAATAAATGCATTGGAGTTAATAAGGGATCAAAGTAGACCAAGAAAAATGCATAAAAGTTGATCAAGACTTGCGATCCATTGCCAAAAATGCAGAGATCGACCGCGCCATGGACAGAAAATTTGAGCAACAAAATTTTGGACCTAGCGATCGATCGCAAGGTTGGAGCGATCGATCGCTCGCCCGAGAAAAAAATGAAAAAAAAACTAGCGATCGATCGCAAGAATGCAGCGATCGATCGCCCAAGGAATTCGAGAAAATTAGGAAACTTGATTTTTTACCATCTTTTAGAGATTCTAACCTACCTATCAGCCTCCCCTACATATATGCACAAAAATCAGGCTTTTTATTAATTAAATAGTTAGGGTAGAGTTTAGACTAGTTTTACAATTTCTCTTTGAATTTTGTTGAAGACGGCTACAAAGATCAAAACGAAGGCGGGATTGATGACCTTGAAGAGTGGAGATCAGAGTAGTTTCTCTTCCCTTGATTTTATTTATTTGTTTTTGTTAGATTATGTGTAGCTAGTTTTAATTTTTAGTTGAGGAAGACAATAACTTGGATTTATTAATCTTGGGGAGATTCTTATGCTTTACTTATCAGTTTTGTTGGATATCAATGTTTTCCTATGTTTTGTTGATATGATTTGTATTTGTTTATTGTATTGATAACCTAATAACTTGCATGTGATCTATTGTTAATTAGATATCAAATAAGAAATTGTTTGAATAATCTAATTGAAGAAGCAACTAAGACTATATTTTCTGCTGTTGAATTTATTAAATTATTAGGGAAAACAATTGACTAAGTTAATATAACGCTGATGTTTATGTTGTTTAGATTCATCGCTCGTTAGTTTTGGAAGCTAGCATTGAAGTAATCTCAACTGCTGTTGTTTGGTTAATAATTTGATAAGGGTTGAATTGAGCGCTGGTTTCTTTTTGACTAGGAATACGAGTGAGGAATTAGATTTCCAATTGATGATTGTAAATTAAAATTGAGTCTATTGTGAATCGATGAAATAGATGATAATATCCAAGGTAGAGTCGACCAATACCAAGAATTGCCTCCAATAGTTTAATCACTTGAAGTATAATTCAATCTTCACAATCCCATCTTATTTTATTGTTTTGTTTTTGTTGACACAACGATTCACACACGTCATCGTGGGATCGATCCCTACTCACGCTACTACATTTTTGTTATCAATCTTGGGATTAAGTGGTGTTAATTTGGGCGTACACGATAAACGCACACCAAATTTTGGCGCCGTTGTCGGGGATACGTTGTATATTTTTGTGTTAATATTTTATGTTTTTCTTCTTTCTTTCTCTTTCTTTCTTACCCCCCATTGCTACTCTTGTTTGTCCGTGCTTACATATCGATTTCTGAAAACAAAATTTTACCATGGTGGACTATAGGAGTTTGGACGAATTGACCTATCTCGCGCAACAACTTGGCGTAGGGAATGGACAAAGCGTATACAACTCAAGTTGGAGTGATCACCACAATCTCAGCTATGCAAATCAATGGATGAGCCCCCCTCCACCTTACATGCATTCCAACCTACCACCATACATACCACAAAATCAGCCATGGCCGCAACAACCTCAACCCCTACCCCTGGTTAGTCTTTGGAGTATATTTTTGCACAACTTACTGATAGTACTTTGGAATTTCAACAGGAATTCAGGGCCAGCACTCAGACTTTGGGTACTCAAATGGGACAACTAACAAGATCGATCAATAGGATAGAAGCACGAGTAACAAGCCATATACTCTCCCACACAATGAAAAATCCAGGGGAGACCATAATTGCAGTCGCCTCAAGGAGTGATGAAGAGGTAACAACCCTAGAGAAGGTGGTACTGATGCCACCCAGGATAGACGAGATGACATATGTGCCACTAGAAGAAAAGGAGCTTGCACATCCTGCAACTCCAAAAGGTACGTTTCCAACTGAGCGTTATCTTAAATATCTAGAAGAATCTTGTGTTGTGGAAGAAGTGCCGGATCAAGAATACTGTGATGAAATGGACATATGTGATGATTCTTCCGACGATGATGAGATGGAACCCCCATTAAATGCAAGGATCCATGTATGTTCACTGTCCCATGCACAATTGGAAATAATAGAATTGATAAGGTCATTCTAGACTTAGGAGCATCAATAAATGTTATGTCTTATTCAATCTATATCTCTTTAGAACTAGGACCTTTGAAAAAAGTTGAAATTGCTATTCAATTAGCAAATAGGTCTAAGGTGAACCCTAAGGGAGTACTTGAGGACGTTCTAGTAAACGTTAATAATTTGGTCTTTCCTGCTGACTTCTACGTACTTGACATGGAAAAAGATGATAAGAGCAATCCTATTCTGTTAGGGAGACCATTTTTGAAAACTTCCAATTGCATAATAGATGTAAGTGGTGGTGCTTTTAGTATGGATTTTGATGGTGATGTAGCTAAATTTAATATTCATGATCCCATGCATCCTCCTACTATTGATTACACTATTGGCATTACCACTCACTCATCAAAAGACCACCCACGTTCTGTAAATGAGCATGAATTAGGGGTAACTGTTGATCGACTCGTTGACAAAGGAGGTATGGAAGAAATTCTGACTGATACCTCATGCATTACTACTACTTTGCAAATTCATGATACTAAACTTTCAAATTCTGACTTGCAGACACCTGATATTGAGTTAAAACTTCATCCGAAACAATCTCAGGATAGATCAATAGAAAAAGAGGGAATGAGAAAATGGTTGAGGACCCCCAAGAGGTACAAGGCAAATAAGCATCGCCTTCGAGTTGTCAAGAAGATACTAAGATGGAAAAAGGTAGAAATGGAGGCCATACATGAACCACCATGAGCACGACAACTGAAGTTGGGACACCGACGTTAAACAGAGATGCTGCTTGGGAGGCAACCCAAGTGGAGTTAGTTTTCCCTTTCCTTTTATTTTTGCTTTAATAGTATTATTTTATCTCTTCATGCAATTTTGACTTACATTGAGGACAATGTAAAGGGAGCCATTAGTAGTTTGTTTATTGCTTTCTTATTATAATCAAAAAATTTGAAAATTTTGAGCTCATAGTTAGTGATGAACATGAACTTTTGTATCACTAGCTCATGATGAAACCTAATTGATATCATGCATACTTTTGAAAATATGGGATTGCTAACCTTGGAACACTTGGAACTATAATGCTGTAATGCCCCAAATCGTAATGCATATGCTTACTTATTAATGACATGGAAAATTTGAAATTTTTGACATAGACTCCCAATATCATAAAAGTTTCATATCAAAATAAAACTCAAGAGTAATTCAAAGAGTGTTCATGACCGTAGTACTAGTATCGGGAGAGAGTATTATACAACTTGTACAATAATCAAAATGATTCACAAAACATGACTAACGTAACTACTATCTATCTAGTCATGGTTATTAACTTCCAAAAGTTCTTCTGGGAATCTTTTATGCATGACACCCTAGTTCTCCCAAGCTCTTCAAAAGTCTACCCCGTCATCTGCTCCTACAAGACAATTTCCACAAAGTATGAGCACACCAACACAATTCATATACATAATGAATAACAACACAAACTTAAACAATAAGTTTGTAAGAACACTTCCTGTATACTGCGGATGCACATATGATCCTTCGAATTGTCCCTGTTTTCAACATTTCATATTCTCACAGAATATACGTTCATACCAACACACATATCAATATACTCATTGCTAATATAATAGCGGTACAATAATACTCATCGCTATAGTAATAGCGGTCCAATACTCATCGCTATAGTAGTATTAGTCCAATACTCATCGCTATAATAGTAGTGGTCCAATATTCATCGCTATAATAATAGCGGTACAATACTCATCGCTGTAATAATAGCGGTCCAATACTCATCGCTCAAATAACAGCGGTCCATATATATGCTCATCGCTATCATAATAGCGGTCCAATAACACATACTCAACGCTTACTCCATAAGCAACATAATATAGCTTAAACACTTAAGCATAGCACAACATTAACACATTGCTCGTACGTCACTACATAGCTCTCGATCCAAGATTAATATCAAGCTATCCCCCTCTCTGTCCATAGGTCTGAGCAGGCTCTACATGAATTCAACAACACAATAGACATTCATTAATAAAACCTTTAAATCATTAAACTTCGTTTCATTAGCATAACCCTTATACTCAATATTAAAATCTCAAATCCAAACAATAATCATCTAAGCACCATAAGAATCATCCAAAAAAATTATGGGGAATTTTTTTTTTATAATCGACCCTGAAACTCGAAAATCACCCTTTTTAACACTTCAAATCCTTCCCCAAACTCATACCAACAACCACCAACAACCATAATCATCAAAACTTTTACCAAAACAACAATAATATGAAGTATAACTCCAAGTAACACCAAATCTCAAAACCAAATATCAATAATCACAACCCTACAATTTCACATATTTTTCAAAAGCTTGATACCCAAAAATAAGCAAACCCCATTAAAACAATTCTAAAGCATGTAATTTCACTTACCCCAAGTTTTCTTCAATAAAAGCCTAGTTGAATGAAAATTACCAAGAGGAAATGGGAGACAATTTTGGCGTGAAGAGGGGGAGGAAGAGGGTGATATAATGTATCAAGCCCTTGTGCACCAACCATTAAACCAAGTCAACATCTCAAAATTACACACAAGCCCTCATACAATAATTAATTGTAAAATTAACCTCAAACTAAATCACACTATGATTTTTAATCATAAATGTTTTATCCCAGTTACAAATCTCTAAATCAAGTCACCAATAAACAAATAAGCATTTACAAAGCATGCCAATCAAGCATTACAATACTCCCCAATGTATAAAGATTTTGTTCTCGAAATCTTATCATAAAAGCAACAAATAAATACTCATACCGTGAAAAAAGGTTGGGGGAGTTCTGAAACATGTGCTGCTCCATCTCCCACGTTGCCTCCTCGACACACTGCCTGTCCCACTAGACCTTAACAATAGGAATAACTTTACTACGAAGCTTACGATATGCTCGATCCAAAATCCAAACCGGATGTTCCACATACAAAATATCCGAATCCAACTGAACCTCGGATAGTTGCAACACATGAAAGGACATATTTAGGTAGCATTGATACATGAAACACATCAAGTATCCCTGACAATGAAGGTGGCATTGCCAATCAGTAACCCAAACTACCAATATGCTTCAAAATCTCATACCAACCCACATATCTCGGTGACAATTTCCCTCGCATACCAAAACGTACACCCCTGAACGGAGATATTTTAAGAAAGACTCTGTCACCCACTTGGAATTCTAACGGTCATCGTAGTTTATTCGCACAGGCAGTCTGCCTATCCTGAGCCGCTTTCATTTTTGTTGTATCACTTTTCACCTTTTCTTCCATTTCTCGAACCATATCAGGTCCACCCACATAATCTCTGTCCACTTCCCAATACAAAGGAGATTTACATCGGCGCCCATACAATGCTTCAAACGGAGCCATCGGAATGCTCACATAATAACTGTTGTTATACAAAAACTCAACCAACGGTAAGGAGTCTTGCCATGTAGTGTCAAACTCCAACACACAAATGCACAACATATCCTCTAACGTCTGTATGGTACGCTCAGTCTGCCCATCAGTCCGTGGGTGATACACTGTGTGATATCCAGAAATTAATTATATTAATCCCGGAGGATTATAATCCTTAATTGATTTTAATCGTGGTAGTTATGAGATAATTATGGTGCTAAGACTCCCGAGGATTTTAATCAGGTATCGGGGTTGTTGGATCCAAGGTTGAGATTTTATTCTCATTGACGTGTTGAACCTTGGAATTGTGTTGGTAGTGGTATTTGAATAGTGGGGAGCTTTCGATTGAGGTTTGCGATGTAATTGAGTGAGTGAGAGATAACTATTGAACAAGTTTTGATATTTTAAATTTTGTTACGTGTATTTGAAACTCGAGATTTTAGAGCATTGGTACTATATATACCAAGTGGACTCGGTGTTCAACCATTCTCCACTCTCTACTTCACGCCTCATCTCTCCTTCCCCACCTCTTCCCTCTTCCCTTTCCCCTCTTTCTCCCAAGGAAGAAAGAATCGAGCAAGGCTTGATTTTGGAGCGAGATTTCTCAAAGATTTCTGGGTAATCTTCTTCCCGTCTCTCTTACCTAAGTTTTGATTATATTTTTGTTGAGTTTGGTTAAGTATGGATATGGGTTTGAATTTTGGGGGATTTGGAAGAAATTGTTAAATTGATGTATTTGGTGTTTTTATTGAGTTATAATAGAGTTTTTTAAGTGTTGTGAGAGTTGGGGATGTTGAATTTGAGTATGAGTTTGGAAAATGCCATTGAAGCAAAAGTTTTTTCTGAAAATCGCAGGTCGCGATCGATCCTGACATATTGCTGAAATTTTGAAGGCGATGAACAGTGACGACGATCGATCACCTGAAGCTGCCGATCGATCATGGGAGGTCTGGCGAACGATCGTGGGGTCTCGAGATCACGTGTGATCACTATGACTGTCATGTATGACAAGTGATCGTTATGAATGTCACGTGTTGACAAGTACCATCACAGGTAGACGAGGTATCTGATGACGATACGGTAGGTGATGAGTGACTTGTGCCGCCGTTACGATAAATAATACATATATAGATGTATGTTTTGAGTTATGTGATTTGAGTGCCACTGATTGGCGTAAAGATGGTGTTGGTGTGTCACAAGTTGACAAGAGACCATAATGCCGAGCAGGTTCGCTCGATGGACAAATGGTCGTATCGTACAGATAACTGTACTGTATAGTGTATTGAAGTAAATGTGTTACGAGTAGTGGTACCTTTGGGTATACTCGTTGAGTTGGCTATGGCCAAGCGACTTGTAATGTATATAGTTGTCGACGAACCTACATACATATATCAATGTGGTGTATGATGGATATGATCACACATACGCATGAGAATATGAAGATAAATCCTAATGAGTTAGGATTGAGTGTGATTGGTTGATGACATTTGAATGTCCCTTGTGTATCGGTGTTAGAGAAATGTTAGATGATGATATACTATCTATAATTGTTTGTTTGACGATAAGTAATTCATGATGTGATTCGTGAATTGTGAGGATGGTCGTAGTACGAGAATGATACGTTATTGTATACCGGGGTTGATCGTGTGACACGTTGGTGGTTTAGTATAAACCTTCGTAGGCTGCAATTGCTGGCCAGGTATGATGATTTATCATTGCAATAGTGTAGTGATCTTGTTCTAGCCACTATATTGCTTGTCGGGTAGGGTGAATTGTATGATGATACGATGGGAGGTTATAATGAACTCGGCATAGTCACTATAACGTTTTGAGCTTAAGGTAAGGGATACCTTAAGAGAGCGCTCATACATGTACATACGTCGAGGAACTTGTGTTGGGACAACTCAGTTTTATTGTGAGTACAAACGTGAGTTATTGTTATCTTTATTTGAGTATTCTTGCATTGAGGATGCACTGATAAATCGTAAATGGGATTGTGGATATAGCTAGTGTGGTAACACTACTATACCGATTATATCTCTGGGAGAGATAGTGTGGTGTGTTAATTTTGACTTGGAGCAATGCTGTCGTGGAGACAGTTGTTATTGATTACGGGTTGATTTGTGAATCAACTGTAGTAAGCATTACTGGTGATGGACCTAGTGTTTGCTTTGAGTTAATTAGGAGACGTGCGAAGAGACGTCCCTAGAGAGATGTTTGAGAGTATCTGAGTACTATAATGTTAGTACATTGTATTGTTGGAGTTTGTATACATCACGTATGCGGATTTGAGAGTGATCTGGGAAGCATTTGTATTTAGATTGTTCGAACGATGATTCGAGTTTGGAGAGTCATGGATGCATGATACTTTCCTTGTAAGGAAAGATGTATTGATATACCTATTGGGAATCTTGAAAGATTCGATGAGACGGTGCATGTGATGTCGATGCTGAATTCACACCATTAGTCGTTAGCTCGCCAATCATTATTCTCTACGGTGTGAGAATAATTGAGTGATTGGCAGCCGTGCCTGAGACTTGTGAGTATTGTTGGAGATACCCAAATCGAGATTGCCTTGGGTATGTATGTAATGTATTTGGCGTTCAGGCATATATATCGGTATGTATATATGTATGTCAACATTTTTATGCTTGTTAAGTAAAGAATTAGCATGTCTGGATTGGCGAATCTCTGGTAAGAGATTGTAGTATCATTGATTGGTAATCTCAATGGGACGATTTATTTTGAAGAATAATTGTGAGGTTTTATTTGACTATCTTCTGAGGAGAGGTTGTCGTATTTTGGGGTAAGGAAGTTTGTTATTAGTTAATTCGATAGTTACCCTTGTGTTAGAATTGTTGATTCTAAGGATAGACAAGGATAACTAGGATTCAAATTCGTTTGGTGTCGTTGACACATGTTGTGAGAAGGCAATTGATTTTTTTGCATGTTCTCTATGGAATCTTGAGACTTTGTGGAGCTTTCGACAGTGTGTTGGGGCCAAGATGTGATTTCTTGGAACACACTGATGTTGACATCTGTGAAGATGCGTTTTGTGTTAATCGGTGGCCGTGTGTTACCCGATTCGAGTTGCAAATGGTGCAACTATTCCTTGATGAATAAGATTCCATTAATTGTGATGGATTGGAGAACAGAAACCGAATTTAGTGTGAGTATACTTTTGTATGCTGGTGGTTTTCTTCGTAACGATGTGTATTTGGCATCATAGATCAAGTTGTAAAGATGTCATAAAGGTGATATCTATATTGGAATCATCAATGATTCGAGTGGAGAGTAGTTAAGGTTAATCGACTGCTTTTGGTTAGTTAACATCGAGGTATGTTAACATCTTTTAAAGATTGTGATGGTTTGGGTGGATATCTCCTTCGCATAGTTTGGTGCGAGGTCGATGTCCTCGCGGTTGTTGTTTTGTTCATGACGTATTCATGAATCGATACAATGCATTCGAGTCGAGTTGCGTGGTCTTGGTGGTACATGGAGTACACTTGTACAAATTTCGAGGACGAAATTTGATTAGTGGGGGATAAATGTGATATCCAGAAATTAATTGTATTAATTCCGGAATGATTATAATCCTTAATTGATTTTAATCATGGTAATTATGAGATAATTATGGTGTTAAGACTCACGAGGATTTTAATCAGGTATCGGGGTTATTGGATCCAAGGGTTGAGATTTTATTCTCATTGACGTGTTGAACCTTGGAATTGTGTTGGTAGTGGGAGTCCTGGGAGCTTTCGATCGAGGTTTGCGATGTAATTGAGTGAGTGGGAGATAATTATTGAACACGTTTTGATATTTTAGAGCTTCGGTACTAGTATTTGAAACTCGGGATTTGGAGCCTTGGTACTATATATACCAAGTGGACTCGGTGTTCAACAATTCTTCACTCTCTACTTCACGCCTCGTCTCTCTTTCCCACCTCTTCCCTCTTCCCTTTCCCCTCTTTCTCCCAAGGAAGAAAGAATCGAGCAAGGCTCGACTTTGGAGCGAGATTTCTCGAAGATTTCTGGGTAATCTTCTTCTCCCCTCTCTTACCTAAGTTTTGATTATATTTTTGTTGAGTTTGGTTAAGTATGGAGATGGGTTTGAATTTTGGGGGATTTGGAAGAAATTGTTAAATTGATATACTTGGTGTTTTTATTGAGTTATAATAGAGTTTTTGAAGTGTTGTGAGTGTTGGGGGTGTTGGATTTGAGTATGGGTTTGGAAAACGTCATTGAAGCAAAAGTTTTTCTGAAAATCGCAGGTCGCGATCGATCTCAACGTTGGCGCCGATCATCGCGACATATTGCTGAAATTTTGAAGGCGATGAACAGTGATGACGATCGATCGCCCGAAGCTGCCGATCGATCACGGGAGGTCTGTAGATCGATCGCAGGGTCTCGGCGATCGATCGCGGAAGAGTAAAGCTTGGCAATAGGTTTTCGCGATCAATCGCGGGAAGACGACGATCGATCGCGGCTCATGTTTTATTATTATTAATTTTTTTAAAATTTTTGTTAAATGTTGGGATTTTGGAGATGGAATATTTATGGTAGATTTCTTGGTGATTTCTACATTCCAATGAAAATATTACACATTTAAATGATGTGGCATGAGTTGATCTGTAGTCGATTATGTACTACTCAATTGAATTAATTGATAACTTAATGAACATAGACTAAAATTGGATGCCTTAAGTAGTATACAGAGTTCAGTGATTGTGATTAATAATCATGATATGATGATGTATAAGGAGGTTGAGTACATGCTTGAGTATATGATTGTGCACGTAATTGATTGTGAGTTATTAACTGTGTATAACGAATAATTCACTGGATCACGGGGCAAAGGCAAGGATTGACTCTTTCTATTGGAATAAGGTACGTATAACATACGAGCATAGTTAAATATATTATTGTCATGGTTAAATGAATAATATATTATTGTTGCGATGAACGGATGTGTTAAGAATTGTGGTGATGCCGCTGTTGAGCGAGCAATGAGTATGATGCTGCCGCTGTTGACCTGGCAATGGTTATGATGCCGCCGTTGTTGAGCGTGCGAGAAGTTAGAGTGTCGCCGCTGTTGAACGAGCGATGTGATATAATGAATTATGATATGTTGATTTAGAAGTATTTTGATTCCTGTAAATCATTATTGCATTATTTAGATATGATTGATTCTGGAACTGGCGGGTTTGAACATGTGTATAGCGAATCATTGTAATGATTAACTGATTTTGGAGTGTGATGATCTTGACTATTTTGAGAACATGAACAACATGGGAGATATGAATTGTGAGATTGATGATATTGTGATTATGTCATTGGTATGCCCAACCCATGTGGGGGCTGTTTATGTTAAAACAGATAGAATAGGTACAACATTGGCTCTGGAGATGAGTTCGAGCTATGGAAGGTGTAAGGCCCCAAAATTTGATTCTTGTTAATTAATTGTAATTTGGGAATTAGTTAATAATTAATTTGAAATTAATGAATTAGAAGTGAAATTGACAATATAAATGTCAACTGACAATTTAATCAGAACACGCTATATTTTTGAAATCGTAAAATAAGCTCCGATAATATTTTAAAAATAAATTTTTAAAATGAAGAATTTAATTTTGTGTTATATTAGTGGGTATAAATCCCAATTGTTAACTATAATTTTAATTTATCAGTGCATCAGTGACATTCCGATGTACATAACTGGACTAGTATACAACTATTAGTGTTTTATATGTTCATTTCCGTGCCACACACTAAAAGGTGCAAATACACACACTAAAACTCAAACGCTGGTCTGCTCTCTCCCGCGCGCATCTCAACCGTTCACCATAAAACTGGTGCGCCCGTCGCCGCCACTTCCGATGTGTCTGACCTACCACCGTGTTCCTCTCTCACCGGTGTTCATTTCCATACCAGGCAATCACCGTGCACAGCCACGAGATCGTCGGATTTTGCTTTGAAAGGTTCGAGTTCCAATATTAGGGTTCTTCACGTTTTCGTTAGATTTCATGTTTCCGACCATAGATTTGTTTGAATTCTGTTGTGCAAACCCTTTCCCTCACCTAGACCAATGTTTTCCCTCCGGTCGCCGCCCTCTCACCACCGTGGGTCGCCTAAAAATGTGCATGTAGCCACTGGTTCACGCGATGGTGAGTTCGAATTTCCAGTTTTTAATTCGAAAATTTGGCCTTCAATTCGAGTGTTGATGTTATTTCTAGCATTGTATGTTTGTTTAGCAATTGATAGGCTTAGATTTTAAGTGTTTTTAGCTGTAATTTCTTCCCATTTTTCGTACTTTTTCCTGGATGATATTATGTTTTTTGGTGTTTATTTGTTTGTTTCAGGAAAATAGGTCGGAAGTGGAAGAAATGAGCTGAAATGAAAAAAACGGGCGAAATCGAGGCGAAAAAGAGATCAAATGAAGAAAGTGGATTTTTCAAGGCTTCGATCGATCGAGATTTATTCTCGATCGATCGAGCCAGGCAGAATGTTGAGCATCAAATTATTCAAAGCACCGATCGATCGAGATTTTGTCTCGATCGATCGAGGCAGAGACTTCAGCAACAAATTTTGAGAAATGTCGATCGATCGGAAAAATATCTCGATCGATCGAGCGAGGCAGTGAGTTGAGAATGCTGAAGCGAACAGTGCACCGATCGATCGAAAAAACCTTTCGATCGATCGAGACGCGAAATCCTGAAAATTTTATTTTCCATGTTTATCGTGATCTTCGGGGGTTTTAAGGGGGAAATCATTCATGCTCTTAGATATCTCATATCAGACGAAATTTCTCCACAAAAAAGAGAACCCTAGCCGCCGCCAAGGAGAGCCATCTTCTCCCGGTTTTCGTCCGAGCTTGAGCCAACCGATTCCGGAGTGCAAGGAGGAGCAAGAGAAGAAATCGCGGTGCAACGCACGGATTCATCCGCCGTTTATCGTATTTCTAAACTTTGATTTCTTTGATTTTCAATTTTCATTTGATGTTTTTGAGGTCGAGAGACGATTAAACTTCTTATGTATTTGATTTGAATTAAATCTAGTTTATTTTATTGAGATTTAGTATCATTGTGTTTGATTTATTGATTCAATTGTGTTTGTGTGTATTGATTCCTATTGTTCATGAATTAATTGCTTGTTACGATCAAAGCCTAGCTAACTTTGATTAACTTTGAGAGTTATAACCGAGATCGAGAGATAACGTTATAGCACGCTATATTAATTCATGAAGTTTGTTTAAGATTGAGATCGAGAGATGAAATCACATATGTGAGAACTTTGAATCGAGAGATTTAGAGTAACGAGGTTTTGACGATTTATGCAATATTGAATTAGTAAATAGGTGCACGAGAGTGACTTGTTCTAGTTTGATATTAGTTTCTTTACAGCTCGAGAGAGTGTATTGAATAACAGCGAAAACCTCTCACCTTTAGAATCAATTGATTGATAATTTGCTTATTCAGATGAATCATTAAAGATAACACAGTTGAACGAAGAGCTTGATAAATTTCTCCAGCGAATTACCTTTGCATATCCGGAACCATTCATTTTATTGTTTCTTGTTTAATTTTCGTTCCTTAGTTTAAGTTTGCATTAGTTAATTATTCTATCTTTAATCGTAGGCTAAATATAATTTTATTAATCTTATTTGGTACTTATACATTAGTCCCTGTGGATTCGACAACCCTTACTTAAATTTCACTATACTAAAACTTGACAACCGTGCACTTGCGGTAGAATCGCTTCACACTACACTTTGAAATATTTTCTGTTTAAAAATAAAGCGGTCAGCAATGTTTTGAGTAGTAAATGATTTTAAATGGATTAATTTACACATAGTAGAGTAGATAACATAAAGGCTGGAGATCGATTTATTTAACTGAATCACGACAATAACTCGTTTATATCATTGAATCGATTGTATATTTTATTCGAAATGTATATGAAATCCTTAGAATAATATTAAGTATGGTTTTGAAGAGATTTAGATTTTTATTTGCATGAGAAGTGACCGCTTTTATTTTAAACAATTAATTCCAATCTAGCGATTTTAGACCGCAAGTGCACGGTGTCAAGTTTTAGTATAGATAGGAAGATACGGATTGTCGAACCCACAAGGACTAACAAGCAAGTACCACATAAGATTTCTTTTAACTATATTTAACCTACGATAATCAATTAATAATTAAACTAAACTAAATTAAGCTACTATAATCCAACCAAAATAGTCAACGATCACGAGAAAAATCCACAAGAAAGTATCAAGACAATTATTCACCTAACCCAACTCTTACAATTCTTTTCTTCATACATCTCTAAGGTGACGGGTTTTCCAAATTTATTCAATATACTCTCTCGAGCTATATTAAGTCTAACATCAAATTGCAACTAGTAACTCTCGTTCACGTAATTAACAATTTAATGTTGAATGCGCTTTATGAAAACCACTAACTTTTAGATTAAACAACCCAAAGCTATCACTCGTGTGTGATTTTATCTCTCGATCTCAATCTTTAACACACGGCATGAATTACTATATCGTATTATAATTTCATCTCTCGATCTCAATTATAATAAAATATCATTCAAAGGTGATCAATCCTTCAAAAGCATTAAAAACAATAACACATGCTCATAGAAGATGTATGAAATCAATGAATCAATACTATTAAAGGAAAACAATGTTTAAGATATTTCTCAATCATCCAAAACACATAAAATCCAATAATAAATCAAAACAAATAATCGAAAAGTAAAAGCAAACTCCCAAGTCGACTCCATTCGTTGATTCTTGATCCTTCCTCGCTTCTTTCTCGATCGTGCTCTTCGATTATCTTGTTGGCTTGTTCCAATTCCTAGGATGAAGTGGTGATGGTGGATGAAGGTTGAATGGTAGAAGGATGGAGGTTGGATATGAAGTGAAGGAAAGGGGTGATGGACGTGAATTATATGGAAGGAGGCGTGAGATGGTGTTAGTGGAGAGTGATGGAGGTATGATGGAATTGAAGGAAATGGGGGCTGAGATTTGGATGGTGAATGGGTGTATGGAGGTGTGGAGGCTATTCCTAGGGTTTAAAGTATATTTTGGGTTGAAATTATGGTGTATAATATATAGGGGAAAGAATTATGGACTTTCCTCTTGCATCCAAACTCTACAAGGAAGGTATTTTAATGAAAATTGCTCGTCCCGATCGATCCGAAAGAAGAGCCGATCGATCGAGCCTTCCAGTAAGATTTTCGTGGCTTTTTCTACCCGTCTCGATCGATCGGAAATTCTGCTCGATCGATCGGAAATCACAGTAAGTTTCTTCGCCTTTTTCAGCTTCTGGCGAGTTTCGTATTTTGGCCGTAACTTTCTCATACGAACTCCGAATTTGATGAATCAGCTGTCCACACGAAGATAAGAGAAAGTTCTACAACTTGTATATGGACCACATTTCCAAAACATGGCTCGAACATATAGTAATTTGAGGAGAAAGGAGCAACATGTGTCTTGGATTCTGGTTTCTTCCTCTTTTCTTCAACTTTATTCATTTTTTCATCATTTTAGCTTGATTTCTTCCCCTTTTATGAATTTCAACATTGATTCCTGAAATATAGAAATATATACCATAAAACGTAAAATAACTCAAGAATCAACACGAAAACATATACATATCAAAGCATAAAAACGCGTAATATTCAACCCTATCAAGAAGGGAAGGCGCTTAAATTCTGTTCTTGGCATCTTATCTATCGTAGTGCGATTTTGCTGGGTTTTGGGAACAGCCTTGTTGTTTGAAGCCAACCTCAACCAACCTTCACTTGCTAAAATCTTGAGTTGGTTTGATTACGACTCTGTATGAGGGAAAGAATGATCACTTCTCATGAATTTGAGGGTGAAAGTTCTAAATTCTTGTTGTGGTCGACTTTGTAGGTTATCCAAGGATAGTCAATTATGGCCTTATGGTTTTAAGTTTTAGTTAAGTAGGTCATTTTTTGGATTTATTATCAATTTTGAAAGCATGTGAATTGTGAATCAATGAATGGAATAAAATGTATTATTAGGATTTTAATGATGATTAAACATCTTAATAACTCTAAAATTGAAGAAATGGTAAGAATGAGTACACGAGAATCAGAATACTTCTATCCTACTTAGTTTAGATCTGATTAATCGCCTCAAGTTAAAGAATAGATTATATGTATGTTGAGGTAACTTTAGTGATAAAGAAGTAATGAAATGATGTTGTATGAATTTGATAGATTAATACGCGGCATGGGAATTCCACGTACTAAGAAGACCATATTCAGCTTCTAGAACAAGAAATAATAGGTATGTTGCGATCGGTAACATAATACAGGTATCTATATTATTTGATACATGAATAGCTGAACTTACGTGAATTACGTGAAACTACTTGGCTATGTGAAATTACTTGGCTATGTGATTTTAATTGAGTTATGAGCCTTCATAACATCTTGAGTCTTGTGTACACTTTGAATAGGCACGAATGAACACGCGCGTATGTGTTTGAAACTTATTTGACCTATTTGCTCTTACATGAATTGGAGTGAATAGTTGATGTCGAGATGTGATTTATATTTGAGTATGCTGAGTCGGGTCGTATTGATATTGACCACGATATCGATACATTACTGTATATGTTTGATAAAACTTAGTAGGGAAAGAGTTTACACTCGAACACCTACGAAACCCCTGTAATATTGACTGCTACTGCATTAGATTGAATAAATGAAGAGCATGCATATCATACGAGACATTCAAACTATTTTATGCAATTTTAATGAGTAAGATGTCTTTGAGCAATGAAGTTGCTCTAAAACCTATTGAGAATTGAATGAATTATGGAAATTTTTTAAATGAGAGTCCTTGGATGTGATTGAGATATCTTCAGGACATAGAGCCATTTAGATTTCGGCATTGAGATGCTGGAACAAAATGAGATATGGCTATATCAAAATGAGAATTGAGTATGATATTTTTACAAAAGCAAAAAGAATGAACTGATGAATATGTTATATGAAATCATAGTTAGATGCTGTATAATTATGATTTTGATACCAAGAATGAAACGTATAAAATCATCATGACATGTTGAGACAATACGATTATGTAAGATATAGATCGAGAACTTTTGGGAAGTTTTATCCTTATGATGAATTCCCATGTAACTCAAAATTTTGAAATGAAATTTAATGATGATGTATTTTGATGTATGATCGAATCTACAGAAGATTACTGATCATTAAGTAGTTCGATATTAATTGAGTAATGAATTAACTTGTAAGTTATTCGGACTTTTAATCCTGAGAAAAGGATTGAGCCTTTAAGTTGTTATGTGTTAATAAATAGATGAAGCACAAATGCTGTGACTCATCAGCATACCTAATAAGAGAATGTACAGATGTACATCCGGAACATGAATTGAACGATGCACAAAAATAATTAAATAAACGCTAAAAATGGTTCGATATATTTGAAAACCACTAACGAAATGATTATATACGAAATTTGCGTAAATGTACCATAAAATATGTTTCAAGCAAAGTTGAATTTTCTGAAAATTTAGAATTGGTATGAACCCAAATCTGGAGATTGTACGAAAGTAGTGCTGGACACGAACCCGTGCTCGGAACGATTATGGAATTCAGATTAACTGAAGTGACAAATTTGGGTATATTAGAGAACAGAAGTTGCATGGAGCCGGATATTAACTTGGTTTAGACTCCGTGCACTTGTGGTAAAGTTTTGAGAAAATTTTAAAACTGGTAAAACTTTCGAAGATACTTCCAATGATATTTGTAAGCATACCGATATAGAGACTTTGACTCGGTATTGAATTTAGACAAATTGAATAATGATTGTCTTATGTTAAGGAGCTATCTGATTCAATATTTTCGGACAATTCTGTATGTCTACTAAAGATATGCACTCTGAATAGTATCAGGTGAAATCCAAACCAAGATCTACCTAAATCTATCTTGTGTACTCAATATATGATTATGTCATACGAGTCTTCTAATTCTTGATAATATTTTCTTGAACTCGACGAGTCGAATCTTTTGACAATTTCCCAGTCCAAGCTCTTATTACTAATATATTGGTATTTCGAGATGAAAATAAGATGTGTTGAATATCCGAAAACAGATATCTCAGATTGCTTACGCGAAATATTTTTGATCCATCCATCCAGCCTGAATTTGGATTGCACAGGATGGTAATCTTCCTATCATGTTATTTTAACATGATACTATTATTGATCGTTCTTATCGATAACAAAGAATGTGAATATATCACGTCTCTTATGTGATTAACTCAATCAGATATTGCTCAGTTCAGTCGAGCGTAACTTTGGTTCTTTGATTTACCACCGAATCTGTTTTTGACATTCCTTCTGACACCAAAGAAATTAGGACAGATCTGAATCGATCTCTCAGTTTCCTAGCAGGAAATGATTCTGTATGCCAAGCTATACAAATGGAAATTTTGGATGATCGAAGCGATACTCTTGAGCCATGTCATTTCTCGACGTAGCATTCCTGTTGATTTTCAACCAAGGTCGAAGTAGTGTGAAACTGGCTAAGACCTACCAATGTTCATGGGGGGCGATGTTTTATGGTTTAGCGGGATTTCAAATGTTCGGTTTATCGAAAGGTTTTGTTTTGAAAAATGGCTAAACCTATTACTCAACTGACACAGAAAAGTTGAAAATGTATTTGGTCAGATGAGTATGGAATTTGTTTTCTTGAGACCCTGTATATAGTTTTGGAACTGGTAACAAATGTTTTGTTTTAAAAATTTGACGTCATCATTTATATGGGGGAAATTGTTTTATTTGGACCACAAGAACTGTCAATATCTATTCTTTCAACCCGATCTGAATACGAGGCAACGTAGGTTGATGAATCTTTTGAAGAATTACGATGGTGAAGCTCAATATAATCCTAGACGAATGAATGTCGCTACGACTGTCGTTAGTCGTAAAGTCCACGAGTCTGTTCTAGCTTATGTTCGTAGCACCAAGTGCATGCTGATATTTATACATTTGACTGAGCTTTTCACTCATACCAGAAATTCTATCATTGTCTCAGCATTTTAAATTGAGTCGGAATTTATTCTAAACCTCAGATAAGCCTAACGAATTGATGTTCAAACTCAGAAATCTTTAGAACTCGTATCTTCAGAACATCCATCTTGCTTTCAGATACTTAATAATAGTTTCTACGACTTAAGATTCATAATTTGTTCCTGATAATTATGATTTGACCTCTAAAATTATTCGCGAAGTTCATACTGTGAAGACAGTATCTACCCTGAAGACGAAAGATGCTTAAGACTCTGAGACCTCAGTTCTGATGTTGATATATGAGATAAGATGTTACTGATGCATTGTCAAACGTTGGGGTGTCAACAAGTTTAAACCAAATGAATAAAACTCGAAGATTTTCTTCATGGCTTTGAAAGTCCACATGAGATTGAGAACATACTGCTATGGAGTTCTGTGATTTATATTCCTCGATCACCCAGAGACTGTGATGTTGTTTTGATCACTATTGATCTACTTCCTAAGTCTGCACTTTTCTTTCCTTTCGAGAGGACTTATCATTATACAAATATGACTCTGTTGATTTTAACTTTGGAGGGCATGAAGCTGTGCCATTAATCGAAGTTTATATATTGATACCTGCCAAACGAGCAAAGGTTTGACATCTTTTGAAGCCTCAGAGGAGAGAAAATGTAGATCACCTTTATTCTGGATAGAAATCGATGAAAAACCAGATGAATGGACCTGATATAATACGAGAAATGAATGATAAGATTCAGTTGTTCAGATAGTGGATGATGGCCGCCCAGGATTGTCAAGCTAGTTATGCTTCTAAATGAAGACAGCCCATAGAATTTCAGATGGGAGATCGTATATTTCTGGAAATTTCTCCTTTCGAGATACTAATTTTTTTTGGCATGCGAGGCAGACTATCATCTTATTACATTGGCCGTGCAAGATCCGAGATCGAATTGGAAACTTTGCCTATAGAATTTGCATTATCACCGGCTTAATCGGTCACTTGCAATATATTTCTCATTGGTTGAAATTGATTGCGGTCCTTGGCCTTATGGTTAGGTTTTCCGCACACATAACAGTCACATGTGAACCTCCTGTTCTGAGTATCTCTCTTGGAATCATAAGTGTGCTTGCTCTTATTCCCGCGAGAGCTATCCCCAACTTCAACCATCTTGGCCTTGGAAATCATTCCGCTGGATTTCTTGTCAACTTTTTGGTTGTCTTACTCGATGTGCAGCCTCCTGATAAGGTCCTCGAGACTCATCATCTTTCGCTTGTGCTTCAGGTAGCTCTTGAAGTCTTTCCAAGATGGCGGTAATTTTTCGATCATCATCGCTACTTGGAGGGCATCATTTAGCCCCATACGTCGGCAACAAGTTCATGATATATCCGTTGCAGCTCTTCGCATTGCTCAACAACGCTCTTGCCATCTACCATTCGATAGTCACGGAATCGTCCGGCTACAAATTTCTTTGCGCCTGCATCGTCAACTTTGTACTTCATTTCTAACGATTCCCAAAGATCCTTCGCAGTTTCTTTGGGGGAATACACATTGAAAAGTGCATCGTCTAGAGAGTTCAGTAAGTAGTTACGACAGATGTAGTCAGCACTCAGCCACGATTCGACTACTACAGCAGATTGAAGATCCTCTTTGTCCTCCACTGGTTTCTCCTATTTTAGACACCTGGTCAAGTTCAAGTTGGTCAAGAAGAACATCATCTTCTGCTGCCAAAGCTTAAAGTTGGAACCTTTGAACTTTTTCGGTCTCTCAAATTGAGAGAACGAATTGGGTTTCTCAGAACTGGTATAACGACCTTAGTGCCGCTAGCTTTCACCACTGGAATCTCAGTATTCTCAGCAAATCGGTTTGGAATCTGGTCAGCAATAAACTAAAACAGAACACAAATGGCAGATCACAAATAATATCAAACTAGTTTTACAACAATAGGATAAACCCTTTGACAGTACACAAACAGTGTTTGGTTGAAAAATCAACAATTTTATAATTAGCAAAGTAGTATTATTCCAACTGATTCAGATCCGAAAAATAAAGAACAAAAATAAAAAAAAAACAATATTGATACAAAATAAATTAATCTAAATATACAAACAGCAGATTTACAACAACAGTTTATAAACTGTTGTCTCCAGAACAGAAATTTGGATATAACTATGGACGAGGCCACAACAAGCCGTGTCTTCGTGAACTAAAATTTTCCCGCCTATAAGCTTCTGGCCTTCTGGACAAGAGAGTCCAAGTTACAACGCCCAATCACCTCTGTTCGGATTGAAGCAAAAATCCGAGCAGACTCTGTCGAACACTAATAGTGTGCAGTACTCTCAAAACAAAATGTATGAATGCAAATTTTCGGATGGATGAAAGAATGGAGCTGGAGCAGCTTATATAGCTGAGCAGCAAACCTCCCAAGGTGTCAGAAATAAAGTGTAATGCTTAGTGCGGTAGCTGAAAAGTCTCAACACTTAACATCATATATTAAGTGTGAAGATGAAAAGTCTCAACACTTAACATCAGATATTAAGTCTCACACTTAATATCATATTAATTCAGCAATTAAGTTGAAGTAGGTGAAAAGTCAGGTAGGTGAAAAATCAATTTTTCAGAAATCCGAGAAGTAAAAAGATAGGACTGCTTTCGCGACAGCGACACGGGCGATGCGGCGAGGCGAGCCTAGCAGACGGACCGCACGCTAGGGGTACATCTCTTTTCTACGTAACTATACTTTATTGATTTGTTTCTCAATATAAACAAACCATAAGTGTTTCAAAGTTGGGATTTCTTTAGCCAATTGACCATTCAAAATTTATTTACCAAATTTTGTTCTCATTAACAAAATTTTCTCACTTGGGCTTCTCATTCTTATTAATTCCTAAAGTTTATTCATTCATCGAGAATGTTAAGAATGTAGGTGTTTCCAAAGCACAGGTTTCCACCATTATTCACGGAGAAGGCATGTAAATTGGAAAGAACCGCCTCGGCATAAGATTAACACATTTCACAGTAACAAAAAGAAAAAAGATATGAGTGATCTTTATGTAGAGGCGAACATAGGATACTGGGAGTGGGGGGGGCAAAATAAGCCGAGAAGCGATCATATACATTTGGTGGGAGAAATATGAAGTTTTCAGACAATTATGTATGAACTTTCAGAATCTTTTCAGCCTCCGCTTGGTCAGCCCCGGTCGTTCTATGCTGCATCGGGTATTTTTTCATTGAGTGAGGTGGAAATTTGTTTACATGATAAGAAACAGGTGCACCGGGTGAAACATCATGTTATAAATGCAACTGATTTTGATCCACAAATCCGATAATTTTCATGAGTTACGACATGTAAGATCCTTTATGACTAACAGATGGCCATGATAAGCGTAATATTGCACCAAATCAAGCTCAACGTAAGGTGCATCATTTCTATTTCAGTCCAAAATCAATCATCCCCATGCTTACTAATATCCAAGTAATTGAAGCTATGAATCCATATTGTATCAAAAAATGGTAGCACGTATTCTATAAGCAGTATACTATACTAAACTAGGATAAATCCCAGGTTCTTAAATTCACCCGAACACTAAAAACAATCCTTATCCAGATAGCAATACAAAGCAATACTGAAGTTTATGCTAACCTCATATCTTGCAGTACGTCTGTTATTGGATATATATATATATATATATATTGATTGGAGTATTTAATTTTCACATATTGTGAGGTTATTTTTCAATTTTAAAATATATTGTTATGTATTAGAACATAAAGATTATATGTAAAATGTGAATAACACAATTAATTATTTATTGAAAGTGAGGATGGAAAGTTTAATATAAAATAGTTATATATCACGTAAATGTCAAAATAGGTTAAGGATGTTATAATATATTTGTTTTTTTTTTGAAAAATAAAAATATGTTCGGCATCCCAATTTTGATTGTAGGTTCATTGGCGTTTTTATTTTATTATTTTATTTATCCAAGGTTTTTGAATAGATATCTGATTTATGGCATCCCCAATGCAGCACTGTTCTTGGTGTCGAATGCCAAATTTGACGTGAAAGTATGCTCTAATGCAACATTATTCTTTGGCGTTAAATTTGGTGCAGCTATAATGCTACACCAAATTTTATGCAGCATTGTAGCTGCACTATCTTCTTCTTTATTTTTTATTTTTAAATTTTGTATGGTTTTAGTATTTTAAAATTAATAATTTAACTACATTTTTAAATTCCTACACAAAATTTGGAATATATATTTAAATTATTTAATATAAAATTAAAATAATTAATAATAATAATAAATTACTATTTTTAATTTATTAATTACTGATTTATATAGTTAATATTTATAATAATTGTTGTAATGAAATTACAGTGAATATTGTAAGAAATTTTTTTTTTGGAGCAAAGTTTGAAGTATGCTAGTTTTGTGTTTGGTATTAAAATTGGACTGTTTCGGTGCAATAACCCGAGCTAAAATGATTGTAGATTGGAGATGGCCTTAATCGGATAGTTTTGTTCTAGTTGGAAGGTGAAATTGAACTTAAAGCTTAGATACAAATTTTTTTATAGAGTAAACTTAGATACAATTTTGGTTCAGGTTTTTTTGTTATATTTTTAAAATTTATTTACTTTAATATTATTAGTCAAAAAATTAATGATGCGTCTTGAAAAGTAAACAAACTAATTGCATAAAATTATTTACTAATTAGTATATAAAATATCAAGAATATTTAATTTTTTATAAAAAATAATAGTAGGGCTGAAAATAATTTATATAAATCAAAATAGATAAAATAATATAAACTAAATTGTCCATGTATTCTCTCTCGGTTTCGTTTTCTTATTTTTCGGACTTAATCAAACCATAAATTCTCAATTCTGGTTACGATTTTGATTTCAATTTTGAAAAATCACTTCTTCTAAATCAAGGTGAGTAGTCTCCTTTTTGAAAAGTTCTACTGTTTTGAAGAAATCTTTTAATTTAACTTGATCATTGATTTTATATCCTTACAACCCTAAAAAGTTATAAAAATGGGTAATTAAAAAATTTGATCCCAAGAATTCTGGCTCCCTCCCTGTCTTGAATCACACTAGACATGTTAAAGAACAAATGACCTTTCAAATATATTATAGTCCATCTCTTGACAGAATTTAACTACTGGTTGGCTTGTGTGATGAGATGTTAATAGTTATAATATTATGATAATAATTAAAAGATATAAATAACATAATTTTTTTCTAACTCCAGTTATCATAGAACTCGAGTCAAATGCTATATGAAACTATGATATGAAGTCTTATTTTTCACAACAAACCGTGTCCTTGGTATAGTACTAAATATGGTATAAGTACTAAATATGGTAAAATGTTTGCAAAATTCCATTAAAATCTACATCACATCAACAAGGCATAATATAAGGTTAACATTCTTCATCACTAAACGATAATACAACCCACGACAACTAACATTTACTTTCAGCCCGTAGTTTTTCGCCAGAAACACCAAGATATACAGAAAACAACACTTGTTGGCATAGAGCATCACAACTGAACCAACAACAATGTGATCCCAACCCATACAACAATCCACAGGGACGGGTATCAACCTAACATGAATTACTGACTTGTACATCGACTTCGATGACGTGATATAGCCTCAAATAGTCGAATCTTGTAGGCATCACAGCTAAAAGTACCCGTTGTTGTAATATAAATGCAGAGAGGCAGAATATCATGTGATGATCTCCCTCACTAGCCAATCCAAACTGGGATATGCAAAGTACAGAATGAGGAAAGATGGAAGCGCAAAGACGACTGTAATGAGTATGTACAGGCCCAAGATGGCTGCACTGGCAGGTATTGCATAGAAACTGATGAGAAGAAAAATGATGACCAGTGGAAACTTGGAGGTCAAATGAACAAAGAAGACGAGGGACTTTCGAAGGGTCGAATGCAGTCTCTCAATGGCAAGGTAATTGTTGACTTCATGATCATCATGGTCTGATTCTGATAGTTCAGAATGATGACTGAATGGGGCCCTCCTAAGGTTATTAACCGTGTGGCCTCGTGGTGGTTTTGTGTTTAGTGGCCCAACTACTTGGTGATCTCCACAGATGGTGGAATGAGAATTCACTCTGTCGCCATTCATGCTCTCAAGCATCCAAAGAAGAAAGAAGTTTTTACGAGGATATTTCAAGTTCCCTCGATAAACCAGGCGCAGTGATAAAAGGTTGCACCAGGGGCAAGATATAAAGAGCGGCAGCTGAAGAGGTAAAGTGGGACATTTAACAACAGCCCACTGTAGTCCTAGAATGCAGTTCTTACACAACGTGTGTCCACACCACAAAACATAGGGAATGTTTTCTACAAGGTTAAAGAACTCCCAGCATATTGGGCATTCTAATCCCTCCTCCCTGCTGGTGATTGAAGTAACTCCATCGTCTGAGCAATCTGTTGAATCTTGTTCGGGATTCGGTGGATCATTCAATCCTACACTTCCATCTATACAACTGGATGTGAAATTCCACATCATGTAAACCAGGACCACTACAAGATTAACATTTCCTGTCCACACAGAAGATGCTCCAGTTGGTAAGAGATCAAATTAAAAAAATAAAAGGGATTTTAGGCATACAGTCCAAGTACAACCAACAATGCTACGAGCTTCTCGGATCATATATTTCTTGACAAAAGAAAGAGAAAATTTAAAAAAAAAACGAGTGAAACCACGTATTCCATTGGCTTCAACAATATCAAGTGTTTTCAACATTCTCTAATACAAGATGTTTGACTTCTACTTCAAATATGTAAAATCATAGCATACCCTCACATAAAGGTAACAGTAGAATTAATGCAGAAAAGTTTCCCCTTTACAAAATTTTCAAGCATACTACTTGGGCATCTTTAAAAGTCAACAGCACTTTTCAATTATCCTACCTCATATGATATGTTTAAACAGAGTACAATATTGATATTTCTCCACCCTTTCTAAATATCCATCTCTAATTCTCCCCAAATGATCAAATTCTTCATAAAAGACAACAATAAATCTGATTTAGCTGTATACAGACTAATCTTAATCCTTGACATTCTCTTTCTGGTTTAAGCAAAAATCTGATTGCTTATTCAGGAGACAAACATTGGTATCGCTACGCCTACAACAGAGATACAGAAGACATCAAAAACACAGATTTCCACACTTAAAAAGGACCGAGTAAGTAAGCAATGATCACAAGTAACATCAAACCAATCACTGAACTTCAGCCCCATGACAAACCAAACACTGAATAAACAAAAGAATGAGAACAGATAAGACAAATACACACAACACACATAATACACATATATCCGAAATTATAACAGAGATTATAAATCCAAAGGACTATACATATATCGATTTACCGACTGAATTGGGGGCGAGATCGAGAAGGATACGGTTGCCTGTAGGTGGCTGAGATGGAACCAAAGCTCACCTGCCTTTTGACCTTCGCTCAGTCACGTATTATTGGATCGAATATCGATCGATAGATGGGTTATTTAATCACTTAATTTATCGTGATTTTAATATATAATTTTTTTAAAATTCTTATCTTTGATTTTTCATATATTTAAATGTTATTTTGTGAAATAATCTCTAAAAAATATCACAAATCAAAAGAAATATTTGATCAAGTTTACTTTTCAAATTATCCGTATCACTAGACCAGTTTCATATTTATATTCATGTGTTTACCTGTTCTTTTAAAATATTTTTTAACAATTTTAAAAAAGTTTCTATCCATAATTAGTTGTATCTTTTACAATGGTTTCTATCAAAAAAAATTTTTTTTGAACACCGAAAATTGTATCTTTTACAATGGTTTTACGAAGAGCAATTTTTTTCCTCGTTTTCCTTTCTATCTCCATTAGCTTTAAAATCTTTACATCATGAAGGTAGCACATGCCACTGCCACAAACTAATCAAATAACTTTCCATTTGTGCTAAAAATTAAAAAAAGAAAGGGTGAGCTAATTTATTTCTCTCTCACCCTTTTATCTTTTCTTTGGAGTTTACATCTTCTAAGTCCAATATAGAACAACAATACAAAGTTTGATCTGCTGGTTTTATCTTTCCTATAACATATTCAAGAAATTCAAATATTTATTCCTCAAAAAGAGACTTAAGCTCAAAGTCCTCGACATTATTGTTGATATTCTGAACAAACAATGTCTTTGAAGGGTGCTCTCCACATGGATTTTCACCGATAACAGTTACAACACCGCTTGCCAAACTATAATGGGCAACGTCAATAGTACCATCAGATGTAGCTGCTCTTGATACACTATTGACTAAATTTTATGGACTTTCGGGTTCAATCTCCAACCCCCTCCACTTTGAAAGAATCGTCGTCCAAATCCTCGAGTTGAGTCGGCAACCCACTAAGGTCAAATTTATCCATAAGACCAGCTAAAAGTTCATCTTCATCGCCTGGAAGAAAGCTTGTAGGGTCTTCCTACCTTAACATCATAATCAAGACATAATTAGGGCTAAGCATGCATCACAAACAGTTTATGGTTCCGGTTATTACGTGAGCTAATAGGATTACAGGCCAAGATAAAACTTCAAAAGCTAATTAATTACATTCCCAATAATGAATGTTAACGCTATAGATTTACACTACTCCTAGAGTAGAGACTATACCAAATCCTAATTCACAAGGCTCCTCCAAACTCACTGCCTCAACCCGGCCCATAGCCCTCCAAATCCAAAGGTGTACCTACAGGAACAACTCACCATGAGCATATACATCACTATTCAACACAATCAAACATAATAACGTAAATAGTTGCATGATATATATATATATATATATATATATATATATATATATATATATATATATATATATATATATATATATATATATATGCTCCCTGATTCACCACACTAGCATATTTCCTTTGTTGTTCCTGTTTCATAAATATATATATATATATATATATATATATATATATATATATATATATATTTATTTATTTATATATATATGCTCCCTGATTCACCACACTAACATATTTCCTTTGTTGTTCCTGTTTCATAAACTCATGCACAAATCATTAGCTCACAATATAATGATCGATATCACTTTCCAGTTATAATCACAATATTCCACATTAATCACTAGAATTGTGACTGTTCCGGTCCCAATACAACAGCGGAATTTTAGGACCCCTCGCTTCGACATATAGCGGCATCATATGATATCCCTCGCTTCGACAATGACAGCGGCATGTACCTCGCTTAGACATGACAGCGGCAAATATCATACTATCATCGCTTCATATGACAGCGGCAAGCACCTCCCTCACTCGGAGATAAAGGCTACCGGAACATTCATCAATTCTACCACAATAATCAAACACAACAGTTGATTCCATTATCACGATATATCACTATCATTTCACATATATCATCACATGTAAGGATTCACTATCCACGATATACATAATCAAAGGCGTAACACGTTTTACCGTCCGATGCCCGTACGTCTCACTACGTACCTTAATTTCCAAAAGTGGAGAAGTTGGAGAATTTTATCTCCTCGATGTCGTTGGCACCTGGGTGGTTCTACACAACCATACAAATCAATATTAGAAGCTAAACAATAGCCAAATACCAAAAATTCAACAAAATATTCAAAACACCACATATTGTATCTCGCGATCGATCGCCGCGAGGGGCCGATCGATCGCGAGACCTCTCTGCCCGATACACAAATATTTTGGCTTTGGCGATCGATCGCCACACTTGGCGCGATCGATCGCCAGCCTCGCCGATCGATCGCCCAAGAGTGGCGATCGATCGTCAATCACCCCAAACGCGCACTGCCTGTGCGCGATCGATCGCCTGAAACGGGCGATCGATCGCCAGTGCCTGTAACCCAAAATTTCACCATTTTTGCTCCAAAATTCCTTCCCAAACCATACCAACTCTCCTACCAACAAACCAACAACATCAAACACATAATAACTTCCAAAATACACCTTAAACATCCCAAAAATCCAATATCCAACCCAAAATAATATCAACCCAAAATAACCCATTTCAAAATCATTCAAAACCATAACAAACCCAATCCAAACACAATAAAAACATTAAGGAGGTATCCATACCTCTTGGGGACTCCAAATCTCCCAACAAACTCCACAAATCAAGTTTTTGGAAGGATTTCTCTTCCACTTTTTGCTCAAAATCGAAAATGAAGAGGGGAAGGGTTTGGATGAGTGATTTGGGGAAATGGAAGGAGTGATGGGTGTAGTGGGGTTGGGGTATAAGTGGGTTATTAAAATAAATTGTATTCCCACAATTACCATGGTGTATAAAACATCCCAACATGTTATTTTAAAAGCATTTTACCAAAATGCATCAAAATTCCCATTAAGCACATGATTCACCAAATAATTACCCACCATCACATTCAAGTCATTAAAACACTCAACATGCATAACATGCACCGTGAAATGTAACCCCCGGGTCACGCCTATCATGTGACTAAGCATTTCATCATGATAATTAATTTCAACACATAAATCAATTATCCACATAATTAATCATATGAACATAATTAATGCCTTAATTGCAATTAATCATTTCAGGGACATCACAAAGCTTCCAATTTCACTTGGTTCAATATCGTCGAGTGGATTTTTGAAATCATCTTCTAGTTGAACATTACCAAGATTAGGGAAGACATCATGAATCAATTGGCAATTTTGTTCAGATTTGTTAAAATTAACTGTGAATGAAAGAACTTAAGGTAAATGATTATTTAAGATAAAAAAACAAAAAATTAACCATTCATGAAAAAAAAAATTATTCAGTAACTCAATTGCTGGTGCTTACATTGCACGTGTCGTAGTACAGACAAAGACGTAGAAAACAAGCTAGCATCGCTTGACGCATGGTATACATCATTTCCATTAGGAAATCTCCATGCACTTTTATCTTTTTCCAGAAGAGATTGTAAATGGAATTTTAGAAGAACCTACAAATAAAAATGTGGAATGATGGTCCTGCTTCGGTGGAACTCGACCCAGGTGTACTTTCAAGATGAACCATGCCAGTTATGGAAGAACTACTTTGCACATCAGGTAAAACTGATGCAGTATCCAAGACATCGCCTGGTGGAAAGGATATTCCATGATATTGAGCATCGTCAAGATCATCGCTAGCCAAATCTTCCTCATTAAATGGTGCTACATATTGTGCACCATTTTTAGGACCCTCGTGAAGACTTTACACAAGACATACAGATCCTGCCAAAATAATGAGAGAAAAAAACACAAATTTAAAACATAAATAGGACATAGAACATCCGTAGTGGTTCAAAAGGCTAAGTCTTAGAAGCATTAAGCACCAACATCATCTTCAAGACTCATTTAGCAACCAAAGCATAAATAAAATGAACAGTATTGCATAAGTGTACTATTTGGATGAGGTCACATTATATGAACAATTAAGCAAAGACTATATCACCGTTGTATTAGCAATGATACATCAATCTAGGGACAACTTGATATCAAATGAATTTGGCTTACTATTTCAAACGAAAGTAGAACTGCTCAAATATCTCGTGAAAGTTCAAAACATACTCCAAATGAAAGATAAATTGTAGCTGTGAATAGTTGAATCGCTGCAGCAGGCAACAATTCTCTCCCCTTGAGGTGCACGACCTTTGTGGAAAATCAAGGTTTACACCATTCCAACAGTTCTGCCGTCATAATGGACAGGCCTTTCTTTGCCTATGGTTTTCCAGTATCCATTTTCAGTGGGACGATTCGCTCGAACTCCACTTGCATACTTCTTTTCTCTTGGCAAAAGAAGAACCACTCTAGATCCTTACTTTTCAAGCAAGATTTATCTGAAATTAAGCAAAGAAAGCTTAGTACCCTATTAATAACTGAGGAGATACCGATTGGAAAGAGTAAACAAAATTCAAAGGTTCCACTCAAGAAAAGGGCATGGAGTTCAAACACGTCAGTTAGCAAATAGTAAATAAAGAGCTAACAAATTCCGTGAATGATTAATTAAAATAAAAAAAACCATGCATAAATACCAACCAAGGAGATCCCATGGAGAGAATTTGTAGATGTTGACCTCTACAATAGCTTCAACATGAAGCCTCTTTCCCATTAACTTTTTCTTCAGAAAATACATAACCAGCTCCACATCAGTATGATGAAATTGAAATCCATGAAGGAGGGACGTCCTCGTTATGAAAGAATGACAACATAACGCCCCAAATTTCAGGTATTGAAGGAAACACCAACAATGTTCGTAAACACTGCTACTCCAATCATGACAAACCCTCATCCAAAAGCAATAGCCAGCCGAACAAAACAAAGAAGAAAATTGATTGCAACACATATATACACCACCTCACACTCAAAGTTACAAGTAACTATTATCAACTCAATGCCAAAACAAAGCCTTTCCAGAGCAACAAAACCTACCCCGGTTCATCAAACAGAAAGTACACCAGTCGCTAAGCCAATAATACCTCTTGCTAGAACCAAAAGACATCTGGTGGGCAATACAGAACCTAGCATGTTCATCACATAAATCTTCAATGCCAAAATTATAAAAAACCCATTTGCATACTTGAATACCACATCACATGATTCTCATACACCATGCAAAGAAGCCCGTGAATTTAAGTAAAAAATCAACCAAAACCAAAGTATGGAAAAAATAAGACTTCCATAAACCTTAGACTTCCATAAAACTTACACTGTGCATAGACCTAGATAAGGTTATGTCTCGAGATCATTCCTGACTGCAAGTTACGGATTCAGAGGTAAAACACAACACGTAAAAAAAATGAAAATAATACTCCATCCGAGATCTAGAAGAATCCTTTTCAGTCTTTCCCGCAGATCAGTTCGAAAGTTTAGATTATAGACCGAACAGCAATCCGTAGCACGCTTGTATTGTCAATTTAACACATAAAACCAAAGAAAAAGGTAGCCTCGATGCGGACCACAATTAATTGAACAATCCAATACAATTATAACCTTAAACCAAAAGCCTATAGAACATGATTTTCTTAGATTTTTAGAAATGTTAAACACAAAAAAACTCAAGAAACCTTTCATCATGAAAATCGTTAGCTATATGATCAAAAGTTAAATCACAGCACATAAGGACAATAAAAGCCATGAAAGTAAGGAGAGAAGGGAGATCCAAATTCAAATTTTAACGCTTCAATCCAAGCACCCATAAAGCTCTCAGAGAAATCAGAAACATATCTGTTCATTAAGCAAGTTGGAATCACGCTTTCTCTTTCGGATCTCTACCATATTGTCCTACCTCCGTCTCTGACCCTCCTATGCGTCCACGACCACCTTGTGTCGTTTCTGCCGCACCTCCGCTTACTTAATTCCCAAATATGAAAAACCTAATTAAAACACACAGTAGTCGGGTGAATAGGATAATCAGACGAGAAAAGGAGATGATGGGATGGAAAAATTGAAGAGATAATCAAATGCATTTGGCTGAACGTGTGAAAGCAAATTGGATTGTGAGAGAATTGGTTGAATTGGAATTGGTGAGTGGAGTTAATGGAAAAGAAAATCCAATGCATTTTCATAATTAAATAGAAAAACCAAATCGAAATCACCGGCAAAATAGCTCTTATATATTGTCAATAACTGTTAGTTACATTAGTTGGTAAACATCAGAGATAGCTACATGTTTTCCATCTTCTTCACATTGCATTTCCAATCTTCACATGGCATCAGAGAACAAGGTTTTTGATTCTGATTCAATCTCTCATTGATGTATACTTACAGCGCATGTATCGCTCTCAATTTTCTAATTGTTTCCGTAGCTTGATTGTTGGCGAGTTTTTTTTTTCGATGACGACTTTGTTGAACTTCAATGATCCTCTCTTCATTCATCCATCGAACACTCCATGTACGAATTTAGTTTTTGATCCATTAATTGGTATGGAGAATTACATTACGGAATCTGGAGTAGAGCAATGTTGATTGCATTTTGCGTAAAAACAAATTAGGATTCATTGACGGAACTTGTTCTCGTCCTTTGATTGCTAATCCGACTGCACCGCACTGGGAGCGTTGTAATGCGCTGGTCCTGTCGTGGATTTTAAATACTGCATCTAAGGACATATGTATTGGAATTGTGTATTTGACCGATGCTTTTAGAGTTTGGGAAGATTTAAAAGAGCAATTCAATAAAATCAATGGATCTAGGTTATTCTCGTTACACAGAGATATTAACCAATTAACTCAAGCTGATGGTATTGTGTCTATTTACTATAGTAAACTCAAGAAGCTGTGGATGAATACAATTATTTTGTTTTCTATCTTCTTGTGAGTGTGATGCATCCAAAAAATACATAGAACCTGGTCAACAACATAAGCTACTTCAGTTTCTCATGGGACTAAATGAGAGCTATACACTTGTCCGTAGTCAAATTCTAATGATGTCTCCGCTGCCTACTCTTGGACAACAACATGCCTTGACTCCTGCTCAGAGCACCACCACAGTTTTTTACTCTGCTCGACATAAATCTGGAACTCAAAGGAAAGAAGGTTTAAGATGTGAACATTGTAATTGGCTTGGGCATTGCAAAAACTTGTTGGATATCCACCATGGCGCAAATATCATAATTCTCATAATATTGGAACACTAAGGCAAAACACTGGGAAATATAAGAATTTGAATGCTACAACTAACATTGTTCATAATGACAGTAATGTGAGTACACATGATGTAGCAGGGGATTCCGCATCAGGTTTCACCAAAGCTCAATATGATGAGATATTTAAGCTTTTAGCAGCCTCTAGTATTCGTTCCACTCCTGATGCAGCTGTGAATATGGCATGTATTCAAAATAATTCCTTGGCTACTTTTCTTTTACATGATGGATTGTAGATATTGAGGCCAATGAGCATATTGTTGGGGATCCTTTGTTGCTAAGAGACTCTAAGCCTTTAGCTAGCTCTATTAGTTCAGTAAGCTTGTCAAAAATGGTAATAAAATTCCAGTTAGTCAATATGATCCGTAGCACTTACTGATTCTATCATTCTCAGTGATGTGCTTTTTATTCCCACCTTCAAGTTTAACTTGTTCTCAGTCTCTAAGTTGGCCAAATCTCATCACTGCTCTATAACATTCTTTTCCACATTTTGTCTTTTTCAGGACCTCAAATTTGGGAAGACAATGGGGATTAGTAGAGCTGTTAATGGTCTTTATCATTTTTATTATAGTTCATCTATATCTTCGACCATTGACACTATAAAATCTGACATTCCTTTCCATTCTTGTTGTAATACTTTACATTCTCATGAGAATGAGAATATTATTTCTCATATTACTGTTACTGATGAGATGTGGCACAAAAGGTTAGGACACATGTCTTCTTCAGGCATGAATTTACTGCCATTTATTTCCAAACATGTTTCTTTACCTCACTGTGCTATTTGTCCAGAATCTAAGTTCACTAGACTTCCATTTCCTTCAGCTGCTAGTTCGAAGTCTTCTACAGTTTTTGAACTAATTCATGTGGATATTTGGGGGTCATCCGATACCATTACATATAATGGTGAACAATATTTCTTAGTCATAGTGGATGACTTCTCTAGGGGGACATGGGCATTCTTAATGAAGTCTATGTCCTACCTATGCTTCGTTTTTTCCTTTCTTTGGTTGCGAATCAATTTTCCACGGGTGTCAAAACAATAAGAACAGACAATACTTTGGATTTGTCAATTGTTCTCTTCCCTTGGCATCCTACATCAAAGCTCTTGTCCTTATACCCCACAACAAATGGGGTGGTTGAACGCAAGCATATACATATTTTGAACATTGCAAGAGCTCTCAGATCTCAATCTTCTCTTCCAATTCGATATTGGGGAGATTGTGTCCTAACTGTTGTGTATCTCATCAATCGAACTCCCACTCCTTTATTACATACTAAGACTCCTTTCGAGATTTTATTTCACAAACTATCCTCGTACCAACATTTGTGGGTGTTGATTGTTTGTGTTATGCTTCCGATCTTACTCCTAGGGACAAATTTTCTCCTCAAAGCTCACAATACGTTTTCTTGGGATATTCAACAATCCAAAAAGGATATAAGATCTAAGATCTCAAGACCAAGAAATTCCTTGTTTCAAGAGACGTTCTTTTTTTATGAGAACATTTTTCCATTTGCATTAGAATCTCCCCCCTTACCTGTATTTCCTCTGCATCCATTACATCAGATTGATGATATCCCTTTGTCTATGCCTCTTTCACGACATTTTTCACCTACTACATCCTCTGTTCCACCATAGGCTCGCCGTTCTGGCAGGCTTGTGAGATCTCCAATATGGAGTACATACTACTCTTGCCCAAAGCCACAGTCTAGTTCTGCTTCATGTGTTTATCCTATGGCCAGTTTCTTATCCTACTCTAAACTTTCTCCAGCTTATCGAAGTTTCTTTGCTTCAATTTCCACTGATACCAAGCATTTTTATTACCATGAGGCTATTAGTGATCCACGATGGAAGTTAGCTATGTATTTAGAGCTTAAGGCTTTTGAGGCTAACCATACATGGGATGTTGTTGTTCTTCCTCATAATGCTAAACCCATAGGTTGTAAATGGGTCTATAAAGTCAAGAGAAATTCATATAGGACAGTTGACAAGTTTAATAGTAGACTTGTTGCTAAAGGCTTCACTCAACAACTCGGCATTGCTTTTTGAAAATAAGAAGAATATCGCAAAAATACCGTGAGATAGAAAGTTTTTATTATTTCTTAATGAAAAATATTGTACAACTTATGGCTACATATATACAATATAAATCATCTTAAATAAAGTAACTAAACAATCACAAATCCTAAATTGGAGGAATAAAATATTCTTGCTAAATATATTTCTACTTTCTACACTCCCCTCAAGTTGGTGCAAAGATATCTATCATGCCCAACTTGATAGTGCGCTTCAAATTTTAGTCTTAAGTGGCCATTTATCAACACATCGACGATTTATTGTTCAGACATGACAAATGCGTACAAAGAATGCCACTCTCCATCTTTCTTTGATGAAATGTCTGTCAGATTTATTATCGCATAACAATTTCATTGGAGTTTTTATCTCTAATCTAAACTCTTCAAGTATCAATTTTATCCATAATAACTCACAGACCCCATTAGCCAAAGCCCTTAGTGCTGCCTCCGTATTGCTCCGGGATACTACGGATTGTTTTTTACTTCTCCAAGTAACAAGATTATCCCATAGAAAAGCACAATAACCAGATGTGGATATCTTGTCTAAGATAGAACTTGCCCAGTCTGCATCTATAAAAGCTTAATACTTCTCTGATTGTTTTTTTATTTTGTATATATTTATTGATTTCAGGAATTTAGGTCCAAGTGCATGAAAGTGGAGGAATTGAGCTAAAAATGATGAAAAGGACTCAAACAAGCTAACCAGACGAAGACCCAACAAAAGATTGAAGTTGAAAAAAAGACTCCGACGATCGCTCGGTCCATTGAACCGATCGATCATGCGTTGTAGGTTGAAAAAATACATCTCAACTGATCGCGGCTGACGCTACCGATCGATTTTTGAAGAGTTTGAAGTCCACAATGAAACTTATTTCCTCACCAACTATAAAAGGGCAACTTGGACGAAAAATAGGGACTTTGGCTCACTTTTAACCTAGAACATCAGCCTCCATACCTCTACACCTCAAGCCATTCAAGAGTAAGACCAATTGGAAGAGTTGGGATGACACAGTGACGCAAAGAGTCAACACCTCACGTTATTTCGTATTTCTAAACTTAGTTCTTCGTTATTTTCAAAAAATTAAGGTTTAAATTTTTGTTAGACATATTTTTACATTATTATTTGAGTATGATTGTTGGCTAAGTTTTGTTATCAAGATTAGGGGATCTCATGTTTGATCCCATTATTTAGAAAACATTTTTTGATTAATTATTACAATTCTTTGTGCATACTTTATTGTTGTCTATGCTTTTGAATGATTGATCACCTTTGAATGATTAAATACATCGTGATTGACTTGACCATACGATATTACGATACACATAATAATTTAAGCCGTGGGTTTAATATTGAGAATGACCAAGTAAAATCTATCACACTTGTGATAGCAATAGATTTACCAAAATCGAAGGCTAGAAGTTTTCATAAAACATTTTGCAATATTGAGTGTTAAATGAGTGCATGGCCATTGCCTTGTTGCATCTTAAAATTAGATTCAATATAGCTTGACCATAGTATATTGGATAATTTAGGAACCTTAGAACGTAGGATTTAAATCATAACTAATAAAAGAATTGTGGAGGATTACAAGGGTAAACCGAAGTCTTGATAATTGTCTCCACTAATTTTATATCCGCTTTTTATTACTTCTTTGGTTTGGATTCTTTGTTCTTGGTTAATTTAATTTAATAATCACTCACAATTTATCGATTAATATAGTTAAGCTATTTAAATTTGGTACTTACTTTCTAGTCCCTGTGGGTAAGGCATCCCTACTTTATTCTACTATATTAAAACTTGACGATCGTGTACTTGCTGTATAATCTACACTGAAATCTGTTTAAATAAACCGTGATTACTTATATGCTTTCATTCCAACAGGATATCCTAGAAAAACACAAGCAAGAGCTCGAGGAACAAACTTGGTGTGAGAAGATGACAAAGTAGATGCAAATGCTAGACAACCGAACCCTTAAAAAGTTGAATAATTTGGTACAAAGCATGTAAATTGGAGATTGATTCTGGAGTATAGAGGAAGGATGGTGATTGATGACATAAGTGGCTGTTAGTATACGATAAGTCCAAAATGGGATTGGAACGCGAGAGTGAAAGTATAGAGCTCGAGTAACATTGAGAAGATGTTGATGTTTGCATTCAACAACCGAATTTTGTCGAGGATGCACACGAAAACTGACGAGCAAACTCCTCGATGATCAAAGAAATCAGTAAAACTCAATTACTTGACGTTATCAGAACGAAAACACTTGATATTAACATTGAACGGGTGCTAACAAAGTTGACAAATGGTATAAACAGTAGGGGCATCATATTTCTGGACCAACAAATAAACCCAGACAAATCTTGTGCAATCATCAACGATAGAAAATAGTAACGATATCCTAAATACGAAGGGGTATGTAATGGCCTCCACATATCATAATATATAAGATTAAAGGGTTTTAGAGGCTAAACGATTGGTGTGAAACAAAGGGGAGTTTACGTTGTTTAGCTAGGGACATATATCGCATGGTATATGAGATTATAAATGGGAATATCACAATGTAAAAACCATTTTATTGCATCAAATCTAGTGTCTGATAAATGACCCAATCGATTGTGCCATGTATGTATAGAAACAACATTTACAACTGAAAATGAATTACATGAAGTAGAAGCAGAAACTAAACGGTGATTGTGAAGAACTATAGATCATCAATCTTTTCACCCCTGCCAATCATCCTGTTGGTTTGGAGTTCCTGGATAAGGAAATGATTAGTGTCAAACACAACAAAGGAGTGATTGAAAGAAGCAAGAGCACTAACGACAATCAAATTAAATTTGAACTGGAGGTATGAAGAGAACATTGGTAAGAACTAAATGAGGACCAAGAAAGGTTTCATCTGGTGCTGTATTTTTCGTCCTGTGCACGCATTAATTCTGTTTGATCTGTTCTTTGTGAGAAAACTTGTTTATTTTTAGTGTGATGCACACATTAATCTTGCTTGCACACACTATAGTATATCGATTGCACGTACTTAAAGTGCACCGAAATAATGAAGTGGTGCATAGTTGTGTGTTTTTTCATCTGGTACATGCATTAATCCTGCTTGATCTGTTATTTATGAGAAAAATTGTGTATTTTTCGTATGGTGCACGCACTACTCCAACTTGCTCTATTTTTGTGAGAGAGTTGTTTATTTTTAGAATGGTGCACACATTAATCCTGCTCACTATAATCTATCGGTGCACATTCTCAACATGTGCCGGTAAACTCAAGTGGTACATGTATCCTGCGTGCACCTAATGATGACTTAGTTGCCTATGTTTTATGGTGCATGTAACTATTTGACATTAATATCGATCCACTTTGCAGAAGCATTAGCAATTAAACCAATTAATGAGAAACTGAAATCCACGTTCAAAAACAATGTTTCCTCTCTAAACTTCAAACAAAATTTCCCGAATCTTTCACATTTACCTCCAGAACACTCGATAAAGTTTGAAAAATGGGATGAATAATAAATCTATAATGATCGAGAAAAAAAGAATGATCAAGAAGCAATATGATCGAGAATGGGAACAGAAATGGAATAAATAATGAATCTCCGGTGGAATCTGTCCCATCGGTGGGGACAAGTATGATCATATATCACCTTAACTTATGTTTTGTTTTTCTCCTAAATCAGACACACGATGTTGTATACTGTAGCTCCAAGAAATTCCATCAGTTTGAACCTTTTTTTTTTTTGGAAAAAAGGATATTTTATGGATAATAAAAGACTTGTCAGATAAGGGGAAAAAATTGAATTATTTGAAAACGTTTCTTGAAAAATAGATTTATATGTAAAGATGATTTTGTCCAAAAACTTAGTTGAAAAATATTTTATAAAAGTACACTTATTACAATTTCCTCTATTTTATAATAGCTAGTAGTTTTATTTATTGGGCTAGAAGCACTAAGGTTTTATACTTACAAAGAGTAATGCCTTTTTGGTCTGAAGAATGCACCATCAGTGTTGATAAATCGAGTGTTCAGAAATCTCTTGGACAGGATCATGAAGTATCAGTTTCCAGGAGGTAGTGCTAAATTGTCCAATACAAACACAATGTACTCGAGATTCGAAGTTTCTAGGATTTGGACAGGCTATTAAAGACATTACCGTAAGTCTCTTAGATAGCCAAGTATATTACCCAATTGACCAAGAAGAATCGGGTTTCAGTTGGTCAGATGAATATGAAAACTATGTTCATAAACAACACAACATTTGACTACATCTCCAGAATAGCTTTGTCATCTGGATCAAGAGTATGTGATAATGTAAACACGTCAACTAGAGGATTGAAAATGTATCCTCATGTGGTATGGAAAGTATTGCCGATACTTCAAGGCAATTGAAACTCACAAGATTTGACGTCCTGTTTATGATTTCGAGTGAGCCGTTATAACTGTTGTGCTTGAAGTTATGGCACCACAAAGTGTATGAAGAGCAGTTCATTATTCACCTTGACTACAAGAGGTTGGTATATAAATATATGCACTCAATCAGAGTTAAATACGGATCAGAGGCGATTATTAGAACTACTGAAAGACTTTACTGTGAATTACAGTCGCATCCAGGAAAGATGGATCAAGAAACATATTCTTTGAGTTGTAAAACTCTAGATGCCAAGGTAGCATCTATGCATGTGACTGAACAACGACAATTTATACACATCCTTATGGGCATTGAGGCATTTTTGTTGTATCAATTTTTTGCGTTTTTGAGCCACAATTTATCTCAAAGATCTGAAGGCTCGGGAGTCATTTGAAGGCTCAAGAATTAGAATCCAACAACCATTGTCGAGAGAACGGTCAGCAACCATCTAGATTTATTGTATAGTCTAGTAGTTGAATTGCGAAAGATTAACAGATTGATGGTACCAAATCTTACGAATTGGAAAAAATGTTTACTTCACGAGGTACTGCAGCCCCTGTTAGTATCCATTCGAAAACCACAAGATATACCTCGAGGAGGCACTTCTGGGAAAAATATGAAAAGAAAATTTCAGAATGTGTGAATAAATGTTTAACCTGTCAAGAAGCTAAAGAGGAAAAAGAATGAAACTATATGTTATGTTTCCACTTTTAGAAGTGTCACAGTGGAATTGGGAGCGTATTGTTCCAAATTTTGTGACTCACTCGCCCAAATCGAACAGAAGTTTTGATGCAATATGGATCGGGATTGAAAGATTGATAAAATCAGCACATTCTTCCGTATAATCAACATCTTACCTACAAGAAGACAGCTGTGATGCCTGGAGTTTTATGGTGTTAACCCGGTGTGGTAATAATCCTTAATGGATTTTAATTATAGCAATTATGAATTGATTGCGGTTTCGGGACTCCCGGGGATTTTAAATCCGGTATTTGGAGTCATTGGATCCAAGGGATGAGATTGTATTCTCGTCGTGGTGATAACCTTGGAATTTGATCTTTGGTGGGATTTGGAGTCCTGAGTACTTTCTACTGGGCTGGTAATGGAATTTGAGATTGTGAGGTAATTTTTGAAAACAGATGATTTTTAATGAGTCATGATGTATTTGTGGAAGGATTGGTATTTTTGAGTTTTGGTACTATATATACCAAGTAGACTCGGTATTCCGTCATTTGACACGGAACCCTTCCCTCTCTCCTCTCTCTCTATGCCCAAAGCCCCTCCCCCATTTCCCCTCTTCTTCCCTTGAAGAAAAATCGTTGGTAGCTTGGCTCGGGAGCCGGATTTCTCGAAGATAATCAGGTATTAATCTTCCCCTCACCATTGTCTTCGATTTGGTAGTGGTATTGTTGAGTTTGGTAGAGTTTTGAGTTGGTTATGGAATTTGGGGATTTTTGTTAAAAATCCAAAGTTGAGTTTTTGGAGTTTTTATTGGTTTTAAAAGGTGTATTTGAGGTGTTGAAGGTGTATGGGGTGTTGGTTTTGAGTTTGGGTGTCAAAAAACACCATGGAAGCTCAAGTTTTTCGGAAAATCGCAGGTCGCGGCGATAGCCGAGGAGCGCCGATCGATCGCGACGAGCAGCTGGAAATTTGTGGAAGATAAACAGTGCGGCGATCGATCGCGACTTCTTGGCGATCGATCGCGAGGTGCTTGGCGATCGATCGCGAGCTAGTTCTGCCCAGCAGTAAGGAACGTCGATCGATCGCGCTTAAATGGCGATCGATCGGGGCTTGCTGAATAGTGATTTTTCACTACTTGTTTTAAAAACTTGGAATTTTGGACTTGGGGTTTAAAATAGCCGTTTTCGGGGCACTGTATAGCATTCCAATGGGAATGCTATACTTTTAAAATGGATTGGTTGGAGCCAAATTTAATAAAACGGAATTCTCGGTTGAGTTTTTGGCTATCTTTTAAACATATAAAATGGAATATTTTGAGTATTATGCATGCTTAGCCGGGGGGCTTTTATTTTGGTAATCATCATGGATGGACGATAGGTTTGGAAGTTGTGAACGTGCTTGGGCACGTGATTGCATGCCTATGTTTAATTGTGAGTTATTTATGTGTTAGCACATAACTCACCGGGTCGTGGGACTCAGGCGAGGTCGGACTCGAACTACAGAATTATAAGGTACGTATAACGTACGAGCATAACCTGTTACAATATTGCAATTGTGAAATGCATGGTATATGATACTTGCTATAAATGGATAGTGAAATGCATGGTATATGGTAATTTGCGATAAATGGACATACATTGGGAATTATATGACGCCGCTATTGTTGAGCGTGCGTGGGGTTAAAATGCCGCTATTGTGGAGCGAGCTATGAAACATAAGCATGGAATCATTGGCTAGATACATGTGATATCTGTAGTGCCCCATTTGATGATTTAATCATATTTGGTTATGGAACTGTATAGCAAGAACGGTTTTAGTTGATCAATGAGACGATCAACTGGCTTTTGAGAATTTAATGGTTTGGTTATTTTGAGAACAGGGACAATACAGAGGATCCCGGATGAGGGTGATACCATCCAGGGAGTATCATTTAAATTCATGGCATTCACATTTTATAAATAATGAACTGTAATATTATGATTAGGTGATTGGTGGTATTGGTACGCTCACCCCCGTGTGGGGGCTGTCTCTGTTGGGTAGGTAATACAGGTGCAGCGGTAGCTTGGAGTTGAGCTCGGATGTTGATTTGAGGCACTTCCAGGATTGAAGTACCAGAGCTGGTTGATTGAGTACGTAGCTCCAGAGTTGAGATTGAGCGGTGCATGGGAGGTGCTTCCAGGATCGGAGTACCAATAACCGCATTCGGTAGAGTATCTTATACATTAGATACACGTTTATTCATTGGGTGCTCTCATGTGAGTACGTTTTTATGTGTATATGGAATGTATAAATGGGCTATGACTTTTCTCTCTTCTATTTATAGTTGCATGCAATTAAATACGGAATTGCTAAATGTAAGTGATCTTGGTTGGGGAATTTGAATATTATGTGGATCAAATGCAAGAAATTTTCTGGATAGTATATGATGTTATACTTGAATATGGCTTTTTCCCCATGATAGTATGATTATATGCACTAATGCTATGGATTAACACACTAATAACGGGTTAAGGGCACGGGGTCCTTACTTAGTGGTATCAGAGCAGTGGTTTGCTCTTTGGGGCTGTTGAGGGCCTATGAATATGTTGATAGAAATGGGAAGCACATACTTATGCAAGATGGTAGTTGGTGTGTTGTGACACAACTATATTGCTTATGTGCGTTTATGATATGTGTTTCATATTTGGAATATGTTGTTGCTAACCATGGTGGTTGCAGGGTCATGTGAGACATGGATTATGCATTACGGTTGCATATATATTGGAGTGATGATTTTAATGCTTTGCAGCTAAATGTTGAAGCGATGGTAATTCCGCATGTCACATTTGAAGCGAGGTGCATTAAAATACACTCATGGCAATGTTTATTGGAATATGGGTTATGCATTACGGTTGCATACATGGCGTATCGATGTGGATACTTGCCGCTGTCATATTATAGCGATGCAGAATATTTGCCGCAAATATGTCGAAGCGAAGGATAATTCGCTGTCATATTACTATTGCGAGGGATATTATGCCGCTAATATGTCAAAGCGAGGGGTTATTTCCGTTGTCATGATAAAACGAGGAGTAGTGGCGCCGCTGTCATACCATCACGATGAAGAATATTTGCCGCTTAGCGAGGGATATTATACCGCTAATATGGCGTAGCGATGAGCTTTCCGCCGTCATATGATAGCGATGGAGGATATTTGTCGCTTAAGCGAGGGATATTATGCCGCTGGTATGTCGAAGCGAAGTAGGGAAGAAGGATATTTGCTGCTTTATAGCGAGGGATATCATGACGCTAGTTTATTGGCGATGGTTTATGCCGCGGGTATTCATAGCGATGGTTCATTCCGCTATTCTATTGGCGATGGTTTATGCCGCCGGGTATTCATAGCGATGGTACATTCCGCTATTCTATTGGCAATGGTTTATGCCGCCGGGTATTCATAGCGATGGTTCATTCCGCTATTCTATTCGCGATGGTTTATGCCGCCAGGTATTCATAGCGATGATTTATTCCGCTATTCTATTGGCGATCGTTCATGCCACCAGGTATCATATATCGATGGTACATTCCGCTACATCTATGGCGATGGTTCATACCGCCGTGTATCTTTATAGCGATTGGTCATTCCGCTACATCTATGGCGATGGTTCATACCACCGGGTATCTTTATAGCGATGGGTCATTCCGCTACATCGTTGGCGATGGTTCATACCGTCGGATATTTATAGCGATGTTTTTATGCCGCTGACTCTAGGCGAGGGATCATGCCGCTGATTCTATAGCGATGGGTTATACCGCTATGTACGTAGCACTGGATTAAGCCGCCTACGAGCGATGGATGCTTCTTACGTACCACTGTTTGGCGATGGATACAGGTATGCCACTATCTTGTTAGCGATGAGGTATAGTATATTACTGTTTTATTAGTATTATGTCGATGTCATGCGCTGTTATACATATACCGTCAAGTGTTTGACGATGGGATTTTGGATGTCATATGTTGGCATATACCGTCACGGGATGACGATGACATAGTGGATATTCTATGTAGACGTGTAGCATCACGATGGGATTTTGGATGTCATATGTTGGCATATACCGTCACGGGATGACGATGACATAGTGGATATTCTATGTAGACGTGTAGCATCGTGATGACGAATAATACGTCTAGGTGTACGTATTTAGTCATATGGTTTGAGTGCTGTTGATGGACAAGATGATGTCTACGTCACGGTTGACGAGACTGTTATGCCGAGCATGTTTTCGATGTTATTTGATGCATTGTACCGGTGAGTGTACCGCATCATGTAATAGAGGTAAACATTTTCAAGTAGTGATACCTTTGGGTATACTCGCTGGAATGGCTAAGGCCAAGTGATTGGTGGCAAAAGTAGTCATGAGGAAACTACTCGCTTGTCGTTGTGATGTATGTAGACATGGTTACAACCCACCCTGAGGGTGTGGAATACGTCCTAATGGATTAGGATTGTACCGTGGTTGAGCAAGGACACCGGGATGTCCATTATGCTTTGGTGTTTTAGAGAAATATTGGGTGATGACCCACTACTCTAAACGGATGTTACGGTATGGTATACCGAGTGGAACGTATGATACGTTGGTAGGTTTGATATAAGCCTATGGAGGCAGCGCTTTGCTAGCCAGATATCGTGGCAGTGATATAGTGTGTCTTGTTGGGGGCCATTATACTGCACGTTGGGACCGAGTTTTGGTGAATCATATGGTGTTACGATGAGG